>JAWWEE010000001.1:91224625-91297712 GCA_035221455.1 Xenops minutus
TTAAACCTTTTATCGGTTCTAAGGCGTTGCCTCCAAGCTTTGGAAGGAATTCCAACTGATTTTGAAACTATAACACCTTGTAAGAGAGATGCTCCTTGTTGCTCTCCACTGGACTCGCTCCAGGAACTCCATGTCTCTCATGTACTGAGGAGTCCAGAACTTGACTCCAGATGTTGCCTCACTAGGGCTGAGTAGAAGGGCAGGACCATCTCCTTTAATCTGCTGGCAATGGTCTTCATCCAAGTAGTTTTTTCATTGTAGAAGGCCATCAAGTTGGTCAAGCATGATTTACCTTTAGTGAATCCATGCTGGCTACTCCTGATCACCTTCCTGTCATTCATGTGGACAGACATGGCCTCCAGAATGAGATGCTCAGTCACCTTTACAGGGACTGAGGTAAAGCTGACTGGCCAGTAGTTCTTTTTTCTTTCCCCTTTTGAAGACTGGGTTGGCATTTGATTTCTTCCAATCCTCAGGCACCTCTATTGATTACCATGACCTTTCAAAGCTGATTGTGAACAGCCTTGCTGTGGTCTCCTCCAGCTCTCTCAGCACTCATGGATGTATCCTATTGGGGTCCATCATCTTTTGGATATCAAGCTTGCGTGGGTGTTTAACCTATTCCTCCTTGGTCAAGGGAAATTCTTCCTTTCAGTTGCCCAATCCTGTCTCTGGAGTCTTCTCCAAGAGACAATAGAGCCTCAGAAATTGTTTTGCCCACCTGTCTTGAGGTTTCCAGACACGTCAGCAATACTTCAAGCTCAATGATGTCCATGAGCAGCTACAAAGAATCAGTGAAGGCTCATGATAGTCATCTGAAGAGGAGGAAGCTAGAGACAGTTCCTACTTTTTCAGTGTCTGAAACTTACTCAGGTATGGCCTACACTTCTGCAGGTCAGGACATTGTCACCTATGACGTTACACCAAACACTACGCTTTGGTGAAGTTGTCTGATTAACATTATTATTATTATTGTTATCATTATTGTTAGCAGCAGCACTAGTAGTAGTAGTAGCAGTAGTAGTAGTAGTGGTATTATTATTATGTATGATAAAACATGCAAACAAAAGAAAAGAAAAAGAGAACAGAAGACACAAGGGTAAATTCGTAGTTAATGGAAACCTTCATCGTGCCAATTGTACTACCTTTATCCTAGGTGTGACAGTGTAGAATCTGCTTCATAGTGCTTTAGGTTTCTGGCATACATTTAACAGCCATAATCCTATCTTCTTCCCCTGCTAACCCTGCCCCAAAACATTTAATTTCTGGTTCAGCAATACAAAAGATGTTTTATGTGCAACTAAAGGTTAAAAAAATCAGTATTTTCAACCAGGGATACATTCCCTAAACTGGATGATCACACTTGATAAACAGGTAATTGCCAGATGTGGCCATTAGCACTCTAAGACACCTCACTTTTCATACCAGATCATGCACACAGGAAATGTTGTGACCCACTTTCCTAGTGCTACCAGTTTTCTTTCACGTGGGAATGCTGAGAACTCCATTTCATGCTTTCAGGCACTAAGTAAGTGGTAGTCTGGAAGCCATAGGAAGCTGTGAGTGAGCTAAAGCCCCTAAATGTAAGAGCTGGGTACTCTTTTTGTTTAAAAAAATCCTAAATCAAACCTAGCTTGATTCAACTATAATCCAGAGTTACCACATCCCAGCTATCTAGTCTATCTATAGAGATAAGTAATTATGGCTTGTCCAGGGGGTACGCCAGATATTTCTCCCAGTTAATTCTTTAAAGATTTGATGTCTGGTAGCTCTGGACACTAGGACATGGGAATCACTCCTATTTTTCCTTGATCTTAAGCAGCATTGTGTTCCCAATTTTAATGGCAAAATTAGAAACTATTTTTATTCAAATGAGAGGCTTTTTCAACCAGCAAGAAGATAATTTCATGAGGGCTACTGTTTTTATTATAGGCATGCAGCAACTGCCTTTCACATAAAATAATTCTCAGACATTTACATTTGAAAAACAGTACTGTTAATAATGAGCTCGAATACCTCAGGGATTGAGGATGTAAAAGCATAGCTTTCAAAACTAAGTAATTTTTAAAGCTAAGCATGGTCACAACCTCTTTCAATAGGTATGAGGGTTTCCTAAAAAAAAACAGAAACAAAAATAAAAAGCACAAAACCTTTTATCACCTCTCCAGACTTAAAGAGTGACTGATTGTATTTAAAAAAAAAATTCAAAGAAATTTTTTTCTGTACTGTGGTTATAAATGGCAAGTTTCATGCCTGAAAGTTGTAAAATGACGGAGACATAAATCTTGTGAAAGCAGTGTTTAGAGTAAGCACAATAATTCAGATCTAACTGCATGGTCATAAATAGGATTCTTTATTATATAAAAGAGTTCAAAGTTTCATAACTCTTGTAATAAATCTTGTTTTGGTCTGGAGAAAATGGCAGGGTCATGCTCAGATGTGCTCATTTAGATTTATAATTTCTTTTAGTCTGGTTCATAAGACCCTAGCCCCAATATCATTAGTGAGTTTTGTAGGCAATATAAATCTTGCTTGGAGTTTTTGCAGAAGGCTAATAATTTGTCCTAAAAACTCATGGTTATATAGAATCATTTTCTCACATCATTAAATTAATATTGTTTTCTCTCCAAGTCTATAAAACCCTTTCTGACAACATTCTAGGCATTTCAACTCTTCATGGAAAATAAAGGAATTTCATATTAAGTGACAGTAGCATTAATACCAAAACAGGAAAAACAAAGCAAAACAAATCCCAGGCTCCAGTCCCATATTCAGTATGTATCATCAGTAAAAATCAGATGTACTGATTAGTGAAGCAATTTGCAGGCAGGACTTAGGGAGTGAGAAAGCCTGGGATTTCCTGCCAGCTGCATCATATAACTCCTGTGAGATGCTGGGCTCATCATTCAGCTCTTGCAATGCTGCCAAGCCACAGTATGCAAATTAATTAACCAACTCTTTCCTTCACTAGCCTTTGAGATGAAAAAAAATTACTTCAGGTATCTCTTGTTTTTTTGCTTTCTAGCCTGGTGGGAGTCCTGTTTTTCAGGTTCTCACCACTGTCTTCCAGAACTGCACACATACCCTGTTTTACTCCTGAATAGAATTTATATTCTCACACAATCTCTTGACTTCAGGAGCTGGAGTTTTCACAAGAAATATATCATGAGGGCTGCAGTGGAACCAAGAATTGGTAACTACTGTCCTTGGTGGGTCCTGCATGCTGTGAGAATTCTCTTCCACTGATTGCATGTGGATTTACAAAAACTTTGTTCATGTTTGGATATCTCTGAACTGCTCAGGAGAAAGGGAGAAAGGTGCAATATCCATGCTGTGCACAGAATGAGGTAACATCTATCTTTGAAATCTGTTCAACTGTTGGCCAGACAGCTGATGAAACTTATCCAATTTCTAGAGCCCTTCATCTGCTCTATGAAATGAAAAATAGCTGTATTTATGTAAATAGTAGATGAGATGCCAGGAGGTGGCACTTGAAAATATTTACTGTGTTTCCTGTGCTTTATTGGGCCAATAAAAAACACATGTTACTATGTACTGCAAACTGGTTTCTCTATGCTGCTCTTCACATCAGCTTGTAACAAGATGGGGTTCAATTTCTGTGCTCAGTTATATTAGTGACTGTCAGTGTAACCCCACCTCATTTGCTGGAGTGGTGGTAGTGCCAAAGAAGAGTCACGTTCAGCCCTCGTGTCTGTCTTCTGCATGTGACTCCCTCTGGGCTCCAACATGTTTCCTTTAACCTTCACACAGACCAAACACTCCACTTTGTGTGTAGGGCCCCACTTTGTGTGTAGCGGCTTACAGTGCAGATATGTTTTTTATAATGTCGACTTTCTGAATTTGTATTCTTGTAAGATTTAATTGCATACAAAACAACTGTTAATAAGGTCTTCTTTGATCTTTGGACGGACTTCCATGCTTATTTTATTTTACCACACTTTGAAGTAATTGTAAACTATGATATGGAAATATAGAAGGAAATCTCTCTAGAGAAGCATGGAGAAATTACTGCAGTTGGAGAAATAGAAAACAGAGCTACAAGGGACCATGAGAGGTTGTACTCTGAAAGCATTTGATTTAGCATGGATTTTGGAAGATTACTACAGTATAACAATGTCAAATCAATTTAGAATAGTTCTTTGCAGCAGTATTATATTAAAAAGGAAGGATACTTGTTTCTGAAAGCCTGGTGAAATAAAGTAAGTTGAACATTTCCTATTCCAAAATAGTTTTCAATGCATTGACTCTGCCTTTCTCCCATTTCATCGCATTTTATGGCAGTGCAACTTCGAATAGGTATTGCTCTTGTAGTTAGTGACCTCTTCTCAGAAATGCCAGAGAGAGTAGAATCAGATATGGTATACCACAAAATTTTATGTGCTGGTGTTGTAATGAGAGAAACAATACTTCTTGAAGTAGAAGGGGAAAATGGTCCTCTGGTGTGCTTTTCAACAGCAGCCAGGAAAAATCAGCAATATGGTAGAAAGCAATTTTATATTTTGACCTCTCAAATTCCTTCCAAAATGCTTTCATATGCTACGAGAACTGATCTGCCATCCCCGTACCAACTATTTGAATACTCTAATCTCTTTCCATTACTCTGCCAAATCTGAGTTTCTTAATCCCTTCCCTTATCAGAGCGGGAAATCTGTCCTGCACCCATAGAGATTCAAGTGATATTAAAAGGCTGAGGAGAGAAACCATGCACTTGTTTGCCTTTCAGCAAGGAATAAATTGTAAAAGCAGGAAACTGCCTCTGACTGTTAAGGAAGAGAAAGAAGATACCAAGATAGGACTTGTCTCTGTTAGCAATGATGGTTTGATTGTCAGACTTGCTCCTGAACTGTCACTGCCAATGGCTCCTGATCAAGGCAAAGCTGACTCTGAGGTCTGTGTCCACCCAGGGACAGGCTTTGCCAGGATGGCTTTCACTCTAAAGGTGCAAATGCAGATGCTAGCCCTCTTCCTCTCCTTCCCTCACTGTATTTTCCTGCTTTCTGATACTGTAATCACTGAGAGCCTGCAGCAGGACTAGAAATCTGGGCTAAGATGCGCACAGTGGTCTGAGCAAGACCCAGGGTACATGGTGAGGCTATGAAGCACTCTGGATTTTTTTTTTAAACTGGATTGCACGCTTTAATATGGACAACAACAAAAAATCAGAGTTGCACTGATGCTTGCATTACAGTCCTACATTAGGTGATCCCTAATTTTTATAATATTAAATTTGTAATTGCAGTGCTACAGTCATTTTATATAGCTGCAGAAAGACTTGTTCCAATTGAAAAAAAAAGGACCATTTTTCCTCATTTTTCAGCACAGGGAAGAGATAATCCAATACCAAAGCTTTCACTGACTGACATGCCAAATCCTAATTCATACAAGCAAATTACCTTTAAAGATTACTCGTAGGTGAATGGTTGTAGGATCTGGCCCACAGAAAGAACTTTTTGAATTAATATGTTTTTGCATTGTCTTTACCCTGTAGTGGTATCACTACTGAAATTGCATCCAGGTATAAGGTTTAACTGAAGTCCATGTATTTTTGTCTCCACAGCTGTGAAAGGATAAGTCATGAGCATTTTGCTGTCAATAAAGCAGAATCTTTTCACTGAGTAATGTGCCAGTGGCAATACACCGAAATATTGAAACTGAGAAAGCATCAGGTATATAGATTTTGACAGAAAATTAAATTATAGTAGACAGTTCTATTTCCTTGCCCACTCAATTACTTCTATTAATGATATATTCAGATCAATACAACTATGTTAAGTAACACAGAAAAAGATATTGCATCAGCTGTCTTTGAAACCTATTCCAGAATCTTTCAAATTGCTTTCCGTAAATGAAGAAATAAGTGTTTTGCAGCTCTCTTGGGGGTGAAATTTTCCTTTTTCTGTTGAAAAATTAACTTGCATCTAAGGGAAAAAACCAGATGAATAGTGATAGGGTGCTGCTGTTTTCAGGGACATTCTGCTCCACCTATATGCATAAAAATACTGCTATGGCAGTCATTTTTGCTTTAACCACATTTTTCTTGGCAGCAATCCTCTCTTTCTCTCCATATCTATCATGTATCTATGTGACTTGTCTTTGCTCTTCACTGCCTAGCAATACCTGGCCTGTCATAACTACCAATTTTCATGTTCATAATAATTATATCACTGTTACCCTCTATACCACTTTGTTTTATTTGCATTCAGGTTATGTTTTCAAGCTTATCATAAAACAAAAACTGCTCTATCCAAGAGTGCTATCTGAGGAGTCACCAAATAACACCTAGAACAACACAACCTTATATTGGGAGAATGGCAAAGAGACATCCCACATCACTAACAACACCACTGTGGAAGCCAATATTACTGCAGTGCAAACAGTATTCATCCCAACTGCCATTTGAGTTTAGCTCAAATTTTCAACACAGATTGCTCCTGTAGGAGTATGTCTCGGGTCCCTAAATAACAAGAGCATCTGCTGAAGGTAGCACTGACTCTCTGAGTGATCCCTTCTGTGTAGGGTTGGAAGCTGTGTGAACAAGAGCAGTTCCAGGGGCGGATTTCAGAAGTTGTAGGGTTGACTATAATTTAATTGTCTGTGTTTGGAGTCCTGCTAATGAACATGTGTTTCCATTTCTTTAGGATCTTTTCAACATGTTTAAGCATGTGTATTATTTGCCTATTAATCTTCAAGCAGGTTTCAATTTACTGATGTGGATTTAGCAGTGGCAGGGGGTGAAATGGGACAAAAGAAGGTGAAAGGCTAAAGTGGCTGTTTCTCCTCTATCAACACCAATTGTTTCAAGGCAGGTAATGTGACAGTGAGGGCACAAGGCAGTGCTGCCCTTCCCTTCAGGCTCAGGCTGGAGCTGAATTTATCGCTGCTGAAAGGAAAGGCTGTGGGAGTTGCTGTGGTCCAGACTCAGCACTGGAGGTGGTTTCTTCAGGAAGTGTTACAGTCCTGAAGAGCACATTGATTGTGAAAATCCTCTCACACTTTCATTGTAGTGTTTTTGTCCTGTAGCCACCAGGCTTATTCATGCTGTGTTATACCACTGATCTGCATTCAGTGGCGGGGTCTTGAGTTTGTGCAGAGATTTTGCAAATATACTGGCAAAGCTCCAGACAAAGTTCAAAAGAGGAAGATAATATGGATTAACACATCAATTCAGTAAAACAATGCCTTTATTCATTTTTGGCTGTGAAAATTAGCTGAATGTTTCTCTTCTGATGCTTAGCAGTACAAAGCCAGTGCTTTCAGACCCAAGTTGCTCTGAAGATAGCAATTTTTATTATATCATCAGCAATTTACTTGACTGACCCATTCTTCTTACCACTGATTTGGAGCAGCCTGTTCTGATCTGACCTGATTGGCTTTTCCTTTTCAAAACAATTTGATATTTTTACAAACCTAAAACCTTGTCTTCCAATTCTCTGTTATCTCATTGTGAAATTAGATGTACTTCCTTCAAAGCTTCCAGGCAGAGTAAAATTCTCTCCATTATGATTCGGTGCTGAAATATTACATTGAGTAGATGACCCTGGCCAGACCCTGTAAGAGCTTTGTCCCTGGCCCTTGTGAGGAAGGAATAGAAAGGAGATGCTAGGTGATATTGTCATCTGATTCATTTTCCCATCACAGTCACCCAAACTGCAGGGAGGAAAGAAACAGGAAATGGAGGGGCAAGGCAGAGTTTTACCTATCCTTGTTCTGCTTTTCTGCTGGAGAGGAGACTTTTCTGGGGAAGTCTGAGAAGTTCAGAAAAAAGTCAAGCCCTTAAAACTTCACAGTTTCAACTATTTGCTGTAAGTAGTCTATTTTTTTGTGATAGTATCAGAATAATGTGGTTCACTTCCCTTGGTGTCATTGCAGGAGATCATCCACTTAATTCACGTGTCTTATTTATCTATAAGCAGCTGGTGACAAAGTCCTCTGATACAAGTGCTTCAGTTAGCTGAAGGTCAATGGAGAAATGTGAGATTCTCTGAGGACTTCCAGAGAAAGGCCCTACTCTGTCATGTTTATTTAGGTGGAACTGATTCCCCTTGGCCAGTTCCTCAGTTCCTCTCCAGTAGCACTGTGGCAGGTCCACCTCCAGCCTCAGAGATACCCTTTGCATTTTGCTCAGATTGTGCTCAGAGTCAGTGCCTCTTGGTGTACACTGGCCATTAACACTGGCCATATTTTTAAAGCTTTGCTCCTCGGCATCTGTGACCCTTATTTCTTCCTCAGTTCCTCTTTTACCCTGGCTTATGCTGCCAAACTAACATCAGGTAAATTTCAGAGACAGGCCAAGTGGGCAGAGCAGGACATAGCTGTGACAGGGAGTGGAGTTCACTGAGAGATTAACTTCACTGCTTGGATCCATTGAATGGGACTTGCAATCTGGGCATGGACCTATCCCTTTCCCCCTCTTGCTCTTTGATGAACTCCAGCTATGTAGGTGGAGGGAAGGTCACTTGTCTTTAGAGCCAACGCAGAAAATGGTGATGTCCACCCTGGCTGATTCCCCCTCAGACCCCTGGAAAGCAGCTGTGCACAGAGCCCTGCATGCTACATCTGACCAACAAGCTGCTGCCTTGGAACAGGCGTGTGTTCTGCCTGTATTAGTATTATTTGTAACTGTATTTGTCTTCTTCCCTTGAGTAGCATTTTTTTGGGTTAGACCAATCACAGCACATCATGTTGTGTAAAACATGAAGTGTGGGAATGTGACATTATTAAATGAATTTTTTTTATGAGCCACAGAGAGAAGACATTAATTTTATAAGCTAAAACTAAAAGTAAATAAAAAAAGGAGTGTTCCACATCCTCCTAGTAAAGCCATCTGAAAGTCTGCTTGTTGTCTATTATAGATGAAATAATTCAGTCTGCAGCTTTAAAACTGGGTGAAGTTAACTAAACAGATCTTTTCTCTGTTTTACAATACCCGAGACCATTTCATGTCTCCAGTTAAGACAAGTTCTGTCCTGACAAATACCTGCACTGAGGCCAGTACAGGAGTAGGTCTCCATCAGTGGTCAGCATATATGAATTTTAGGGTAAAACTTGTCCAAAGGCTACAGGTGAGGAATTTCATGATAGGGTATTATGCCTGTCTCCTGACATCAAACATTTTTGCAGATTAATAATTTTTCTGGACAGATCTGAAGTTTGGGAGTCACCATCAATAATTAAAACAAACAATAAAAAACAATAACAACACCACAAAAGAATTTCTACTGCACATCTGATGGTTATTGTATGGATTACTACAGTCTTACTTTATACAAGTAAGCAATGCTTCTGAGCGCTAGCTAGAATGAAGACTCAACAGTCTTAGAAGGTTAGTTCCTCCTATTTTTCATAATATACAATTGCAGTTATTTGGAAATTATATTTTTGGATACAGTAGTTAGTGATAACTTATTTAAAAAAAATAGTTACAGCGTTTCTGAATTATATGTACTGGCACCTGTTCAATAGGGGGTTTTTGACAAAAAATATTTCTCCTCCTGCATTCAAAAGTGTCTATTGAACAATGGGTGTTGCCAGCAGAAAAGAGCAAACTATTATAAAACAAAGATTTAGCAGTGGTGCTTGAAAAGCAGGATAACAAGGAGAAAATTTTTCTGGCAAACTGGCTGCATTCTTGGTGCAAACTAGAGTAGTCCCTTGGGCTTTATAGAGTTGAGATGAATTACTTCAACTGACAAACTCTGCACATTAAATTTCCTTCCCACTCTCTCACAACACCTATGTAAGAGAGCAAAAAGAACAAATAAATAAGAAACCAAAGACATTGTTCTGAGAGATGAAAATTGCCAAAAATGATGTTCTGGGTGGTCAAAACAGAGATTTTGTCCCATTCACTTAGAACCCAAGGAATTAGGCAACAGAAAAATGGAGTACTATGTTTTCCTAGCTGTACGCCTGACATCTTGTATAAAGGGAGAAAATATCTCCAAGAAGAACTCTAACATTGTGAAAAAAATAGAAAAAGTCTTGTCCCTAAAGGGCAAGAATAGACTAAACTTACTTTTCAGGTGAAGGAGAAAAAGTAGGAGCCAACAACACATCTAGATCTATCTATCTATATAGATATACTAGATTTATCTATCCGACCCAGCACAGGTGTAGCAACCACAGCTGCTTGGGAATGGAGCTTACCATGCTGAAGTATTTTCAGACAAAAAAGTCCAAGCAATATGGCAGTTCTCTGTGATACCCTGATTTGGAAAACTTTTAGCATAACACTTCTCTCAGCTATTCCATTTTGGTGCAAAAGCAGGACAGTAGACAGCATTTCTTCTTGCGAAGGAACAGAGAGCTGTCCTTGTAGAAGGTTAGATACCCAACCACATGTAGTTGAAGCACAAATGGCAGTTTTGTCCCATTGCCTTACAATTCTATTGCTGACAAAAGGTGCAGATATACTCAGAAACAAGAGGCAGAGAATGAAGCTCTGGTCTAAATCCATTTTGACTCATACCACAGAGCAGCCTCAATGGGCCTTCCACTGTGAGCAGAGAACAACCTCAGTTTGGAGTCATTTTTTTTGGTTATAAGTGAGGTGGGTCTGGGAAGAAGTCAATTCACCTATGCAAAAAAAATGTAAGCAAAACTTCTCCATTTGTTCATGTGTTTGATTGCAAGAGGATGCCTGATATTCTTGATGAAACTCAAAGGATCACCAGAGCATAGTGATCCCCCTCAACCAAAACCAAAGGATCCCAAGCCCAGGGGATCATTCTCTGACTGACTTTGCAACAAAACAGTCCGTGAGTGTTCATAATCACCAGAACAATATCTTAGCTATGGGAATGGTAACAAAGAACTGAAGGTTGTAGCTGTTCCATTTAGATATGCATGAGCATTTCTGTTCCTGAAATAAAGACACCCAACATCTGTGAGTAATCTGGGTTTAAGATGTCATTGCTCATAATATCCTTTCATGAGCAAAGGATACAAGGAAAACAGAAAAAGGTGAAGAACAAGTCAAGAACCACAGAATGCAAGTCTACAAACAGATCCCCGAGAAGGGGACGTGATTAAACAAGAGATGAAAGATTTGAATTTGTGGATATGTTGGATTAAGATAGTGGATTCCATCCTAGGTGGAGGAGATCTGCTTTGGCTCTGTAAAACGTTGTGAGCCAAAAAAGCCAAGGTTAGTCTAGTGCTGGGTATATAGCTCCGCCAAATGTGGTTTGATTTCACTGTTTGATTTCACTAAAGTTCCCTTCCCATGCCCCTTAATTAATTTTAGGTGATGTGTAGTACTTCCAAAGTCATTCTGCAGATTGGGCAGTCCTAAGGTTAGAGCCATCTTGGACCACTTTCCAGGGTGTTCAGACAATGACAAGCACTACTGGAACCTCAATTTTTGTGGTGTCACTGACAGACTTGCAGTATCATCATGAACAGGCCTCAGGAGAAATGACCAGGAAGGGTATTTTACCCTTGACATCAAATTCAGTAGCTCTTTTCTTAATTGTTTCCCACTTTTCTTAGTAGCAAACTAAGGATGAATGTATATACTTTAACATGAAATAATTAGTTAGTACAACTTAGAAAAAAATAGGTTTTTTTCTTTGGTTAAAATGTATTATTTTATTTTGAACAGTGTCTGTTTTATATCTGCAGTTTCAGGGAAGGCTGTTCAGGTTTGGACAAATTGTTTGCCTGGTTGTACTATGCATCTTCATAAAGCCAGTAACGTAGCTACAATTCAAGGCACTTTTTTTTTTTCTCTTATTGAAATATCTAGTTAGAAAGGAAATCACTCAGGAAGAAGTGCAACAAAAAGATTAATTATAGCAGAGAACTTGTAATGTAATGGTAAGAATTGTGCTAGCCCTGTTGGATATGGATATGATTGGGAAGAAGAATGATCAAGGGGCCCACAGTGTTTCTCTGGCATCAGAGGCAGTGCTCATCAAAGAAAGACCATATCTGTACAGAGATCCCCCCTGTGCTTCGTCACTGGTTTTTCTATGAAGACCCCAAACCTCACAGAGTGAAATTATCTCATTATATTGGACATTGCTAATACTTGTAAAGGGGATTAACACAAAGGCTTAGCTAGACTGCAGCAAACCACACAGATCGGACCCATCAGAATGAGACAAAAGCACTGTAAAAAGCACTATATTCTTGAGTACTTTATTCTGTAAATGCCAACAGAGAGTGACATCAATTCCTAGCTCTTAACTAGCTGTGTCTGTGGTGGGAGTGGGAAGGGAGAGGAATATAGGACAGTAAAGAGGATGTTGTATAGTGATCGGTGAGGATTTGAGTAAATTTGAACTCTGTTTTAAAGATATTTAGTCTTGCTTAATACCAAATCAATAAGATATTCCAGGGAAGGAAAAAAAGTCATGATTTTTTTATGCCTAGCTGAAAGCTAAGCAGAGAAACTGCTAGAACAAGTAGTAGAAATACACTCTTACCAGAGTAAAATGCAATAATAGGACACAAAAAGAAAACTCAAGAGTTGGATTTTCCTGCATTTCTTCTGCCTATTTATTAGTTTATATTCAAGAATGCCATTTTTCTCAAAGAAAGACTTGAAAATGGGATAATGTTCTTTTCACAGATCTGAACATTTGGGCCTGCAGGGTAAAAAGAGTACCACTGAAATGCCAGCAAAACGTGTATAAACAGTTCAACACTTTGCAAGGAGATTAGGCAGTCTTTATATACAAAAATGAAATATCAAAACACCTCTTTCAGGTCTACAGTACAGGTGTGACAACCAAAGAATCTGAATTATTCTGTTCTCCAGTCTCTTCTGCCACCCCCTTTTTGGCACTTTGCACAAAGTAGATGGATCAGAGTTCACAGTTATGAAGAGCTCTGCTTATATTACAGAAATAAAGGTATCTGTCGAAATACAGTTTCTCGACTAACTTTGTAGTAGGTTGACCTTCATGGATAACAGGTGCCCACCCAAAAAGCTCCATCACTCCCCTCAGCTGGACAAGGGAGAGAAACTATAACAAAAACCTTTTGAGATAAGAACAGGGAGAGATCACTCATCAGTTACCATCAAAGAAAAAACAGACTTTGCTTGGGGAAATTAATTGAATTTATTACCAGTCAAATCAGAGTAGGATAATGAGAAGTAAAATCAAATCCTAAAACACCTTACCTCCACCCCCTCCCCTCTTCCTGTGTTCAACTTCACTCACAGTTTTCTCAAACTTCTTCCCCCTCCCATGGGAGATGGTCCTTTATGAACTTCTGCAACATGAACTCTTTCCATGGGTTGCATTTCTTCATGAACTGCTTGAGCATGGATTCCTTCCACAGGGTGCAGTCCTTCAGGAGCAGGCTGCTTCAGTGTGGGTCCTCTATGGAATCACAAGTCTTGCAAGTAAACCTTCTCCAGTGTGGGATCCTCTCTCCACAGGTTCACAGGTCCTGCCAGGAGCCTGCTCCAGCACAGGCTTCCCATGGGATCACACCCTGCTCCAGAATGGAATCCTCTAGGAGCTGCAGGTGGATATCTTCTCCACCGTGGACTACCATGGACCACAGGTGGACAGCCTGCCTCACCATGGTCTCTTCACCATGGACTGCAGAGGAATTTCAGATCTCATGCCTGGAGCACCTCCTGCCCCTTCTTCTTCACTGACCTTGGTGTCTGCAGGACTGCTGCTCTCACATATACCTACTCTATTCTCTGCAGTTGCTGTTGTGCACTAAATTTCTCCCTTCTTTAATTTGTTACCCTAGAGGCTCTACCACTGTTGCTGCTGGGCTTGGCCTTGGTCAGCAGCGGGTCCATCTTGGAGCCAATTGGTATTGGCTCTATTGGACACAGGGGAGGCGTCAAGCAACTTCTCACAGATGTCACCCCTGTAGCTGCCCCCACTGCCAAAACCTGGCCAAGGAAATGTAATTCAAATATGTCGCACTCCTTATATCAGAGGGCATGTGCCAGATGCTAACACATCCTACAAGCAACTACACACTGACAGCAGCTGTTGAGACAACATGGTAGTTGATTTTATTTTGCTTATAGCAATTTAGTTGCCTGAAGTAGGTAATTTCTGCCAAAGGTAGACCACAGTGTGCAAATTGGAGAAAGCTGATCATTACTGGTAATTTGTTTTATCTGTATGAATACAGAATTATAGTGGGAGGTATATGCACTTTAACTGCCTTCTAGCTTGTCAAAGAAGACTAATATTGACTAATATTGATTAAGTGGGATGAAATTATCTTTTAACTTTTTTTTTGAAAGAGAAAGCAAATTGGTTCCTTCATTATATAACACGCAAAAAAGAGGCCTGCTTCCAGACCATGCACTACTCAGATATCAATACTTCCCCTTTCTCTTTGTGTTTGCCTTCTCTTGGCGAAACTGCTTCCCCAAAGAAAAGCACTAATGGAGGAGAATTTTAGAACCCCACTCCTGATATTTATAAAACAAGCAGGCTGTGTTGAGCTGTTCATCACAATCAGCTCTTCAGTGTCTTAATGTGGTCTCTGCAAATCCATTCTCCTGGTGCAAAAAAAGTCACGGGGGTATTTGCAATGGTTACACTGCAGTCCCAGGGAAAGACAATCAGCACTGACTTGCTAATTAGCAACTGCTACTTCAGGCTTATTGGTTTGAAAGGAAGAGTCATTAAAGTCAATTAAAACAAACCTTAAGATCACATTCAAGTTTTTCTTGTTTCTAGGTAGTAAGCTCCTGTAATCCTCTAAGATCTTATTATCTATTGCATTAAATTTCAGTCTTCTAAAGCATGTCCCTTAGCTGTGAGCAAGTCGGAGTGTGGTGTCCTCATTCCCTTATTGACAATTCAGATGTGGGAGCCCACAAGAAGTAGAATGTGTCTAATGAGTTCAAAATATTATTTACCCAGCTTCCTAGCTCATCAGAGGACATTCTAGCTCAAAACTACCTGATATATATAGAGAGTAGCAACCTGTAAATCTCGTTTCCAAAAGAAGACAGTTTTGTGTCTCCAAAATTATGCTTCTGATGCAGTCACATTAATATTGTCAGGAGCAATTCCAAATTATTCTTCCTTGTGTCCCAGAATGTGGTGCTCTTATTCCATGATTTTTTTTTCTCCGGGAAAAATTCTAGGGTGGACTGATCCTTTCAGAATATAATGATTTATTCTGAAATAAAGTGTTCACTGGGAAGACAATGCCATGCAATTTCTGTGCATTGACAACCCTATTTATTTTGAATTTAACAAGGAGATAATGCTTTAGGAGGGAAGTTTTCCAAGTCAGCCCTATATTTTAAGTGAACTTCAATTTTATTCCTTGACAGTTCGGTGTGAAGAAGTACCTGTTTCTGTAGTTGAAAAAGTGTGTTAAGAGTTATATTTGAAAACTGTTAACAGAAGTTTGGAGGTCACATATAGGGCTGAAAAAGTAAGAACATCTTTAATGGATAAAGTGCAGGAACTCTCAGGGAAGTGAATACACTCAAAATCCATCTTCTCCTGGAGACTGTCACTACTTCCTTATTAATTCCAGGAGGATTGAGCTTGCATAGCTGTACAATATGGATTTGTGATAAGGTCTTCTGGGTGCTGCCACTTCTCGGTGCTTTGGTAAAAGGAAGGTACTTTGTATAGAAGTTTCTTTGCTCCTGTACACAAGTGGATCTTTAAAAAACCCCCACAATATCTTTTGCTTATTAATTAAATTAAAATCTTCATAAACATATTGCCTTTTTTTTTTTTTCCTGTCAAATGCATGGACTATGTACTTCTGGAAAGTATGCAGCTAGGATTCATTTCAATTTCCTTCCAGCTGGGGGAAGAGTGGCTGAAAAGAACCTGGGAGTGCTGGTCGACAGCCAGCTGGCAGTGTGCCCAGGTGGTCAAGAAGGTCAATAGCATCATGGCTTATATCTGAAATAATGTGGCCAGCAGGACTAGGGAACTGATCATCCCCTTGTACTTGGCACTGGTAAGGCCTCAGCTCAAATCCTGTGGTGAGTTTTGGGCCCCTCACTATGAGAAAGACATTGAAGTGCTGGGGCATATCCAAAGAATGGCAACGGAGCTGGTAAAGGGTCTGGTGTACAAGTCTTTTGAGGAGCAAATAGAGTTGGAGATTTTTAGCCTGTAGAAAAGGAGACCTAAAGGGATCTTATCACTCTACAACTATCTGAAAGGAGGTTTTTGCAGGTGGAGTTTGGTCTCTTTTTCCAAATAACAAGTGGTAAGATGAGAGGGAACATCCATAAGATGTGCCACGGGAAGTTTTGATTAGAAATTGTGATAGCTTTCATACTGAAAGGGTTATTAAGCATTAGAATAGGCTGTCCAGGGAAGTGGTGAAGTCACCATCACTGGTAATATTTAAAAGACATGTAGGTGTAGCACTTAGGGATATAGTTTAGTGGTGGACTTGGCAGTGCCGGATTAATGGTTGGACTTGGTGATTGATTCTATGATTCTAAGTACCAGAGAGTTGCAAGAATATGGAATTATAGGGTTCACACCTTGCCTACCAGATCATGGCACTCTGTGCCACATCCAGTCTCTTCTTAAATACCTCCAGTGACAGTGAATCAACCACCTCCCTGGGGAGTCCATTCCAATGTCTAATCACTCTCTCTGTAAAGAATGTCCTTCTAATGTCTAACCTAAACCACCCCTGGCACAGCTTAAGACTGTGCCCTCTTGTCCTGCTGCTGGTTGCCTGGGAGAAGAGACCAACACCCACCTGATTACAACTTTCTTTCAGGTACTTGTAGAGAGTGATAAGGCTTGAGCCTCTTCTTTTCCAAGCTAAGCAACCACAGCTCTTTCAGCCATTCCTCAGAGGACTTGTGCTCGTCCCTTCATCAGCTTCATTGCCCTTCTTTGGACACGGTCCAGCACCTCCATATCCTTCCTAAATCATTGTCATACAATTTCTCATACTGTGACATTTTAGTATCTTTCCATATTCGCTTTTGTCTGTCTATCTCATGGTAATCTCCAGAGACTTGTTGCTGTTATACAGATTCTTAGAAAGTCATATGATTCTCAGTAAGAGTAATGGAAGTGACAGTGACAGAACAAATTATGAAGGTAAAAGAAAACCCTGCACAGGAAGATTGTGTTACTGAGTTAGGCA
Source organism: Xenops minutus (assembly GCA_035221455.1). NCBI lineage: Eukaryota > Metazoa > Chordata > Aves > Passeriformes > Furnariidae > Xenops > Xenops minutus. The sequence goes on from JAWWEE010000001.1 coordinate 91,241,726, forward strand.
TATTATCTGTTATCACTAAAATAACTGTACTTTATCCATTTGTAATGCGACCAAAACCAGGCTAACTTGAAAGTAAAGTAAGATGGCAAACAGAAAATGGGATTTTCTGATGTGTTCTCTGTGATCTGAGTGAGGAGTTTTGATAATTCCAAATACTTTCTAATGGATGCTGAAATAAACCTAAAATGAGGAATAATTGTGTTCTTTTCTCACCATGGTCCTTCACAGCCACACTACACCTGTGTTTCTATAAGTGATCAGTGATTTTGAGTACCCACCAAGAGACAGTAGAGTTTTTTGCTTTTGGAGAATGAATGCTAATTGTATGCCTGATACCAGCAGAAGAAGTGAGTGGGGCAAAGAACGGCTCTCAAAATTCCCTTGTTTCTGAAAACATGGGTCTGAATGAACAAACATAATTTGCAGCTCAGCCTGCACCCAAGTGGTTTTGCCTAGGGATTTTGCCCACCAAGATGTGTACAAAATCATAATGAATTCCTTTTAAATTCTCCTGAATTTAAATCCTATGGATTTTCCTTCAGGACCTCCAGCATCTGTTTTGCTTTAAATTTTGCTTTTAAACTTTCTTTTCAATCATTCTTCCTGCCACACCAAAGGAGCTTTTCCTGTTCTCCTACTGCATGCATGCTCATATTTCTGAGCCATGCCATGTCTCTCATCAAACCTGCTGGGCAGTAACTGGTACAAACCAGGCTCATTTCTGAGTTAAGTTCAGAGCATCACAAAACTCAATCACTTTTGTAACAGGTGCTGGATCCTTCTGTGAAGGCTGGGAGTTATTTTTGTGCATTGGGAGTGCACAGGCTCTGCCTGCCTTGCTGTCAATTTTCACACTTGTGAGTTGGCACTTGTCTGGAGAGTTGGTTGGCCTGAGAATTGATTACTCATTTCACTCGTTGGAATATTTACATTTAAATAGGTGGGGGGTTCATATTTGTCTTGTTTGGTTTGGTTTGGTTTTTGGGGGTTAGTTTGTTTGTTGTTTTTTACTGTGGCTCAGAAGGTTCTATCCTTCTCCCTGTTAGCAACAACCACAGACTTGCCCTCGGCATTCTCTTTCCTCTCTGCTCAGCGGGTGTGGGAAAACAAGCAGAGCCAGATGGGGCCAAACCTGATAAAGAAGGTGTGTGCCGAGGAGTGTAGGTGGAATTAAGGCAGTTGTCACTAAACATTTACCCAGAATCTCTGCTGACCTTCACTCCTCTGGTCTCTACCTCCTGGGATGTATCAAACACACCAGCCTCCCCTAGTTTTTATGTTCAGCATTCAACCAGTTTCTGTGCAACATGTGGTTAGGGCTGTTACTTTGCCCTCAAACATAATGGGAAAATGAGAATCCTCCTCTTGTATAATATCCCGCTGGATCACGGTACTGCCCAGAAGTTACAGATTCAGGCCAGTTATCTTCTCTACCTGAGACCATCCATACCTGAAGTCTATTTCTGCACTTATATAGTGAAGTCTGCCAGCAGTGAGAAGGGCAAATCACCTCCCAGGGCCTGCTTTGACACTCTCTTCTGTGTTTTGCATTGCACAGATGCAGAGGCAGTGCCTTTCCTGTGCCAGTAGCCCAGTGTTCAGTGTCAGTGAGTGCCATCATACATCCCTGGGCAGCTTAGCAGTGTCATGCTCCCCAGGACAGCAGAGGCCAGCCGGGGGCTCAGCATCTGGCTTTGCAGGGTGGGCTGTTGCAGGCCTGTGCATAGCAGTGTCTCTTTTGAGATGCCAAAGCCTTTATAGGCAAAAAGAAGGGAGCTGCAGAGGACCAAATGTCTGACTCCCTTTCACACTGATCCCCAATGAGCTGAACCACCAGAAGTTAATTATTGCTATTGAGTGAAGTTAATCACAGATTAATAGGTCAGTTTGAGCCAATTAAGTTCAAGATTTGACAGTAGCATTACTGTGTTCTCTGCATACTGGTATCTCCTGGGACTATGGCATGGGTGGAATCATGCTTCTCCTTGTTCCACAGTTGTTGTCCTCTTCTGAATACTGGAATTTTCTCTGCCTCCTTCACCATCCCTGCAATTTTTCAGCCATCATTTCTGAGACAACTCTTATGTTCTTTTTCTTGGTTTTGTGTGTTTGTTTATTTGTATGTTTGGGTTTCTTGTTGTTTATCCTCACTTGAAAATTATTTTTATTTCCAGTAACCCAGAGTGAGGACTTTTAGTTACTCTTGTTAAAAGAGAAATTGAGTTAAAAAATGAAGAGTTTTTCTCCCTTTGAATAATGAAATATCACCACAGAACTCTGGATGCAGAAAATATTAAATAAAAGGATCACTTTCAAAGCCACAAAATATGGCCTATTCAAGGCTTTAGTTAAGTACTTCTCCAGAAGGAGATGTCATCTTCTCTGCTCTGAAAGATCACAGACTCCCTCTGATGACAAGGGAAGGGCCTGCCCCAAAACATATTGCTGTGACATACGCAATAATGGTGGAAAAGAGTGATTATTTTAATAGCCCCTCCCAATACAATAATCTGCATCCACCTCTGGCTTTCTACTCGCATTTCACGAGAGAAGTGCTTCAGTGCAGTGCCCCTCTGAGTGAAAGGCTTATGTTTCAGAAAATACATCTAGTCACTGTTGCCAGCAGATATAATAAAGGTGACAGGCTTTCCCATATGAAGACACTGTCATGTTTTTATAATCATTGCTTTATTCAAAAAGGAAAAATCATCCTCCTCCCACTCAGTATGGTTGCAGGATCACATGCTTGTATTAAAAGCTGCATTATTCATTTAGGTTTTTCCTCATCTCTTCTAAAATGAAACCTACATAGGACTCTGAATTTAGAAAAATAAAATGCTGTAGTAAATTAAAAATGACCTTTTATTCTTTTCATTAAAAAACACATTGGACACCTGCATTCACAATCTATTTCAAGCCCAGGAAGAGCAGGAGTCTTGCATAGGGAAGCAGCTTCTTAGGCTGAAACTGGGGTACAGGATTCAGTTCACCATGTACCCTTAATGTCACTGTACTTAATTTTCCCATGATGAAGTTTTCCTCTCCAGACACACAGGGGAGAGGTTCCCCAGGCTAGAAGTGCCACAGTCCTGCCCTTGCCCTACATGCCCGCTGCTGATCAGCAGAGCCAGTCTCTGCTCTTTTTTTCTCCTACTTCTTCTAGTGCAGACTCAAAGCCAGCTGGATTGGTGGAGGCATTGCCATGGCTTCAGGGAGCTTAGGTCTGGCTCTGCACAGGTAGAGGCAGAATTCCCTGCTGTGACTTTTATTACTATTATTGTAATGAAATACATGTTATTTAGTTTATTTGTCTGACAGAGCTCTGCTGAGGTGGCAAAGGTCTGTTGTTCAGCCCTTATTTCTGTGGTCAGCAGAATGCTTGTTGCATAACCTTGTACTTGCTATTCCTTCTGTCATTGCTTAATTTATTTGTTTTTAGCCCCAAGATGGAGATGTGTAAGAATAATCAAATATTCTCTAATGATAGATGCTATTCCTGCAGAAAGGTGAACTGTTTTCTTGGAAGAAAAAAGAGGATGTTGCATATCAAAGAATATGTTAGAAGGGGGATTTTTAATGAGAGCAAATGCTCCCCATCTTCATTTTATCGATGTTTGTGTGTGTGTGTGAGAGAGAGAGAGACCAGCCACCTCCTCCGTGCTGGTGCAGCTAAGAGCAGCAGGAGGTCAGCCCAGCTATTTCCTTGTCTGAAATGAATTCTGCCTCAGTATTAGCAAGGTGGAACAAGGTTTGACCTCTATCCTGTCTCCTTCAGCCTCACCAACTGGAAACTCCTCTCAGGCTGCAGAGAAGCCAGGTAAAGAGCCAGAGTCATGTGGAGAGGCATGGATGGAAGAACAGGGCTTTCCTGTCTCTTCCCATCTCTAACTCAGCATGGACTGAAATAACTCACAAGTGGACAGCTGATTTTGTACATTTGGTTACTCATTAAATATTCTCCAGAAATCATTTCTGATTAAAAATTTGAAATAACTACTTTTAATAAGTGCTAAAAAATACTTTATTACTGCTGACACACAGATAATTGAAGCCATTAAATAAAAGCATTATTGGTCACAGGAAACATCTCCTGTTCCACACACACACTTCTCTGTACCTTATATGACACAATGGTAGCTTCAAAAGCATGTCTCCATCTTTTCCTATCAAAGTGGCCTAAGATTTTACTTGGCTGGCACCTGCTAAAGAGTACAGTTCTATTTTTGACATTCAGGCTGCTCTGTGATACCACCTTCAAATCAAATAAGAAAAAAGTATTACTCCCTTGAGCAGGAGGTACAAGCAATATGAAGTAAATAAGACAAGTTAACCAGGTTTTGATTTGCTAAGCTATAAATGAAAATCCCACTGTCTGTCTGCCTGTTGAACCAGTCTTCTCCTTCTCAGTGTCTTGAGGCATTTGGATTTTACTTTGCTAAACCAAACCTAGAGCAGTGTTAAAAAACTAACTATGAGAAAATAAATAAAAGGAACTTAAATAAAGGGAGTGCTACACAGTTTCAGGTGGGAGGAAAAAAAAATAAAGGCAGATGAAAAACTGTAAGGTTAAGTGCAAAAAAAGTATCAAAAATAATTTCAAAGGAGGTGTTTTAAAATTGCCATGACAGCAGACTTTCAACTGTGTGCTGAAGAAACAGGAAAGTCACTAATGATGCTCCTGATATTTCTGCTCTCACAGTCTAGAGTTCTGGCTTTGACTTCAAAGGGAATGATGCTCACACCTTCTATTTGCAATATAAAGCTTTCTTCATGCTCAGTCTACAAAGCAACAGGTAGCAATGCTCTTTCATGTGGACCAGAAGATATGCAAAGGAAAACTTCCCACTGAGATGAGCTCAGCTCAGATTCCTCTGCCCAGGCAGTGGAAGGCTCTTTCCTGGAACTCTGTGCGGCTGCTGAGCACAAAGCTGCTCGTTCAAGCCGTGGCTGGGAGCATACTGATGTACTGTCAGCATGCCGGCTCTTTGGCTGATGTGAATGGCTGAATCTCCCTGACATCAATGAGGATTCAACCATTTATCCCAGCAGAGCTGAACTAACATATTCATTCTTCCCCAGGGAGGCCGTAAGGTGGCTTATTCAGTCAAATCTGCACCGACCTTAAGCTCCCTCATCACAGCAATTACAGAGGTGAAACTCTTAATGTATTACCCAGCTATTTGGTACATAGCATCTGTGGGACCGGGACCAGTATCGGTGGCTGTGTGATGTGGGCACCAGCATCAGCTGAACGGCTGATGTCTGTTCCCTCCCTGTGACCAATGCTGGCATGGTTATGCTGCTGTTGCACCTGAGTTCGATTCTTACTCAGGGCTACAGCAGGAGTCTGTGCCTGCCTTCAACTGCTCAGTGACCCCAGGGTTGTGGTGTCCTCTGTGAGAGCATTTGGCCATCAGGTAATGGTGCTGTATGAAATGTCTGCCCATTTTAAACCTGAAAGACCATATTTATGCAATCAATGGAGAAGAGGCAAGGAGGGAAATTTGTGAAAAACATATTTTTTGCTGAAATTCTGCTTTTTCCATGAGCAAAAATTACTGTAAAATTGCAGTGTTTTTGGAAAATGTCTCCCACTGAAAAAACTCTGATTTTTTTTCTTTTTTTTTTTTCTTTTTGGTTTTGTTTTTGTGGGAGATGTTTTCAAGCAGAGAGATAGTCACGTTTTCTGGCTGTATTTTTATTCCACTTGGGCAATTATTAATCACGTGATCTAGCTTACAGTTCTCTGGTTCTCTTACATTAAGAAAAGGGAGTGAAACTGTGCTGACTTCCATTTCCACAAGGGTATGTTATATTGTGAATCTATCTGCTAGAAAACAAGGTAGTAATTAATTCATCTATTTTGAATAGTCGAAGCAAAAGTGGGACCTGACTGCTGTGATTCACAATTGACAGAATATTTCTTTTCATTCTCAATACACACTAGGTGTGTACTGATGCACACTAGGTGTGTATGTTAGGTATCTGATGTGTCACGTTTGCATAACATATACCTTTACTTTGTCTATAGCTATCTGCCTGCATTTTCCCATCTCTGAGGTGTGCTGCACATTTTAGTATTTTTAGTGCCCACCTTGCTTCAATCTGACAAGGCTGCCTTTCTCGGAGAGTGCTTTCATTACCCTCTTTCTTTGCGTGGCAAATTCCTTAGATGGAGTGCCAAGGGTAACTTCTCACTCAGCAGAAGAACTTTCTCTTGCCACACAGAGGATTTTTGCTGCACCAGGATTTGATGCATTGTCAGGAGAGAAGAGATATCCCGTGTTTTTAGACACTTATAGATATCAAAGGATGCACAGACAGGTGCAGAGGAAGCAGATGCAACATCAGATGTCCCAGAAATGCTGAAAACTGTAGGGTGTAGACACACATTGCAAAGAAATCCTTGGTTACACACAACTGTGAATAACAAACTGCTTGGGACTGTGGGATCCTGTTGAGTTCAGAGTTTGGAAAGTGCCACCTGCGAAACTGCTGCTACAAAAGATCTTTCAAGTCTCCAGCAGAGGTTCCGGGCAAAGCAAGAGGTATTTCAGAATGATCTTGTGTGACAGCATGGCTGTGAGATGCAGGTATGAACGGCTTCTCCAGTCCTGCACATCCCTGCTGGAAATATTCGTACATTGTATGGTTTTTTATGCCTCTAAGCATATTGAAGTCAAGTCCTTGTGTACACACACTAAAGAATGCAAGAATGAACCTGGACTGTTTGGCATATACTTAGTGAGTGCTGAAAGTCTGAAGTTAGGATACTTTTTCTCTTTTATTCAGATATATTAGTTGAATACAACCCCCATCAGCAGGGAATGACAAAAGGCTACAACAGCATAGCTAATAGCCCTGTGGCTGGGATGCTCACTTCAGAAACAGGAAGCCATATCCATATCTGTGATCTAAGTAAGGTAGAGGAAGGATCCCACATACTCACTGAAGGTTTGGACTGCCAAGTTACTGCTGAGAATCTTCCTTGTTTCTAAAAAGGATCTTTTCCAGTTCCTTATGGTAACACCAAGATACCCCCACCCACATCAGAACAAAACAGATACACACAGACACACACACAGATCTTATGACTTTAAAGATGACATAAAATTTTGAATAAAATCATTCAGCATCATTCATTCAGTCAGCATCCTTCATTTGAACATAACATCAGATTTTGTAAAAAGCAAACTTTTGAGAACATAGAGTGAAGGCTGCCAGATCTTCCTCTTCCTAACTCCTCAGCATGCTAGCAAGGAAGGGTTTGCTCATGTCCATAGAACACTGAATACGCTGACTGATGAAACTGAAAGGTGCTACTTTTTCTTTTCATGCTCTTGGTCTTCAGACTCCAAATGCATGGTTTTCTGTACTAAAAAAGTACCTTCACATCCAACTCTTGCCAATTAATTTTCCATCATACTTCATTTTGTATTGCACACTATTTTGGTGGAATAGGTTAATATTTAATCCTTTCTTTTGCAGAGTTTGAATTTTTATTCTCCATCTTCTTTCTTGCAAGAGTATAGTTATCTTCTGCTAACTTCTCCCCCTTGTACTTCATAGATGTGGAGATATTGCACTGTCTAGAGGATATTTTTTTTTGTCAATGAATTATTTTTTTCCTTCTCAAAGAACATTTCTACATCCCTCACTGACCTCTTGCTCCTGGTGTGCTTGAAACATTTATTGGTTCTCTCACCATTCTCCTTCTCTATGATCTTTGGGATTTTCAACCTGATTTCTTGTGTTCTTTCTTCATTTTATTCCTACCATCATTGTACTCAATAGCTAGACATTGCTGCTGCTTGTGACCCATAGATGAGGTCACCAGCTAAGTGTCTATATTTGCCAGAATTGATATATATGTCTCTATTTTTGCTACAGTAATATGAGGTAGAGATCAGAGCCCTAAAGTTTTGCCATAACTTCATCTCTACTCCTTGCCCTGAAGAGGTAGAGGCTGAATAAACAGAGTGGCACTATGTATTTAACTTTTCTTTATTTTTATTTGTTTTATTTTTTTTTTTACTGGAGTGATATTCAGCCTAAACATGAAGGAAAGTCAGATAAATATTTATCAACTTGATTCTTATCTGAAACAAAACATATGTATATGTACTCATTATCAGAAGCATAGTAATATAAATAGCTCATACTAGAGACCCAGCCCAGGAAATGTTTGATTTCATCTATTATGGAACAGTGCTATTGGATTTTGGCAAATACGGCATGTTTTAAGTCCTAACTGGATTTTTATGTAAAGCTGCAAAACTAAAAATTCTGACTTAGCCATTCTCAGGGGCAGTAAGTACAAATATACACACAAGGATGAACCTTCAAGAGGAAGAAAATACACATAACTACATCAGATGTTCGAAATTAAAAATCTGACATTTTCTTACTTGACCTGCAGTAAAGAGAAGCTAATAGTAATTTTACATTAATATCTCAAATCACAAAGTCTTTCTGGTGCTAATGATTTCACTACTGTTGTATTTGTTATATGCAGTTCATTAGCACTGTCTTTTCCCATATGATCATAAACTTTCTGACAAGGAAATAGCTGGATGTTGCTCTTGCAAAAGGGAAAAAAAAGAAGAGAATTGGTCAAAAGTTATCACACTGTTAAAGCTGAAGAAATACAAAAGGATCTGCTTTAACATCAGGAAATGACATACATTTTGCTTGGTTTAGTGTTCCCCTCTGGAATGCTTTGACAGGCATAACAACCAAATGTTGCCAACGCCAGCAAGACTGGCAAGGTCAATGCCTATATTTAGGAAGCTTTGTGGGAAATACAGGAAGGTTTGAAAGTCCTGAAAAAATTGTCCCAGAGGCCAACACCTACTCCTTGCTTTTGCTGCCGAAATCCTGGTACATTCTATTCATTTCAGTGATATTTTTACAGTTTGGAGGAGACAAGAGAGCCAAGTTCACCCTTCCAACAAACCAGACTCAGCTCTGCATGTGCTGCTGCTATAGTGTGGCAGAACACTTTCACAGCAGGTTTTTCACCCTGAAAAATCCCATTGTGTTTCTATTCACTTCTATTCACTGTGGGCTTAGTTTAACATAAGTAAGCAAACAGCACAGTTACACAGCCATCCACTTATCTTGCTCCTCTGGGTCCTGGGAAACCAAGACACCCTGTACCATTTGAAAAGTGATTGTAAACTGAAGTGGGGAAAAATGATAAAAAATGCAGTTGGACCACTATACAAAATCATGCAAAAAAATATTAAAAAATATATGACATGTCTGGCTATAATTTTAATGAAATACAAAATGGTGGGTTTGTGCAGCTATTTTTGTGTAACTGGAAAATGGTTTTTCTTGCTTTCAGTGTTGGTGTTTCACAAAGGGAAAATACTGGCATTCATGAATTGTGAAACAGAAAAAAAAATCCTGGGGTATTTTGATTGAGTGATATACACTGAAAAGGAGAGGCATGCTGAACAATGCTGGTAAAAAATAATGTGCTAGGATAATGAATTGCATAAATGGAATACATTTTAAAATCTGGGAATCCATGAGAAGTCATTAATAGAATAGCTGTGTACAGTTTAGAGAGTTTAGGATTTAGAGAGAAAGGGTATGGATAATAATTTGAAAATACTGTTTATCTAAAATCATCTCAACACCCCCCCGCCCCAACAACAAAAACCAAACACCCCCTCCCCCAACCTTCCTGTCTAGCTTAATCTGGCCATTTCTCTATAATAGTCTCTCATTTAAAGTAGTGAAGCTTTTGCTGCAATTCTCTGGTGCACATTCAACTGAATGTACAAAGACCTGAAGCAAGAAGTTTTCTGCTGTATTATACTGCAAGGGGGAAATCAGAGAAAGAAATCAAATCTGTACAATAGAAAGAGGTCTGGATATCTGAAAGGATTTTTATTCTGTTTTTCTAAGGAAACTAGATTTACCTGACTATGCTCTTTTGTGTCTGTCAGCCTGACTTATAAGTTTAGAATGTGTTGACTAATTTCAGCATAATGGGTAGAAAGGTAGGATTATCAAACACACTGTGTTTCTGCTAGTACCAGAGAGAGAGCATCTGAACAACCGCTCAGTGCAAGCAGGTGTGTTTGCTCACTGCACTTCTGCAAAATGTGACACTTCTTTTCTGAACTTGAAGCAAAAAGATGGCTCTGCCTCAAGATGGAATCCAAAATGGATACAAGCTTACTGGTTAGCGAGAAAACCACGGGTAAGAAGGCTGGAGATTCATACTTTCCATTTGCAGTATTGAGTTGCTCTTTTAGGATGCTCAGTTTTGCTTCTCCAGAATATTCTGAGGATAAATTTGTGGTGGAGAAACAGGCAAAGTGGACAGCTATATAGTCTGGCTGAAGAGAGGTAGATCAAAATTGGGATCCTGGAAATAGTGGAAGTAGCATGAAAGTGTGACATATGGTTATTTCACAGAGACACACCTGAAGGATTTATAACAAAGCTGATCACACTTAAGGGGGCTGCAGTCAGCAAAATAAAATGGACAGCAGTGAAATTTAGGATCTTCACTTACTCTGCCGCAGTATACTAAAATGTTTTCATGCTTACTCTATGCTTCCTTATCAAGAAATAAAGTACTAAAATTGATCCTGAGATGCAGCAGCAGCAAAGATCTTTAAAAATGTCAAGTTTTAAAGGAAAAACAACACATCACTTCTGGTTGTCCTAGTAGCTATCAGAAAGTGACCTTCCTTGGCAAACATCCTGTGTATTTCTCCCTCCACACTGATGGGAACTGTGTTTTAACAGGTTCAGAGTTTGGAAGAACAAGATGAGAAGTACCTGATCAGATGACGGCCACCATCCAAATGGAGGTGCATGAAAGAAAAATTAAGTGCTGTCCATTAGAAGAGGAGAAATAGCTCTAGTACTGCCACAAAAAGACCTCCCTAGCACAGCTCAGTTGAGAAGCACCACTCCTCAAAGGCAGGTCATTGGACTTTTCAAAATTTGTCCCAGACAAAGGGTAAAAAGAAGACATCCAGCGTAGAGGTTGATGTACATGGGATACACACAGGAATTCCAGACAGCAGTACTTCTCTGAAGGATAAGGTTAAATTTTCTATGGCAATTGTAGGAAAAGCGAATGACAATACAGCTGAACTATAAATATTATCAAAGTCACTATCCAAAAAGGGGAAATTACTGATCTGGTTTTGTAAATCAAAGTTGAGCTTCATTGCCTTCTTACCCTCAGGAGCTCATTAGTTGCTATGGAGAGCTTCTACACAAATACAACATTGTACCTATCAGAACTGAGCATCTACCTGACAAAAAACTCCAGGAGAACACAAACATACATTTCACAGGAGGTCAAAAAGAATTGCTAAGTTAGGTGAATAATGACTGCTTGAATATACAGTGTCGCTTTTTTAAAAAAAAAGATATGAATTATTAAAAAGTGACAGATGAAGATAATAGGTTTGGTTTGTAAAGTAAGGCTGCCATTCATGTAACTTTTTATCATTTATAACAGCTGCAATAAAACAACATATAACACAAATAACATTTAAAAACTAAATGTATCAGCTTTAGTAAAAATATTAATTATTATTTTGTGCATAACACCAGAATAATTTGATTATCCATTTTCAAGGCTCAAAGACATGTTTTTAATAAATCATCAAAAAACACATTCTTAGTTTAGAGAAATAACCCTTCAAGCATGGAATTATCCTGAGTGTTTCTTCACTTTCCATTACCACAGTGCTCTTTCTGATTTCCATCATGATTAATGTGAGCCAAGATTATTGTTATCTGAAGTGTTTTCAGCTTTTCCTGGAAGGCAAGTGTGTGGAATATTGTATTTCCATCACCTTATAGTGAAAACTGTGGATAATTCAGGTCTGGAACCTCAACAGAACAATTACATTTCTAAGCAAAGAATTGCTTAAGGTTTAACAAATAAATCAAATAATGACTGCATGACAACCCTTTGTGGAATGTTAATCATTTTCATAGTCACTAATATGAAGATGAAGGGTAAAAGTTTCACACAAAACTAACATTAGTTACTTATGAGTGAGGAACAGAATGATTTAAAAAGCTCAGAATAATTCTTCTTAACTAGAAGAATACAGCAATCATCTGGCTTTTCTGAAGATCACATGCAGACAGCACAGACAGAAATGCAAAGCCGAGATGACAAACAGCATATAGTTCAGAAGCAGTTCCTCTACTCAATATCAAAACATCAAAATATTTCTTGCCTGTGAATTTGTTTCCAGGTACAACCTGAACAACTCTGCAAAGAATATCTTCCTCTGTCAGCCAGTTTACTGGGCAACAGTGCAACTAAAATAGTGCCTAAACTGAAACAGTGTGAGACTGACATTTTCACAGTAGGCATTTTCTGCCTGTTTTCAAGCACTGCTTTGCATCTTCTCAGTTTTGCTGTGGAGTTCAAAGTCAGCAAATCCAATTTCTTGAGCATGGCCTGAGCTCATAGTGAGTTTTGGTGTTTTCTATGCATTTGCTCACACAAGCAGCTTCTGCTGAATGACAGATGCACCCTTTAGAATACCAAGCAGCCTTTTGAGTGCACATACTCTCAGGGTCTCACCTACTTTATGTGGTGAAACAGTTAATAACTGAGGATAACAGTGATGATAAGTGTCTATAAGAATAGCAGCACTTGTTAAACAAAAGGTCTTTTTAGACTGATATTTCAATAGTGGCCAGGAGTGGATGCTTAGAAAGAACATAAAAGTAAGTATAAGCCTATCCTTCTCCAAGCACCAGGACCCTGAAGCGATATTTGAAGAGGATATAAAGCAGTTTGAATTAGTCAAGACCAGAAACAGATTTGAAGAATTCTAGAAAGACCTTGGGAAAGGGGGTGATGAGGGAATGTGATGATGAATGATATGCTGCTGTTCTCAAATGTCAGGTGCAGAGTACTGAAGGTGACCATTTAACACCTGAGCCACTAAGATTGCTGCTGGGTCATGCACTAGGTACAACTGTATAAGTAACAGGCGTGAACATCTTTATGGAAAAATCTAGTAAATTTCAAAAGGTTTATCCTATCAAAAAGAAAAGTCAAATGGCATGATGCGGATAAATGCCATAACAAACCCAAAGATGTAGGGAAGTTTATTTCATTTAAGTGAATAACACAAATCAGATCTAGTGAATATGAATTGATAAAGTCATCTGACTTACAAGTTTAATGAGATTTCTGCACCTATACATTCCTTGTCTTTCTATGCTTGTTTCAAGGACTTTTCATAGCTCAAACTTTGAATTTATTCAGTAATGAAATTGGTTAAAGTTACAGTAATGTCAGCATGCTTAAGGGGATCCTGGCAGTTCAATAGTCAAGGAGATGGTTTTGAATTTTTAGGAGAAGTAGAAAGTAAAATATAATGAAGTTCTATAACTCTTTCAAATTGTATGGATAGCATATATGTTCAAAAAGTAAAAAAAAGAGAAATGATGACTGATGAAATTAATTTTAAATGAATGGAGAATTTTTACTGATACACCTGTCAGTAAAATAATGTAACTGTGTCAAAATAATGTAACTGTGTACTGTCAAATACTACTTTAAAATAAATATATAAAGTGACACTGAATGACCTTATTCGTCCTTTACTCCATGACATCTTTCTCCAAATCTAGTTTGCACTGTAGATTGTACTTTCCAACACAAGAGAAGTTGCAGTGTTATTATAAAAGATATTAAAAAAAAAAAATCATGTAATTTCCTTAATAGCCACTTACATTTGTGGAAATAACAATAAAATTATTGATGATTTATTTGAAACTTTATTATTTGTATCTTCCCTCTTTCTAGGTGTAAGGGGAGGCACTTTAAGCTACAATATCAAAACAGTAGCCAAAATACATCACATACCAAAATTTCAGAATCAAACAATGTAATGAGGACTGCATAGTCAGGCTGCTCTGCTCTCCAGATCTTTGTCAGATATGTCTACAGAGCTTCTTAACTTTCACCAGGGCAGTATATAGCAGTGCTGGAAAATTATTATTTAGATGGCACTGAAAACACTTCCAGTTACTTGAGCAGTGTGTCATCCATCACTGTGACTACTTGCTTGAAACTTCTGACATTTACATCATTATCCTTGGGGGAGGAATTTTGTTGTTGTTTTTACAAATATTTTTTCTGTCTCTAGCACCTTATTAACCTCATTAGGGATTCTGGTATTTCTACCCTTGCTGCAAAACGCAATTCACAAATGCTATGGTGCTTCACACAGGAGTTCATTAGGGATTCTCTTTGAATTTGCTCAACAGAAAATACCTAAAATAAGTAAAAAGAGGGATGAAAATAGGATTTCTAGTCTTCAAAAATGAATTAAAAACAATATGAATATCTGCAGTGGTAATCAGGGACTTGGTTAGTACCAAACAGTGTGTATGTACCACGATAATGGAAATAGTTCTTTCTTTCTAGGATAGGCATAGGTGCAATGATACAGCAGTTGCCTTACATCAGAGAAAATATTTCCATGTGGAAAAAGCAGAAAAACAAAAAGGCAAACAATAGGCTTAATGCCAATACAACAGTGTTTGTACAAGGTTTGTCAGTTCAAAAAACAATAGTGCAAAAGAAAAATCAGATCTTTTTCTCTCAGAGTTATATATCTATAAAACCAAAAGGTGATATGAAGTTGGGACATATTTTAATTTCTTGAAGCTTATGGGTACCCTCCATTTTGGAGACATAGTGATTTTGTCTTTAGTCCACTGATCAACCAGAAGATTCTTTCAGAAGGATGTTTCCCTGCTGCTATTTTCCATGGTCCCAGTGTTTCCACTGCCGTTGAAAGGAGCAACTGAATTTAAAAGAGGAGAAGCAGAAACAGTTCCCGGTCTGACTCACAGCAACACTCCTCAGAGCTGCACCTGCAACCGGTTCCACAGTAAAAGCACTGGTACAACCAGTTGCACTTTCAGCTGGTGCAGCCTAGTGTGCAGTGTGAGGGCCTGGGAGTATTACTGAAACCTGTGTTACCACAGAAACAATTGCCTGAGCAGCCTTACTTGTGATTGCTTGGGGACTCTTCATGAGTTCAGTCAAAAACTGCACAACTCTGGTATTAGCTGGTTATCCTTCATTTTCTGTGCCCCTAAGAACATACTGTGCCAGTGTGGACAGGCTGGGCACCAGGACTGAGTCACTTGAAGCCACATACTAAGACCCCTCATAAAACCACACTCTGGCTTGAACTACAGACATTGAGAAGATCTCGGTCCAAGCAGCCTGGAACATGCACCGTGTCTAGCCACGCACTTGTTAACTTGCAATCTGCTCTGCTTTTTTGCAAGCAAGCCAATAATTCCTTCAGTACAGCTGGCTCCTGTCCAGACAGTGGGAGTGTGACAACAGGAGTATTGCAAAACTTTATTTGCTTACAGAAAGGGTTTTGCAGCCTCCTTTTCATTTTATTTTAGTGTCCTTCCATTAGCTTTGAAATGGTCATGACAAGCTCCATCCTTGATGTGCTCATATCTGCTGGCTGAGATTCAGCACGCTGCCAGAGTGTGAGTGTTTGTCATTCACATCCTTTATTCCACTGCCTGGCATAGGCTCTTATGCCATAATTTCAGGCCTGTTTACCTTTAGTTTATTTAGTTCAAGAGCTGAAGATATAGATTTTTTACTTTTCCTGCTCATTTCTGAAACTGATTAGCTCAGAAAAAAAATATGTAAGAGGTGTTAAGACTCCCTTACCATGGCTTCAAGTATTCAAGATGCAAAGTTTTTAATTCAGACTGTGCCATCATGGCTTCATGGCAATTAGGAATTAAACATGGTGTCATTGTCTCTCTGATACGTTTTTCCTGAGTGTACTATAGGTTTCCTACTTTGGTACCCTACCTCCAGCATTACTGCTTGTGCCTGGACAGACTTCCATTCAGGCTTCTTTCTGTGACCAGCACCAGACAATGCGAGCTCTGCTCTACTCAACATCCCATGCACATTTTGTGCCACATTACTGACTTTTTATGATATCCTATTGTGACAGTAAAAAAATGCCATCACACAAAACTATTTCATCTCCATAATCCCAATGCCTTTTGTATTATCACTGGTGCTCAGGCTATTTCTTGTTAGCCTCAGCCTAAGATAATTCTTTCAAGCTGCTGTGAAGTTGGGTCATTTTGCATTTCTTGCTCAAACTTGTCAAATTTTGTAACAGTAATAGGTAGCACTTAAATCACATTTACTTCAAACCCTTCTTCCTGCAGCTTTTTCCTTTCAGTGTTTATCAGCACTCCTAAAAGCATGTCTGATATAAGAAGCTCTTTACTGGGACAGTTTTTCAGTTTAATGAGGATTTCTGCAATTTCATGATCATTTTCTGAAGTCTAGGTAGTGCTTTGCATGATGATTTCTGTAATAGGGCTTCTGAAGTTTTCTGGACTGCATGTCCTCTAACCTGTTTCTCTTTATAAACATACTGATGCGACTCCTCATAAACAAAAAGTTTTGCTGGTGTCTATTTTCCAGTCTAGGAATTTCATTTTTATGTTACCGCAAGTGTTTCAGAAGACGACAGAACCACTCAGAAGGGCAGGATATGTTTGCTACAGGCTGGATTCAGACCTTTTTGACTTCATAGAAGGGGAAAGGGGCAGCTGCCACTGCTTCCAGTGTGTAGTTTAAGCTCCTGGCTAGTTGCTGGAGACTTCTCCTACTCCGTATCTTACCCAGCATCCTTGTGGTTTCTGGGTGGCTTTTTGCAAGATCTTTCCTTTTCAAGATTGCAGATTTTCGAGGGAGAGTGTCTTGCTCAGTTCAACTCAGTATCAAGCTGCTGCATTTTGTAATTACAAAAAAGGAAACCATCACAGCTTTAATGAAAGACTTTATGCTGAAACCTACATAATCATTCATGTAGTCTATTTAATTCACTCCCCCTCAGCCACTGACACTCAGTTTAGTCTTGTCATCAGGCCTGTTCATGAGATTCCCTTTTGTTCCATGGGCCTGGGTGACAGGCAGAGCTTGCTCCAGGAAGGACTACTGTAGAGGCTAGACCTGATGGCTATGAGTAGTCAAGACATAGCTGTTAATTACACACACTTGGTAACTGGGATTGTTGTGAAAAGCAGAGACATCCAAGCTCAGTCTCTGCCCTCATACAGGGCGATGAGCAGGCAGAGCGGACATTTGTTTACCAATGCCCTTGGAGGGCAGGAGGGAGGAGTATGTGGGGACCAGCCAGGTTTGGTGTAATATCCCATATGCTGCCTGGCCTGTGGGTTGGTCAAGGTGGTAGAAAATCATAAGCTACTCCTGGACCTGTTTCCGACACTCCCTGTGCAGTCCAACCCACACTTCACAAGGCACTCAAGTCCCTCCAACAGCTGCTCAGCTGCCTGGACCCAGAAGCTCTTTTGCTGGCTCTTTCTCTGGCAGTCTCCAACCGGTTTGCAAGCCATGTCTCTGTGGCACCATGTTCCAGCCCAAGGTGGCTATGATAAATATGTGATAATTAGAAGCTGATAATGCAGCTAATACCAATTAATTAATGAGGGAAGTAAAAAAGCCAATGTTAATATATATTAACCGTCACCTTCATACTTCACATTGCCTTGACAGGGCTTTAATTGGCTGAAACTGTAACTCCTGCAGTGCCATGAGCAGCTGGATGTCGTGTACAATTTGGAGCAGAGAGCAGCAAATATGGTTAGTTTTCAGCATACACTGATTTACAACCGACAGATGATACCAAGAAATGTGTGAGATTTCAAATGTCAGGCAGTAAGCTGTTTGGGTGCTTCTCTGTAGGCATCTTTAAAGACTACATAACACAATTTCAGAGCACAGATCTGGGGAGATACCTCTTCATCTGGTAAATTGATTTGCTTATCAAATTATGTCAAACTGTGCTTTTAATATCTCTTACTTTTCTCTACTTAATTAGCTTGAACCATAAATTTATTTTACTTCTGCATAAGAATTACAAAATGCTTGTGCTGTACCAGACTAGAAATAAATATATCAAATCAAATAAATGTTAAAAAGAGGTTTGCAAATGGCCTAATATGGAAGATGGGAAGTCAAGCCAGCAGCTTGAGTCATAAGAATAAAATAATTCCTCCCTCCTTGAGTTTAATGACAGCAAAAATCAAGCTTTCAGTAGAAGAAAACTTGTAGTTCACACAACATTAGGCACATTCTGAGTAAATTTCATTTGCACAGCTCCTTTATGTTTACACAAACCAGCATGAAACCTGTCCATCGTATAAATAATCAAAGGAAATGCAGATATGTTTAGAGCAATTTAGGCTTGGAAGTTTCTTGCAGCAGCAAAGCCTCTATGAGTCAGCCAGATGTTCCACAATGAATTATTCAGAAAAGGATTTTCAAGTTAATTCTGTGAAATTAGTTTTTCGTATTTTGTATGAAACAAAAAAGGTGTCGAGCTTGTGAAGGCAAAAAGAAATCATCCAAACTTTCTATTCTCGTTATATATAGGAAATTAAGTCTGTCTCTTCAATTCTAAACCTACAGATGGGTAGGAAAATATTATGATTTATTAATATGCCTCTAACACACTAACAGCCACAGTAAAGTTTTTAAAATGTTGCTGATTCCAGAGAAATGCAAAACAATCTCTCTGACTGGAGTGCTCAGTAAAAATTAACTTAGTCCTTCAAGAACACCATAAAATCATAGAATTGTTTAGGTTGGAAAAGGCCTCCAAGATAATAAAATCAAATCATTAATCCAGCACTTCCAAGTCCAGCATTAAAGCACATGCCCAAGTACCACACCTGCATGTCTTTTAAAAACCTCCAGGGGTGGTGATTCTTGGGCAATCTGTTCCAGTGCTTGACAACCCTTTCAGTGAATAATTTTTTCCTGATATCCAGTCTAAACCTCCCCTGGTGCAACTTGAGACCACTTTTTCTCATTCTATCATTTGTTGTTTGTGAGGAGGCCAATCCCCACCTGGTTACAACCTCCTTGAAGATTGATCCAGTGAAAACACAGCAGTTAGAGAGCACTGAGAGTAGCTATACATTTATTCCCTAGAAGGCTGTGATCCTTCCTATGGTGTCTTGACAAAAACAGACCACACATGTGATGCTAAGTCACAACTGGGATATGCCACTGGTCTTTACAAGCATACAAATTGCATGTGAACAGCATAAAATGGCAAATGAAAGAAACACAAAAGTAAAGACATTTTTACTCCCTCAGAAGTAGAGACAGAATTC
Organism: Xenops minutus; assembly: GCA_035221455.1. Classification (NCBI taxonomy): domain Eukaryota; kingdom Metazoa; phylum Chordata; class Aves; order Passeriformes; family Furnariidae; genus Xenops; species Xenops minutus. The sequence continues at coordinate 91,260,950 of JAWWEE010000001.1, forward strand.
CCTAACCAAGTCTCTTCCCCTACAATCCATTCAGATCAAAACAAGAATAAGATGACACATATTTTGCTAATTGCTAGAACTTTAGGAAGGAGAAAATCTGTTCTTCTGGATTCTATCTGCTGAGATGTCCTATGGTATCAAAACATTAGTCACCAAGCATGCTATTATTATACTATGTCTTTAAAAATTTGTCAGTTAGAAACAATAGATTGAAATTAATACAGCTATAGAAAGAACCATGTAAACAGCAAGAGCTTGTTTTCACAACTAATAGGCATTACTCTTTTACAGATATCCCTTAATTAGTACCCTAAGCATTGGCAGCTTATTGATTAGGTGAATGTTTCACTCTGTCTCTGTAATGCTCTTTTAATAGTGTCTAAAGTCAAGTGTCTAGAATTCAGTGTCTAAACCTCTTAGACATTTCAGACAGTCTCAACTCAGCTCTTTTTCATCATTCCCTGAATAAATACCCCTTTCTTTATTTTTTATCTGTCACAAAAGACTGGGTCAAAGCTATAAAAAAAATTATGTCTCTTCAGTGCCAGAAGATACTGCCATTCTTCATCTTCCTGAAGGGAATCGGTAACTCTTGATTAACTTCAGTGGGGGCGGAGTCAGACCCAGGATTTCACAGTATCCATTCTTTTGCTTGATAAGATAAGTTACTTTGTATTGTTTAGTTATGTACAGACCATATTCATTAGTCATTTTCATTAATGACATAGATAAATTCCTTCGTTTCTGATGATGATTTAGATTCATAATTATTACTTATAATTAATTGCTAATGAAGGCTATTAGTGTCTCGCTGGCATTTTTCCCCTCTCTGCTAAATGCTATCAAGTTCGAGCACAGGAATGGGGACAGGAATTGACTGATTTCAACAAACAAGTCTAAACAGTGCACTGAGCACTGCCTTATAGAAAGCAAAATAGTGAAATCAAGGCTGCATTTTGAGTTTTTACAGTTGTTTTCAAGTACATTCATCCTTCCCCTTAATCTTCCTCCAACATGGTGTGCAAACAAAAGGAAGCCTTATGCCCAATGGCAAACTTTGGGAAGGCAATTGTCCCCCATATAATTTATTTTTTTGAACAGATGAAACAGTAAGAAAATGGCATAAATCAATGCATTTCAACTGAGGTATGGTAGTTTCAGTCTTCTTTCACCTTTACATTTACCTTGCCATCCTCAAAAGAAAAAACAGAGACATTTTTGTCACTATCCCTGAAACATAATGTACTCTTCTTACTGCCCTGTAACAAGAATTTATCTCTAGACCTTGTCAGGTTGCTGTTCTTGCCTTGATTTTGGAAGACTAGAGAACACACAGAGGTGTGGTCTGACAGATAAACGGGTTTAAAAAAGCAGGAAATGAGCAGGTGTCTATTCTTTCAGTTGCCTAAGATGAAAACTAGTCACATAAAGGAGGACTTATGGATACTGCAACAATGCTCACCGTGTCCTTTCAGCCTTGTTAGGAGTCCTCAGCAGGATGAAGCAGGAAGAGGGAGAGCCAAGATACAAAATATTTTTCCCCAGAAAACAAGGGTCCTTCTGGTGATTTTTCCAGCCGGTTTTTTTGTTTGATTTTTGGTTGGTTGGTTGGTTGGTTGGTTTTTGTGGGATCACTCTCAAAAGGCATTTATGAAGAGGCACATGCAAAAAATATAATGTGGACCTAGGAACAGAACAGGCACAGAAGGTTGAAAAGCCAATGTAGTTTGCAGAGCCCTGGGCAGATGCTGTGAATTTGATATTTCTTGGTTTTGGTTTATAGAGAAGCCTTCATTAATTACCCATGTAATTTAATATTAATCTAATGAATCTATTAATTCCAATACTTTAAAAAACTCTTTTCAATGGGCTTTTTGTAATAAATATTATATTCTGCTTAGCATTAGATACTGTCTAAAACTTTAAACTGAGCTACCAACATGCTTAGAACCATTCAGGGAAACCTTAAAGCAAAAAATGACTACAGCAAATCTGAAGGATGCTGAGACAATGGTAAATGACTCACAAAAGATACCTTTCCAAACCAGTGGGAAATCAGACTGTTTGTTTATTACGGCATATATGTACTTGACATTTGTAATTTTATATTACATCTTCCTACCTCTTCTAATCATGAATGCCCTCATGGACTCAGGTATTTCATTTCATTTAAGGGTGTACAGAACCTCAACAAACTTAGTTTTCATGTATGATATTTCTTGATGCTTTTCCCAAACTTGCTATTCATAAAATGTCACTGATATAGACACTGATAACAGTCAGACTCTGAGGGTCATGTCTAACTGTTGCTATCCATTCTTTCTGCCCCGGTATCCCCAGATTTCATTCTGTTTGGCAGCATGCCTGGGCTGTTCTGTAATTAATCAAAAGGTTAAAATGGAAAGGTAATGGGAAAATGGATAGTCAAGGGAAAAAGGAGAAGCTCCATCACTGAGTGATAGGGCGTGTGTTCCCAATAAACACAAAGACACTTGACTGTGAATAATGCACTTTGCTGATGAAGATCAGTGATGTACAGCTGAATACTATTATCTGTTACTGACAGTTCATCTTAGAGGTATGAATAGATCGTGCAGATCATTATGTTGAGAGAATGTCTGGAGCCTGACTCAAAACAGGGTTATTTTGGTATTCCAAGCAGATGTTTTACATGAAAGCTGTTTTACTGTCAGTGAACGAATTAGACTTACATATGAAGAGTAAACCATGCAAACAGAGAGAGCAGAGAAGAGTCACATGTACAGTTTTCACCATTCAGTGCTCTGGTTTGCCATTTCTTTTTCCATTATTAGCTGTCGAAGGTCAGATGACAGGGCAGGAAGTTCTAAATTGTGGCTGTTCTTTATGTATACTACAAATCACACTCTCCATGAGCGCTGGAATATGTGGGGTTGGACCTTTACTAGCAATGTGACCGCAAATCAAAATTCAGTGGAAGTCGGTGGAAAAGTTTGCAAAGATTTATGTAAACTTTGGACCAAACACCATGCAAACTTAGGAAGCATAAGCATGTAGTCTGTTCTACCCTTAATTGTACGATGCCTCAGCACTGGGCAATTTAGCAAACTAGGCTATTTCACTGCTTAATATTAATGCTAAAACAACAATATATTTCCCTTCTTGTCTGGTGCATTCTTATCATGGGTTAATAACACACATTCACTGCCAAAATAAAAGTAACAAAACTGTGTTTTGGCAACAGCAAGAGTAACAAAACATAAATAAGAGAAGCAGAAAATTACCAAACCGATGAATATTTCTCAGCAATTTTTAAGGAAGGAACATCAGTACTGCTTAGGATTCACAGATTTTAATTAAAAATAGCATTAATATTCAGTGTGTGATTAAAAAAACCCAAAACAACAGACTGAGTTCAGAAGCTGGTACATTAAGAAAAACCCAAATCTCATGATACATGTGATGGTTCTACTGTATTTCAAAACTATAAAATAAAGATGAATGGATCTGATTCATGGGGTGCACTCCATTTACCCATGAACCAAAACTGCCTCTGTATTCACAAAGATCTAGTTAACTATAATACTAATTGATTCAATGTGATCCAGGAGTAAAGGCCATCCTTGCAAATATGGCTTCTAGTTAACATTCCTCCCAGATGTTTCCTTGATGAATTTTACTTTCAAAATTATTAAAATCTACATCACTGACATTCCTTCTGATTTCAATTATTATCTGCATTTGTATTTATTTTCTACACTTCTTCATCTTTTTATTTTCCTGATCTTTGAAGTCAGTTCTAAAGTAATTTCTCCCTCAAAAATTCAATGCCAAAGCCAGGTAAAATTGAACTTCTCTCACAGGAGAGATCTCTCCTTCAACGCTCTAATTTGCAGTAGCTTATATCTTTCTCTTGTCTAAATTACTCTTGTGGTGACCTTTCTAGTACTTGTGAGTTTTGCTCATAAGTTAAGTAAATCTACTTAACCAGTTCAGCTATCCACATATGATTTTAACTTATTTTACCTTACCTACTTTTTGGATGCTAGTATGCACACACACACACACCTGTACACCTCCATACACTCTAATGGATGCCCATGTGCCCAAAGGCAAATATACACTAACTCTCGGTGAAAGGGAAATACTCAAGCATGTCATTATGGATGAAATTTCCAGAGAAGCTAAATCAGGGTAGTTAATTGTTGCTAATATAATTTTGGTGCTCTATTACTCAGATATGACCCTGCTTTTGCTTCAGTAAGGAATATGCTGTAAGGTAGTTGCCTATCTCAAACACTGTTAAGGCCACAGAAAGCCTGTGTCATGAGATAAGCATGGAAGGCACTGACAGGATGACACAAACTCCAGGCCTGGCAGAGGCAAGATCTGATTAGCACATCCTGGGTAATGCATCCAGACAAAAATTACCACTATGGCAAACTGTGTAAAGAAGCAACTGCTCATACACCTACAAATGGTCAAAGAAAGATCACCCCAAATTATGGGACAGATGGCATCTGTGATCACCAATGACCACTGAAGCTTCACCCCCAAACATGTCTCTATGGATACCTGAAACCTGGACTGTAAATTAAGCCACCATAGCAGGAACTTGAGATCAGATAAAGGTGGTACTGTTGTCCTAGTGTTATCTCAGACCTAGGGGACGTTAACAAAGCTGGGGAGAAAGACTGTATCTTTGATAATGGACAAAAAGAATGCAGAGTTTATAGGCCACAGGGAAAGCCATCTCAGGAACTCAAATCAGCTCTGACTGGGCTAAAGGTAATTCTGGCTGTAGGGGGAGATCGTGACCACTGGTTCATGGACCCAAGAGACTCATTGAGTCAAAAGAAGAAAAAGACTGAGCATGTGGTCTAATTAGTGCTAGAGGCGAGGGAATAATTTAACCAATAGCTGAAGAGAATGCCAATGAGCATTAATTCCTTTGCTAAAATATAAAAATGGTGAAAAGTATTGAATGACCTTGGTACTCTCACTACCAAAAAGCCCAGGGTGAAGAAGGACCAATGGGATGCCACTGGATCCATGGGTGGTAACTATCTTCTGCTTGCTCTCTCTCTCCTCTCTTTTCCATTCCATTCTATCTCTCCCCTTCAAATTCATTGTTAAATAAATTCTGTATTATTGACTTCAGCATATGGTCTCATTTACACCTTAATTTGGCAATTGAGAGGCATCACTCAATAATTGGATCTTAGTACATGTACTTTCCTGGAGTAGGAGGAAAAAAAAATATTGTGTGGATGTAAAACCAGCACAGTTTAAATGTTCTGTTCATTGATTCTCAGTGTGACTTAAATAGACCCTTTCAAATTTTTTTCTGTCTTCCATACTTGGAAGAGGAATATAATAGACTCAAAATCTTCCAGAGAGAGAGGATTTACACAGCCCCTAGACAGCTGAAGTAGTGACTGTGACCTATGACTGTGCTGCTCAACCAGCAGCTGATAATGCACCACTTGGCTGTACAAGAAATACAAGAGACGTTTATCTGCCAGATAATGGCATTTAATAACCGATCATTATATGACATACACAGAGATTTTTCTTTCAAAAAAAGAAATGTACAAAATGGGGAAGAAATAAATGGTTAATATTCAAAGTGTAATCGCCTTTCTGTTCATAAATATGAAAGACTATCAACACCTCATGAGATGGCCCATAGAGTTTTTCCAAAATGGTAGTCAAATGCTGGATACTTTTTAATTTTTTTTTTTTATTTTTTGGAAGTTCGATAGTCCTTTGCTAAGGATAGCCTGGGGAATACAGCTTAACTATTCAGAATTAGTAGAACAGACCAGAGCTCTGAGTCAAGTGAATCAGGGAGAATCAGGGACATGAGGGAGGAGAGAGATGATGAAGGAGATGAGGAATTTGCAGTCACTTTCCCAAAACTTTTCGGAAGAATGTTCCTTTTTAGTATGTATGCCTGAAAAGCTGACATCAGTATGTGATTAAAGTGCTCCGCCCTTGACTTTTGTGGGAGGCTCGGCTACCTCCATGACCTTCTTTTTTCCCCCAAAGAACCTAGAAAGCCAAGAAAATTAATTTGTCATGGCTCATAAGAACAACTGCTTACTGAAGTAGAACAAATGTCTCTGGGTGTGATGGGAAAATGTAACAGTATCCCTCTAATCATAAAGAGGTCAAACTGATACATCAAAGACAAAACATTAAATTAAATACCTTTCAAAGAGTGGATACAGACTTCTCTTATGGGGATAAGAAGTCTAGGACATATTTGTTTGGCTATCAGGTGAAAGTGAGATCTCAGAACAATGCAGGAAGCAAAGGCGGTTTAGTCTGAAGACTGTGTAAACTGAGGGATGTGAAGTGGAAGCAGAGAGTCTTTATTACTGATGTTTTGAACTACAGCAGGGAAACGGCTTGTAGTACGTTGTGGGTGGTTGCAATACTTGCAGTTCAAAGGCAGAAGTAGTAGTTGCTAGAGAAGAGAGCCAGCATGATTAGATGACTGGAAATTGTCCTGTAGAGTGAAAAATGATAGGAGCAAAATCTATTTCATTTCTCAAAGAGAAGCTTAGAGAAGGCTTGATTGCAACCTAAAAGAAGGTGGAATAACAGGAGCCAAAGGCTGGAAGCTGAAGTTCAACAAACTCAGAACTCAAGCAGGGTGCACATTTCAAATTATGATGATTAGTCTTTGAGACAATTAAGCAATTGCTGACAAAGATCAGAAATTTTAGAATCAAGACAGATTTTTTTATGTCCTCCCTTCTCCTCCCCTCACCCCACTCCCACGTCCAAGAAGATAGGTTCAGGCTAAACCAGAAGAAGGTTCAGATAAACTCTTTGAACAATTCTGTGTTCAAGGTCAAGCCTAATGGTCTGACAAACTAATACTCTTTTCAACCCATCAATTCTGTCTAACCTGTTGGTTATAAACTGAACCTGTGGCAAGTATGTTTCTTCCGTAGAGTTCTCAACATATCTCTGATTGCTTGTAGACTGCTGGGAAGGTCTCTTTTTCTCAGCTGCATTCTCCATTTCTTCACATTTCAAAATGTGTTTACTCTCACTCTGAGGTAGAAATCCCTTATGTTTGCTGCGTTAGTTCTGTGCAGGTACCTGTGTGGTTTGATGCATATACCACCAGCCTGGATCGTCTCCAAATCCTGGGAAGCAATGCTACTGCAGCAGGTCACCTTCAATTCTCTGACTCCACTGGAGCAGCTTTCTGTCTCAGCAGGGTCAAAATGCAATAATTGTTGACACAAAAATCAAACCACTACATTCACCTCTATTTAAAAACTATTTTTGAAATTACAATAAACATCAAAGAAACATATCAGAAGTATAGTTACACCTTACTAAACACACATAGAGAAATCCTTAAGGCAAGGAACGACATTGGTGTGGATGAATACAGAATACATATGACCCAGTGATGTGTTTATAAAGTAGCTCCTTCCCTAAAGTGCTTATTATCCTCTGCTTCAAAACCTAAAAGCAAAATACTGTGCAGCATATGTTCTCCAGCTTCAGAGTGATACACAGGACTCTGCATTTAAAAACATTGGCCAGGTTCCTCCCACCTGTAACTTTAGGCACTGACTAATCATGAGAGAGAGAGGAGGGATCTTTTTGAGTGGCTAAAGTACATCAGGCTGTACATAGAACTGAAAGTAACTACGCTCTCAACATTGGATCTTATATGCCTTAAATGAGGAAAGGAGGTGAAAAGAATTTGAATTTAGCATTGTACAATAACATTTTTAAGAGGATACAAAATATCACTGAAATGTCATCACAGACCCATTTCTCACTCTTCCTTATTGCTATTCTCTTTATCTTTCTCCTTACTATTTTCTCTTTTCATTCTATCCTTTTACTTCCGCTAGCTACTTGATCCACATTTGCTTTACCTGTGATGTCAGAAAAGATCTTTCATCATGAAAAACATGTACCAGCAATATTTTTGTGTTCTGCCACAATCCCACACTCTTGTCTGCCTTGTTTGCCAGATGGGTAAGCCTGACTTTCCACATAAGTTTCTAAATATGGACAAATACTTTGATGTCAGCCACTGACTACCTGTGAAAAAATTATGACAAAAATCTCTCTCATTGCTGTATATCCATTTTGGACAGCCTTATCACTGGACCAAACCCAGAGACACGCTGGTGCAAGGCAGAAGGAGACTCAGCTGTGAATGCAAGAGAAAGAAAAGATGATGTAGAAATGAAGAGTGATAAATTTACACTTGCTCTTTCAGTCGTAAGGCTGTATTAACAGAAGTTTTCCTCTTAATAATCATTAATTATGGACTGATCTTCATACAAATTATAGTAAGGATGAATCTGATCTGCCACTGAATACTTTATGAGCTCTACTGTATAAACCAAACCTGAAAGCTCATTCAGGTTACTTACATGATATTTTGAAGAAAATCTACTCTGCTAGCATCTCTACATACATTTAGCACTTCAGCAGTTTCCATGCTTGCATCAATTCTGCTCTGGTTTAAAAAGTAAAAAAGGCTACTGCTTTGGAAAATTGCATGGGTTTCAATAATGCCAGGGTAGCATTGTTATAAGGGCTTCCATCAGATTGGATACAGTTGGTGTGTTCTCCCCTGTCATCATCTACTTCATAGGAGGATTTTCAGTAGGGTTGCTATGGTATAAACCTGAGCACTAAAGCAAGGACACTTGTCATAACTGACTGACAGCAGCAGTGGGAGGCATATATCATCACCAGTTGAGAGCTGTATATATGTGATAATGGGCATGTTACAAAATTGCTGTATATATTATTACAATGGAGCTAAAAACCTGATCAGGTAGCTTTAATACACACCCTTATATTTTGAAAAGAAGAACACTGCTCCATGATTAAACACTGCAAAAGGAATAAATTTTACAGAAGTTGACATAAAGTCTGGAAGACTGATGAATATGCAGGTAGTCTGAAAGCTATTTTTTTTTCTTTCTGGTGTTTTGACTGGGAATCTAATTCTGGATCCTTGACTGGGCACTGTTTGTGGCTATCTCACTCTTCTTTATTTTTAAATCAATCCCAAGAATTTCATTAATAATTTTCCTAAGTCATGTAGATGGGTTCAGATCAGGCCTTGAAGCTTTACTGGCCTTCCGCACATCTTTAGTTGATGGATTTCAGCTATTTCTACCCCAGATTTTCTGCTGAAAGACCTCTTTGTTCTTTCCAAAATCAAAACCTCAGGAATCAGATTTGGGCCCTTCTCTCTTGGAAGAATGTCTATGAGCAAACTATAAAGAATTGAAGCATAGTCCAAAGTACTGTCTCTTGACTGTCTATGCTGTTGGGAAAGCTGTAGGAACAGTTTTGGTGTGGGTCAGAATGTGTTGTTTGAGACCAAAGGCTATTTGCTTGCATATGGTTTTTCAGTGATGGAGGGAAAAAGCACTTACTGCAGTGCCCCCAAGTTGCGCTACACCATCTAGTCCCAGAGTTCAAACTCCTTTCATCACAGTTTTCAGTCTGTTTATTCATGCCCAGTGGTAATCCCCTGCAGAAAAGGATTTGGGGTGGATGAAAAATTGAATGTGACCCGGCAATGTGCTCTTGCAGCCCAGAAAGTCAACCACATCCTGGTCTGAATCAAAAGATGTGTCACCAGAAGGCTGAGAGAGTTGTTTTGGTGGCACAAAACTGAGAGGAGTGATCAATACCCTAAAGTGTTGTACAGCCCTTCAGAAGGACCTTGACAGGTTGAAGATGTGGGCAGAGGAGGACTGTCTGGAATTCAACAAAGGCAAGTGCAGGGTCCTGCACCTGGGGAGGACTAAACCCATGCACCAGTACAGACTGGGGGCTGACCTGTTGAAAAGCAGCTCTGCAGAGGAGGACCTAGGGGTCCTGGTGGACAACAAGATGTCCATGAGCCAGCAGTGTGCCCTTGTGGCCAAGAAGGCTGGTGGTATCCTGGGGTGTGTCACGAAGACCATTGCCAACAGGTCGAGGGAGGCGACCCTGCCCTCCACTCACCCTAGTGAGAACACTCCTGGAGTGCTGTGTGCAGTTCTGGCCTCCTCAGTACAAAGAGAGACATGGAGCTCCTGTGGAGAGTGAGAAAGATGATTAGGGGACTGGAGTATCTCTCTTATGAGGAAAGGATGAGGAATCCAGGACTATTCAGCCTTGAGAAAAGATAACTGTGATATCTAAAATCAGCTTTTAGAAGAAAACACCTAAGACTCAATTTGTGAGTTTTAGTCAATAGCATTTCTTTATTTATGACTCTGGGTGCACAGGAATATTTTCCAAATTGTGCACACGAAACTGCATAGGTGCATAGGCACAACTTTATACTATCATCTAATCACAATATTCAATGTTTGGGCATTACTTCGTCTATTACACCCACTTCCAAAACCATCCCTCCCATAGTACCGCCCTCACCACATCCCTGACACACCTCCCACATTTGAGTTGGAGATCCCAGAAGACTGCTATCTTAATCTTCTCTTCCTCTTCCTCTTCCTCATCTTCTTTGGCACAGTATCACACCTTCTGGCATGGTTTCAAGGCTTTTAACAAACTTTGTCTGGCTCCATCTGATGTTGTGTCTTTTCCCACTCACTTTCACAAATAGAGGAGCCCTTTTATCTCATTAAAAATTACTGTCTGTTGAAATTCTTAACAAATAATAATAAACAACATCTTGGAAAACTGGTACAAAGTTACTAGTAATACTGGTTTTAGGCTACAGCTGAGAGGGGACCTCATCAACATATCTAAGTACCTGAAGGGAGTGTGCCAAGAAGATGGATCCAGGCTCTTCACAGGGGTGCCAAGCAATAGGACAAGAGGCAACAGGCAGAAACTGATGCACAGGAAGTTCCACTTGAATATGAGGAAGAACTTCTTTAGTGTGCACATGGCTGAGCACTGGAACAGATTGCCCAGAGAGATTGTGGAGTCTCCCTCACTGGAAATAATCAAGAACTGTTTAGACACAATGCTGTACAATGTGCTCTAGGATGAGCCTACTCAAGCAGGCAGGCTGGACCACTGTGGTCCTTTCCAACCTGACCCATTCCCTGATTCTGTGATTCTGTGATCCTTTCTCTCTACTCTGCTCTTGGTGAGACCCTACTTGGAGTACCATGTCCAGCTCTAGGGTCTTCAGCACAGGGAAGACATGGACCTGTCGGAGCAGATCAAGAGGAAGGCCACGCAAGTGATCAGAGGGATGGAGCACCTCTCCTATGATGACAGGATGAATGAGATGGGGTTGTTCTGCCTGGAGGAAAGAAGGTTACAGGGAGACCTTATAGCACTTTCCAGTACATAAAGGAGACCTGCAAGAAAAATGAGGAGGGACATTCTTAAAACGGTAACAAATTTGAATTAAAACAAGGTAGATTTAGATTAGGTATAATAAAGAAATTCTTTAGTGTGAGTGTAGTGACGCACTGGAAAAAGTTGCCCAGGAAAGTTGTGGATTCCCCATCTCTAGAATTGTTCAAGGCCAGGTTGGATGAAGGTATGAGAAAACTGGTCTAGTGGGAGGTGTTCCTGCTCATGGCAAGGGATTTGGAACTAGATGATCTTTAAGGTCATTTCCAACCCAAACCATTCTATGATTCTACAGTAATATTAAAAATACAATAGCATTGATGGCACTTTGAAGACAGTGTTTTAGAAAGCATAATGACCGGCACAGTGTATATAAATTCACATTTATGGGTTTATACAGAGTATTTATTTTGTATATGTTGCATATTATGTGTTTAGAGTTTCATTTTAATGCCATTCATTGTTCATGCCTTTGTTTACATTTGAAGTTTTTATTAAATAAGTAACTGGAACAGAATGTGTAGAAGTATTTAAGTAAAATAAAAACTTCTGAACTCTACCAAATTAAAATGCTTTGATTCCACAAGTATGCGTTCAGATTGTTTTCATTGTAGAGCAGAAGTCACATTTTTAGTGTCTTGTTCTTATGAATTGCATTTTGCTCCTTGAATTGTTAGCATTTCCAAAGAAACAGCAATTTCAGTTCCTGGCTAGCTGTGCACAATGAGTTTATCAGCTTGTCTGGTTTCAGAACTTGCTGTGTCATGAACCTGAATGAATGATAACTATTCCATTTGGACACATCTCCTATTCAGGATTTTCTTCATAACAGTGATGATCTTCAGTGTATTTGAACAGTGGTACAAGGTGAAAGGAAAATCCAGACTTTTGGAAGAAAAAAGAGACTTTTAGGAACACTTTATAAAAAGCCATAACCATGACCTTTCCTCTGCCAAGACAATCCTGCTGTAAAAGGCTTTAAGAGTTACCCATTAGTGCAGAGATTTGCTATCCCTTGTGCTATTTGGGATTACAGCTGAAATAAAGATATGTAAGTATATTCTCTACGTGTACAGACACCATCTGGAATTTGCTATTAAAACATCATTCTATTACAGGCTTTTCTAGAATCTGTAGATTGAAATCTTATGTAAGACCAGAGAGTGCTCAGGAAACATAGATGAGCCTTTATCTTCTTCTTGTAAAAAAAGGAAAAGAAAATCTTATTGCAAATTAGTTATCCAACTAGTTCCTTTCCTTTTCCATCTGGAGGGGGAAAGCATTAAGGAGTAAAACAAACCAAAACTGTCCTCTGTAAATAGCACAGACTGAGAACTCTTAATACACAATTAATATTCATAAAGAAAATTACAGTCTTTGGGTGCCAAATTTCAAATCTTCCAACATGCAGCATCAGAAGAAATCCTCCCATAAATCAGACCAAACTCAATTCCACCAACCTGAAATTCTACATCCAGAAACGCAACCTGTAAATGTTCTGTTAAATGGGCCGTACACACCAATGTAAAAACTGTCACTAATTTAAAACTGTAACAAGAAGACCTTTTTCTGAGGAAAAATGAATGCACATCCTCTTCATTACAAGTGGTATCTGTAAGAACTCTGTGCCCAGAATTTATAGAGATTTACAAGGATGGTCCAGTACCACATAATTTCAAAGCAGTATACTGATATTTAAGGCAAATGCCTTACCTTGGTGCAGTCAGTGAAGTTCTGACAACATCAGGAAAGGATTCAACATTTCATGGTTTGCAAGTTTCTCAGAAGTATGTATGTTCTTACAATGTCCTGTTCTGTCAACACACCTGGGAACTATACCATTTTCGTTCTATTTAGTAGACAGTAACAGGACAGAGTATTAAAACTGTTGGTAATAATAATTTCTAAGACTATTTGTATAAATTTTTCTAGATCCAACTCTTCTCTGTCTCCACTTTTTGAGTGAGAGCTTCCTGATTCTTGTTCACATTGAGTGCTTTTTGCAGCACACCAAAACAGGGAGATGAAATAGAATGCTCTGAGGCCTAAGAAGGAAAGCATGGACTTATGACCTATGAAACAAAAATAAAAATAATAAAGAAGGAGAAGTTGCTGAAGAGAAACATAGCCAGTAGAACACTGCCATGAGGACTTAGGAAAAGAGCTTGCACATCTATGATTGTCACAGTTCCCCTTTCCATACGTGGCTGGCCTTTTTCTCATAAACCTTATCTACTCATAGGGGATTCAGCAGATGAGCTGCGTCAAAACAGAGGTGACCCTTAGCAGTGTAAATTAGCTTTTAGACTTACTTGTGTGGCCTCTAAAGCAATGACTCACCTTGCAATACGTAAAAGGGCATGGAAAAATGATTTCCAAGGAGTCTACAAGCCCTCTAGTGTTTGTGTTGGTTCCAGAGGAAGGAAAACCATGTAAAAAATGGGAAGGGAATATAGAAAACTCCTGTACTTTACAGAATAACCAACTCAGAGGCAGAAACAAAAGATGAGAAAGACAAACTCTTTCATAGAGACAACAAAAAGGAATTTTTCACAAAAAGTTGCTGGCCACCTACCAAGGTGAAAGCTACCCCATCTGCATAAGGGTCATGCATCATGTTTACACCTGCCTGTCTGTGCTACAGGAGAAACAGATACATGAAATGAGAAGTACAAAAGGAGAGGAGCACTCTGTTCCTTAGACTGCTGACACTACTTGTGTGCTAAGATACAACACACACCAATTGGGACAGCAAACACACACACAACCCAAAATGTGCTCTCAGGTCAGTTGGTGAAGAAGATAGAACAAGCTACTGCTAGGCTGAAGGGGGAAAGTTTTGGGAAGTCTAAACACTGTTGAAGTCGTCCAAGACATAATGGTTAGAGACAAATGCCAAATGACAAGCGGAATGCACTTCTTGTTACCAGGAGGTCATGTCTCATTATCCATCTCCTAGGTTTCTCTAATCATTCTGATAATCACCTGCATTAGCGTGTTGCTGATTTTGACTAATATTTTGATTACTAAGGAAACAAATAATAAGGCAACACTTCCAAATCCACAGCAGGTTGTGCTACTGTAGACATGTTAGTGCTTCAAAAGTCCCCAGAGCTATGCTAGTGCTGAAAACCTGAGTACCTATTGTGTATTTTGTAAATTCAGAAGCAAACACTAGATGATGTATTTCTGTTGAAAAACAAAATGAAAAGGGGCAGAAACTGGAGAGCAGTTTGGGTTTGGTGGAGGAGACTGAGTGGCAAAAAAAAGCCTGTGGAATCAATGATGAAGTTGAGTGTCTTAAACACTCATTTGCAGTCATTCATCTCTGGCAGAAGATGTGAGCTATTATTCTAGGTGTCAGGAGTAAACCAAAACACCGAGTCTGTATGCGTCTTATGTGAGCAGAATGTGTTGGTGAGCATCTCCTTGCATTTGTACAAATCCGGTTCCTAAACCATGTTGCTCAGCACGGATACAGTATAACACAAATTTTCCATAATTATTTGCATTTGAGTTGAATCTAAGACAAAGAGAACTTAAACCTTTTGTTGTTTTTTTGATTTTTGTTTTGCTTGGGTTTGGTTTTTGGGGGGTGGTTTTTTGTTTGTTTGTTTTGTTTTGTTTTTAATTCCAGAGACAGCGCCTTGGACTTCATATTTTTCTGTTAAAATTTTTAAAACAATAAAAATATACTGTTAGTTTTGTTTCCATTAAAATTTCTACCACACTACTCCTTTCATTTTAGGAGCTCTGTTTTTTTGGTTTGTTTGTTGTTTTTTGGTTTGGTTTGGTTTGTTTTTTTTTTCCCTAAAGGTAACTTAAGTATCTCTCAAGAAAGTTGGCATATTAATGAAAAAAGTTTCTAATACCTCTAAGAATTATTTTTCTAAAGGAAAAAAAAGGTCTATTTTTGGACAGTTTTTCTGGAAGGAAGATAACTTATTATGAGCAAAGGTGGTATCACTTCAGCAGTGAATCTCCTTGGTTGTATTTTAACCTTTTATGACTCAAACCAGATCACCATTCTTTTCTGCTTTCCATAGGGATAAAACTATTTTGTTGCTTCAGACAACTATTTTTTATGGCTTTCGAATAAAGTATTGATAAAAAAGAATAATTTTTTGTTATGAACTCAAACATTTAGACTTTAAGACCTGAAATACTGATTGAACTATATACTTAAGTCCTGTTCAAAACACTGTATTCTTTTTCTTTCTAACACATTGTGGACAGTTATGTTGCAGAAAAATTATTGCTTAAATTCTCTTCCATGAATTGTTCATACCTATTAAAAAATAAAAATAAATTTTAAAAAAGTCTGTTGCTTTCTTGCTAGCCAGAATATCAGGAATCACTAGAAAAAACAGCCCTGTATATTGAGGCTGTAATGACTGGTGGGAACTGGATAGAGGATTCAGGTGATCCTGTTTCAACACTGCTGTTTCTGTGTGCTGACCCACACAGGAGGTGAATGTATTCAAAAGAAGTAACAGGACAGAACTTTAAATATCTTTTATAAGCTTCTTGGAGGTAAATTAACTTTTTCTGTTATGTGTATCATTCTACACAGAAAACTCAACAGTAAATAGGAGCTATCTGGTTCTCTTCCATATTTTCTTGCTATCGCCACCTCTAAGATCTTCATTCCATGAACAGAAGTGTAGCATTGATCAACAAGAAAAAAATTATGTCTGTAGGAGACAAACACCTTCAAAAATCCATCACAGTTGAAGCCAGACCTGCCAATACACTGTTTTCACAGCAAATCATAAGCATTTTATTTTTTGACATTCATTCTCCTAAGATCATTTACATTTTCTCAATCCCCAAACCTAATCATCTCCTTTTCAAGGGGCAACAGAAGCTTCCAACTTAAGATACTCAGGTATCTGACTGATGAGGACCACTGAAGCACTTAGAGAAAAAGATGATGAACTCAGGAATGAAAATTTGGTTGTATGGATGAGACTTAAATATACACATGTCTATGGGGCAACTTCTATCTTTCTGATATAAAAATCATCCTTTTACAGCTGCTCAAAAACATCTTTGCATGAAAATTTCCTCCTGAAATTCAGTAGAGGGAAAAATAACAAAAATACATGAGGTATAATTATGCTTTTCATAGTCACCTCCAAAGTACTTTATAACTTGTGTTGATATTTGCTTCCAATAGCTTTATACACACAGAATCGCAGAATATACTGAGTTGGTGGGGACCCACAAGGATCAAGTCCAACTCTTAACCTGGCACAGGACCATCCCCAGAAGTCACACCCTGTGCCTGAGGGTATCATCTGAACGTTTCTTGGATCTGTAGGGCTTGGTGCTGTGACCACCTCCCTGAGGAGCCTGTTCCAGTTCCAAACCACCCTCTGGGTGAAGAACCTTTCCCCAATACCCAGCCTAAACCTTCCCTGAGGCAACTTCAGGCCATTCTCTCAGGTCCTGGCAGCGGTCACTACAGAAAAGAGATCAGGACCCCCAGGTCCCTTTCTGTGGCACTGTTTCCCAGCATCTCATTCCCCAGTCTGTACACCCACCCAGGGTTGCCCCATCCTATGTGCAGAATGTGGCACTTCCCCTTGTTGAACTTTGTATGATAACACTTTGAAGCAAATCTTTGTCTGGTCTAAAATATTTAAGCTCTATTGCCATTTTTAGAATTACAGCAGCTACAACAGCTAGGGATATGAATATGAGTATTCATGAGCTTGACTTTTCAGGTGTGTACAGATACAATGTTTGATTTATTTAATCAGGTTTATGCAAAAATATTTTCCTGTGGATTTAGTGACACATCATGCAATAATAGGATACCCAGTATTTCAGATTTCAGAATGTATCTTCTGTGAGTTTTTATCAAATAAAAGGAGTAATGTATTAAACAGTATTCTAGTAAAAGAAATTTCTTGTGGTTCAAAATCAAGGAAAATAATTTATGGTGGCTCTTTGAGAAGTTACCGACTTTTTATTGAGGATTGGCTCTTTGTAGCTCTAGGTATAAAACATTTATCATTTGTTATCTCAGACACACTGCCAGCAATCCTTGCTTTAGAAATGTATTTCATCACAGAACTGCCCAGCTAAATGGATGGCATTTTTCAATGCTAAATTTATGGCTCAATTAAAGTCAATCTTACCCTATCAGCTTCCAAAGTGTGTATACAATTAATACAAATAGAATGGAAAGCCATCGTTTCTCATGTCATGGTTTTCAAAACACAAAAAATTTAAATCAATGCTGTCTTTACAGGTAATGGAATTTAGCATATGTCTGTAAGCTGTGCTACTTTAACCTGAGCTGATAAAATGCAGGCAGTGCTTTTCTTCCCTGCAAACCCGTAATTTATTCATGTTTTGTAGGCTTAGGGTTGACATCCACACAGCAGCTCACACAAATTTAAGATTTAGGAGTGGTGTTATTGGGAGGGTGTTTGTTTTACTCTCCCAAACATGCTCATGAAGGCTTTTCAAAACCTACAGAACTCTGCTTGTTGTCACTGTGCTTTACATGAAGCAATGACATGATCAGGACATGACAGGGACCAAACAAACAGTGGAGTCACTGCTCTGTCTCAGTGCTGAAGGATGGAGGAGTCCAGTCATTGCCTGAGGACAGCCTAGGTAACAAATGGACTGCAGCCTGCACATTCTGAGCATTCAGGACTCAAAAATATTTTATAATGATTTTTTTTCTTTTGGAAAAAAAATACTATTGCACCATGTATGTTATCAGAACATGGATTAGTTATAACTATATTTTGCAAGTGTTTTCATTAAGGTTTAGTGAAAAGCCATCAAAAAGTTTGTAATGCTGGTGCTCCAGTTAATGACTCAGTGGCCTTTAGTCCTTCTATTTTTATACAAATCTGTGCCAGGGAAACCATGTGTAGTTGTAAATAAATCCTGTCAACACATTTAGCTGCAGTTAAAAAAAATCTGAATATGCAATTGCAGGATTATAAAGGATCTACAGAAGGTATTGTTATGTCTGATCATTCTGTGGACCAGCAACTGAGACTTTTTTTTTTAAGAACAATGGTGTGTCAATTTATCTTGGCAACATTCCTCGTTATTCAGTAATAGATGTTACCTCAATTCCTCCCCACAAGCTCATCTCCAGCTGTACTTGCTCCTAACCTATACAGTTCTGCAGAGATGGCAACAATAAGAGGAACTATTTATAATTGCACTGATAACCCTTTTTACCATTCAGCAAGTTGATTCTCTATTTGTGCCTGCTGCTTGGTTTAACATGGTTTTCTCAAGGAAATGTTAATATGCTCTACTAAAACACAGACACACATAAGTCATAGATGAGGTCATCAAATATTCAGTCCAACGTGCAGCATGTATGCCAGAGTAGAACAACTTAATCAAATCCTTCCTCTGAGGATTAAGGGGGTTATTCTGACAGGCTTTTACAAGGCTGGACTTGCTTACGTGGTGCAGAGTGTGATGCAGAGACAAGGAGGTATAGTGCAATGTCCCCAACTGAGCTTGCCAGGAGAGAGCCAGGATCTGACAGCTGAATCTCTCCAGGCTGTTCCCAAGGACTGGCTCAGGGTGACCCTCATACCTCAGCTGAGCATAATGAGGGCTGAAAGGGTGGCTGTGGGGTAGAAGACCCAGGCCTGAAATTGCCAGAGCAGAGACATCAGCAAAAGGACTGCAGCCATGGGTGACCCATGCTGGGGCTGGGGAACCCTGAAACAGATAGCAGCAGAGGAAAATCAGCAAGAAGCAGGTATCAGTGGAAAAAAAAACCCTGATGTACATGGAGTAACAGACAGAAACCATCATGGCCACAACCACAAACCTCCTGTGCCTCACAGGCAGAGTTGAGACAGAGTGAGTGTAACCTATGGTAAAAATAGAGAAGTTTGAGAATAGGAAGTAGAATGAGAAGTATTCTAAGTGTTTATGTCCTCTTTTTTCCCTTCTCTCAATACCCAAATGAATTACCAGAAGTTTGTGTTGTCAATATATTCAATTATTTAAAAAAAGATTCAACCATAACAGCACTGTGATAGCTGCTCACTTTTCTCACTTCTTAGCTCAGATTGCATGATTGTACTGTGTTTACATGGCCAAGTTTTAGCAACAAGGAGACTACAGGGGTGGCTTTCATGAGAAGCTTCCAGGAGTTTCTCCCATGTCCAAAAAGATGGACCCACTGCTAGCTAAGGCTAAGCCCATCAGTGACAGTGGTAGCACCTCTGGCGTAACAAATTTAAGATGCAGGGAATTTGCTGTGCAACAACAACAGCAGCTAGAAAGAAAATATGTGAAAGACATATCCCTGCAGACACCAAGGTCCATGAAAAAGGAGTTGGAGGAGGTGCTCCAGACACTGGAGCAGTTTTCCCTACAGCACAAAGTGAAGACCATGGTGGGGAAGGCTGACCCTCTGCAGCCCATGCATGTCCATAGCAAAGCAGATATCCACCTGCAGCTCCTGGAAGATCCCACACCAGAGCAGGTAGATTCCTGAAGGAGGCTGTGACCCCACTGGAAGCCCATGCTAGAGCAGAGTCCTGGCAAGACCCGTGGACATGTGAAGAGAGGAGCCCACGCTGGAGCAGGTTTGCTGGCAGGACTTGTTACCCCACAGGAGACCCACATTGGAGCAGCCTGCTTCTGAAGGACTACACCCTGTGGAAGGAACCCACACTGGAGTGGTTCATAAAGAACTGCACCTGTGGGAAGGACTCACATTTGGAGGATTGTCTCCCACGGGAGGGACCTCATGCTGGAGCAGAAGACTGTGAGGAGTCCTCCCTCTGGGAAGGAAGAAGCAGCAGAGGCAATGTGTGATGAAGTGACTGCAGGCCCCCTTCCCTGTTCCTGGGTGGAATGTTCCCTGCATCTCTGGGTGGTAGGAGATAGAGAATTGTGAATAAAATTAAGCCTGGGAAGAAAGGAGGGGTAGGAGGAGTATGGTTTTAAGATTTAGGTTTACTTCTCATTATCCTACTCTGATATTATTGGCAATAAATTACACTAGATTCCCCAAGTTGAGCCTGTTTTATATGATGGTCACTGGTGAGTGACCTCTCCCTGTCCTTATCTTGACCAATAAGCTTTTTGTTGTATTTTCTCTCCCCTGTCCGTCTAAGAAGGGGTGTGACAGAGCGGCTTCAGTGAACATCCTGCATCTCTCCAGGATCAGCATACCACAATGATCAAAATATTCTTTTGCTTCTCTAACATATTCAAAAAAATCTTCCTCTTGCAGCCCTCCTTTTAGTCATGGTCTGATCTCTCTTGCTCCTACCATGATGCTTTATGCACTGGTTTCTTCCCATAAGCTTTCTTCCTTTCCCAGAGCCTGTTGGAGGCTTTCTTCTCACCACCAATTCACTGCTGAGGCCCAGACATCTATTCTGGCTGTTCAGCATCAGACGGGCTTCCCAGCTTCTCTTTCCAGGATATTGATTCTCACTGTGTGCCTGACCCCATTCAGTCCTTTTGTTTCTTTCACCTACCATGACCAGCCTGTGGCTTCAAACATCTTTCTGGTCACATGTTGGTCTGGCAGAAGAAAGACTGGCACAGGTAAAGACATATGTAGCTAAACTGGGTGATGAAGGGATTCGGGGCAGCCCCTCAAATGTAAACTTGATGTGAGTCATGGTAAGATGATTAAAACTGATCAGTTCATTAACATCTGGGTGTAATGACAGATGAGAATGGCTCTAAAGTAGCCAGGTATAACTTAATTCTAGCATTATCCATGCCAACAAACATAGAAACAAATATAGAACCATTGCTGTTAAGAGTTTCTGTACAACAAGCAGCTGGGAGGAACGTTAAAGAATGAAAATTATGAGTTAATAGTAGAGAGCTGTCTGAGTTTATTGGTAAATACATTGATGTATTTCCATGTAGTTATATATAAAATAAAGATAGTTGGATAGAGAGGAACAGTTCCTCAGTTCTGGGAAGCAGAGGTGCTGTAAAAACCTATAGATTATCTAAGATAATCAGGAGAACATAATTTTTTGGTGGTTTGCTGACCCTCAACCCCCTGCTAAGGAAGTAGCTCATGTAAAACACATTAAACACAGAAAGAAGACAGCTGAAAGGATTAATGCTGTTCTTCCATGTGTAAACAGAAGAATATTAATCGAGAATAGAAAGGTCACATTACCTCTGTAAGTACACTGAAGGGATTGCCTGTTCTGAAACTTAATGAATCTCTGAATATATAAATCTGAATGCTTTTCCTTCTCAAGTCATGTTACAGAGAATATACGTGGATTGCATACTGCTGTTCCTCTAGGTCCTATCAATCCATACTTTTCACTACATCAGTCCTCATATTCATGCCTGGCAGTGAGCATGCAGAGCTGTGTCTGATCTCTGTGCACTGAAGAGAGAGAACACTCAGTCTCATGCTTAGACCGGTAGTTACAACAGCCATTTGTTTCTTGTGTTTATTTGAAATAACTGAAATTATGTGATAATAGATTATAGGTTGCCCATCACAGAACCAATCTGATCAATATCACAATAGAGACCAAGGCTTATAATTTCCTTTATTGGCAGGATCAAAACCTAGAAAAGGGCTAATTTCTTTAATTCAATGCCAATGATGATTATTTCTTTTCAGTTCTTGCTGTTAAGATTTACAGAATCTTATTGTGCATCTGGCTGTCTTCAGAGGGATCATTGTTTATTATAATGTCAAGGAATACTTTCCGATCTTGACAACTGATCTGTACATAAAGCAGCATGTATTGGGTTTGTGTGTTCAAATGATGGCTTGGTAATTGCATGTTAGTACAAAGAAGGCCCTGTTCCTAAGTGTAGTTTTCAATTCCATCTGTGTAGATATGAGTGTGCAGGCTTATTATGTGTAGATCTCAGGTTCTGGAAGCATACTTGACAAATGAGTAAATTTTCCTAGGAAAAAAATACCTCTTTTGGGGAGTAATAATTTTCTTACTTCTTGCTCTCACATTAGGGACAGTACATTGTTAAAATTAATTCCATTCAAGAAATTCTACATTGTAATTTTACTCATACTTTGGGAAAAAAAAAATAAAAAGCTTCTGCAATGTCTCAGGTTTCTACTAAGATCATGCTGATAGGACCTACTCTGCTCAAGGGATATAAATGGTCTGTATTCATCTTCATTCAGGAGTGAAATCCATTCATTTACCCATCCATAAATACATGTAAGAAATGGAAAAGACAGTCTTCCAAATGGAAGCTAACAGCAGGTTTCTAGTCAGATATAAAGCATTTAAAATCATTCTCCACCTCCCACTTCTCTAAGTGCAGAATTATCACTAGAATAAGATGTCAATCTTTATAATACCAGCAATACTTTGCATTCTAAGTGTTGGCATGGAATGGGGACCTGGAAGCATCTGAAGATAGAAAGAACTGCAGACTCATACTGACAGGAGAAGCAAAGACAGACAAAGGGAGCAGAGACAGAAGTTCCTGCAGTTCTATAGGGGAATGCAATCTCAATGGAGATGATGCAGATAACCATGGTGAGACACTGAAGATTTAGAGGTCTGAACAGTACTTCAAAGACTCTGCTTTCTCTGCATCTTTGTGAAAACCTCCATGGAAATGTCTTGTCTGTGGAGGTGACCTGGATTCTACCCTTGTGCTTCAACTGGCATTATAATTCCAAAGCACAAAATGGTTTTAACAAAATTGCTGTGTATAAACACACATTTATAAAGAAGAACTAGCTTGAGCAACTCCTACCACTGGTCACGTGTCAAGGAAACAATGGCAAGTCCATTTTAATTCATGACATCCTACCAAGGGTGACATTGAGAAGTGCTTTTTCAAGTCTCACCTCCTAATATCTCAGTCTCCTAAAATATTGCTTTGTAGCAATTGTATAATGTATGTTAGCATTCTATAAGTAATCCTACTGTTTAAAAAAACCCAAACCAACATAAACACAAACAGAAGAAAACCCCTCCCTCAGAATCTAAGTGTTTCCTGCAACAAAAAAACACCATGTATTTAGACATCATTCTGTTTGGGACAGGTAGAGTGGTGGTTAATTGTTCCAAATATCAGACTATAAATACAGTACAAGAGTAATCCTTATTCCTGTAGGTAAACACAACATACTATTGATTCATTTTAGTGATAGCTACTTGAGGTAAGAATAGTCTACCACATTTTTCTGAGACTTACAGTGCCTAAAACTATTAGTGGCAGCTAATAAGAGGATGAAAAATTATGCTAAATTAGAAGACAAGAAAAATTTAAGTGTGACCTCTATGCCATGGATATGGTCAAAGTAACAGATTTGAACAGTAACAAGACAGCTCAAGCAAACATTTGCCTGTGAATGCATTAAGTTTATGCATGGCTGCATGAAGATATGTTTATGGGTTACTTCTATACCAACTGTAGTGGTGAATACATCTGCATTTTAATGAAGATAAACATTTCCACAAGCAGCTAATCTCACATGGGTAAATAAAGGAGATTATCAAAATAAGCTACTATGGAACACTGGATTGCTCTCTACTGCATCTGTTGGTCTGTGTGATCTTGTGGTTGTATTTAGTTCTGACAGCTAAGAAAATACATGGTTTAATGGATAATATCCTGTACTTTCAAAATGAAACTGGAGGGGGGGAAGGGGAAGGAAGAGAAAAGAAAAAGCATAATTTCTAACACAGGTTTCAACATCAAAGCATTTTTTATTTATATAAAGATGTAAAGTACCTGCCTTTTGAAGGTCTTGGTAATTGGATGTCTCCAGTCTCACAAGACTTATAATGTTTATCAGCTCTCCTCAAGTAAACTTACCTTACATACAAACTTTTCTTTTTACTTTTACCCAAATCATTTCCAGTTCTCTCCTCCATCACTTATTTCTGTCCCATCCATAGCTTCTGGTTTCATCTGCCCTCCTTCTTTCCTGTTCATATCTCACATAGCTCCATAGCTCTTCTTCTTCCCCCTGTGACCAAATGCTTGCTGTTTTCTTGTCTGAGCTCTTTCTCTGCCCTTTTTTCAGATTTGTATAGTCCTGTATTTTCCCTCTTACATCCTTTTCTGCAAGTATTGATCTCCTCTGATTTTACTTGGTTCTAGGAGTATATAACATGCTTATAGCCAAAGCAACCTAAACCAACACATGCTTCCTTCTCCACAGCAGGTCCCAGTGGCATCACAGGGATGGTCTTCCATCACCCATGGAAATATGATTATTCTACTGAGCTTATTTAGGTATTCTTTTGGGTGTCTGTATGTTTGCCAGGAACATTTCCCAGTGAAAATTCTCATAATATAACTGTCCTGGTGGAATGTAAAAATCACATTAGAGAAGAGCTCTCTACCAGTTAACACGTGCAGTAGGACCCTGGGTGAGGTTCTAAGGAGAGGTCAATAGCTTTCGGCTGAAAAGCTTGAGTTTAAACAATAGCTGACAGTCTCGGCTTTCTGGGGAGAAAAAAAAAAAAAAAAAAGAAAAAAAGGGAGACAGAGAGAATGGTCAGTAAATCATTGAAATCTTCTCCTGGTAAGATTAATCTAATCTTGTCTTGGGCAAAAAAGCACTTAATAGAGTACAACCCTTGGTAGGCCCTCACCTCCATTTTTTGAGTACTTTATTTCTTCAAGACTAGGTCAGACCCCAATAGGGATGAAAGCTGTTTGTTGGAAACTGAAGCATTTGCACAGAGTAGAATTAATTTGTCAATGTTCAGTGCCTTATTAATAATCTAGTGGAGCTAGCTAAGTCTACTAGGATTATGAAACAGACCTTTGGAATGACAATTTGATAGGGTTTAAATCTTCAGTTTGAATGGTTTCTCAATATTGCAAACAATTGCATCAAGTCTAAAGATAACGCTTCACTCTGACCCTGCCATTCTCTAGGGAATGCTAATTTACACTGCTGTAGTGTCATCTGTCTGTGCAAGTTAATTCCTTGTCAAAAACCCCTGGAAAACTGCACTAGAATGCCGTTGAGAGTCTGGCTTGATCTCTACACACAAGTAAACATCTGTGTGTTGCTCTGTTACCTTACTTGGCTGAAGAGTATGCCAGTAATTGCAAGTTAAGCTGTAAATTTTGAAAGACTTCTGAAATTCTGAAGAAAAATAGCATGACTTAAGAAAGGAAAGACAGGCTTGACTCTGAATTTTCCTAGCTTTTGTGGATATAAATCAAACTCTTCATTAGTTTAACTCTTTGAGGTGTGCTATTTTCTTGATCTTTCAGATTTCTCTCCTTTAGATTTTCTATTGTATTTACAATCATGTAAGATCCATTGTTGTTATATAGGATTGTGGTTAACACTGGAATCACTGAGTCTGTAACACACTACTAGTGAAACTATTTAGAACCAACCATGTTTTTCACACCCTGATGAAGAATTCATTCAGACTCCGTGCTTGCAATGGTCTTGTAGAATAGTCTTGGCATTGTACATCCCATCTTTTCACATATTACCACAAGCCAAAATTTTCAGATATGCAGAGTACTCATGTTCCACAGAATTCTATAGATGTTGCAAGGCCTCACTAGCCCTTCAAATAATCAGTGCATATCTGAAATGTACTTAAGTCAAAATAAACACATATTGGAAAACTAAAACCTGAGGTACAGACTCTGATGGCATGAAACAATATGAAATAAGAAAAGAGGGATTGTCAACTATTACCTTCCAACTCTTTGCATTCCGGTATTAGGGGCATCAAATTAAGTCACAGAATCACAGAATATGCCAACTTGGAAGTGACCTACAAGGATCATCGAGTCCAACACCTGGCCCTGTACAGGATCACCCCCAAGAGTCACATCATGTGCCTGAGACCACTCTCTGAACACTTCTTGAACTCTATCAGACTTGGTGTTGTGACCACTTACCCGGGGAGACTTTTCCAGTACCCAACCACTCTGCTTTTTAAGATACTTCAAAATAAATCTTTTAACTGAAGTTCAGAATGAGTAATAAGCACAAATGTCCAAATCTAGAAATAATTTCTTAATTTCTGATCTAGGAAGTCAGGGTATAAAATTCAGGGAGAGCATTTCATAGAGGACAAAATCATTGAGCTCCTCAGTGATGTCATCAGGAGTTGGTCCACCAATTTTACACTGAAATGCTGACACATCCTGACTGTTGCAGTGCACACCATATTGCTAGAATTATTCTTTGCTCTTACTCAGCACTTTGAGGTACTGCTTGGCTGTCTGCTCTCATGTAGCAAAGATGGCAAGTTTTCCACTTTGAACAGAGCAGGGTGAAATTTTTTCATGGTTGCAATCATAAAATTGTATTTCTCAGCTGAGAAAGAAAAAAAGCCATGAAGTCCAAGGGCTCATTTGGCCCTTATGCCAAGGAATGTAAACCCAAGTAAAAATACCATGTAGCAGGGCAGCAAGTGGTTTGTGCTGCTATTCATGAGATGCAGCAAAGCTGGATGTTTTCTTTAATCCAAAACATGTTATCAGGTTACAGTGACTGTGGAGTCAAAATAATTTGGGGCATTGTCATTGTAAATGTTTCTGTTCTTTCTTGTTTACCAGTTGCAGAGTTCACATAAAAAGGCTGGAGTTCTCTTCCAAGAGCATTTTGTAGTGTACTAACAATATAAAATCTTCTTGACAGTGTTGTTGACAGTTCCAAAAAACAAATTTGTGTTAAAAAAAGAAATGTGATGAGTTAAAAAACAATTTTTCACTTTTTAAATCATTAAAGAAGTGTATTCAACTTGACTTGAAACAGCTCTTTCCACTTGCAACAATTTTGAAACATATTCACTTTCCTCCCTCCTCTTACAAAGAGGGAAAAGAAGCTCAAAATTAAAACCTTGATTGGAAAATTGAATAATTTCTCTTGGAAAATGTCATAACAAAACATTTTTTTTCTCTTGTTTTCTTTCAGTGGAAATAAGCAATTCAATGAAAAGGAAATTCATTAATTAAATAATTCAGGAAAAAACAAATCTGCATTTCTGGTTCTCAAAAAATTTTAACTAATGTACAGTCTTACCCTACGAAACTTCTCTTGCTTCAAATACTGTGCTTTTCTATGCAACACCCAGTATATCAGGGTTGTTCTTTATTTGTTTGGCACGAAGAAACCATGCAGAGATTCTTAAAAATGTGTCACCTTTTTTACCCTGGGCCATAATGACTTTTCCTGTTTCACTTAATATTTTCTATCTGTTGATGTTATAGTATTTATTTCTTAGCTTTTTTACCTTCTGCCACACCCATTTCTTATCACTTTTCCTCATTCATAAATCCAGTGAGAAAACTCTGCCCTGCTGTCTCTCCCATTTTCTCTGAGGACCTGACCCAAAGGCACACAGAAGGTTGTGGAACAGTGTCTTTTGATTCCGGAGGGCTTTGAATATCATACTAGTGGCACACAACACTCACCTTTACCATGTGTTGGTGAGGGAGTCAGCCAGGGGACGTGCCCCACTGGACTTGCTGTTAGTGAACAGAGAAGGGCTCAGGGGTGATGTGGTGGTTGGAGATATCTTGGAAACGGAGATCACAAAATGAATTTTCCGTTCTTGAAGAACTAAGGAAGGGGGCCAGCAGAACTGCTACCCTCGACTGCTGGAAAGCAGACTGTGGTCTGTTTAGGAGACTCCTTGAGAGAGTCCCTTGGGAGGCAGTACTGAAGGGTAAAGTAATTCAGGAAGGCTTGCCATGCTTCAGAAGGAGATCTGAAAGGCCATCCCCATGTACTGAAAGACAAGTCAGCAGGGGAGAAGATTAGCCTGGCTGAACAGAAAGCTTTTTCTGGAACTCAGTGAGAAAAAGACAATTTATCACCTCTGGAAAAAGGGGAAGCAGCTCAGGAGGACTACAAGGATGCTGTCAGGTTATGCAAGAAGAAAATCAAGAGGGCTAAAGCCCAGCTAGAACTTAATCTGGCCACTGCTGTAAAAGACAAAAAAAAGTGTTTCTATAAGTGCATTAGCAACAAAAGGAGGGCCAAGGAGAATCTCCATCCTTTATTGGATGTGGATGGAAACATAGTAACATATTCAGATATTACAGTGTGGAAAATTGTAGTGTCTACATTAGTACCTGTGGCAATTTATAGTAGTGTACTATTGTGTTCCAGCCCAAGAAACATCAAAAAAGAAAACCAAAAGTGATAGTAATAGGATACAGTTTCATTTTTTTCCCCTAAAACCCTTTCAGTAGCTTCAAGATAGTAAATCTGTTTAAGTTTATTTGCTCCACTTTGCTAATAGAATCAGAAGAATGGGATGGCTGAGAAACAATTCTGGATTCAGTGGTATTCCCTTGGAAAGCATATAAACATGCCTTTACTGAGTTTGCAAGGTTTGTGCCTTGAATCTTACAATACTGACCTGTGAAATCTTCAGCAAAATCTGTCTTGATGCCTCCTTGGAGTCAATGGCCTGGTGGGGGAAGAGCTAGTGCTGTGGAGTTTTGGGGAAGCTTGTATTCCTACATGAGAGGAATAGAAACAAACCAGCTAAAGCTGGCTGTCAAGGGAAGCCTTGGCTCATGTATCAGTACACCTTATCTAATATTGGGATGCCAGGGTCTGAAAGGATCAGTTGTTGTTACCCTATTTCGGAATCAGAAGGAAAAGGAAGAAATAATAATAATAATGAAAAAATATTCTTATTTGATTCAGCTAGTATAAACACGAACCCCATGAGAAGACAGGCACCGGACAAACAGCCTGCCACTTGCCAGAGGAATGTCCCAAACCTGATGAGGAAGGTAGATGAAAGTATTCAAATTCAGCATGAAGGAACACACCATGGAGTTTACTCTGTTACAGGAGAGGTGAGGATGATGTGAACCCAGAGCTCACTGGGGAGGCTGACCTGAGCCTGTGCTGAACAGAAGGAGGAGTTTTACAGCATGCTATAGCTCAAAAGAATGATGATTAACACCTACTGATACTATAGACAAATTTCTCAAACTCATCTCAGATTTGTATCTGCACAATTCAGGGGCCTGTGTTGCTCATATATTTTGAGGGGTGTTCTGTCTAGATTCTTGATCAGGACTGCAGATCAAAAATTTCAGAGAATAATGGTTATATATAGGGACCAAGTACAAATTGTTGCATTATTATCTGTGACTGTATTTTACATTGATTATAATGTTTCCTGGTGTAATTTAATTTTTTTTTTCTGGTGTTTAGACTATTAAACAATAAAATGCTATTAGAGTTTGTCCTCCTTAAGCCACTGATACAAATTAAAAATTCTTGAATCAAGAATAATAAGCATTTTTTGTATCTAGGAATGAAGAAAGTGATTCACTGTGGTATTTTTCAATGACAACACTGTATTTGTCATGGCACAGCCAATTACTACAGTAAGATTAGTTCAGAGTTGGTGGGAGTTTTTTTTTGTTTGTTTGGGTTTGTGGGGGCTTTTTTGTTTGTTTGAGGTTTTTTGTTTGTTTGTTTTTTGGGGTTTTTGCTTGAGAAGGAGTGAGGATACTAACACTTGCAAGAATATACTTCTGTTATTTTCAACTTGTATATTACTGGTAGTGATAAAGAAAGTCTGAGCAGAATTTAAGTTTCTGCCTCCAAGAGAACAATGTTCATAGGATTTGTAGGTAAAAAAATACTCATCTCTTTTTTTCTTTGAGTTTTCTGTATTTTGTAATAAATTATTCATTGTTTCACATTATGATTCTTGAGCTTGCTCTCAGATCTATTAAATCCCTGTATATGTAAGTTTTATGAACACTGTTTGTAAAGATCATGTAGAGTCTAAGTGCATTAGTGACAGGGGTCATGAAATATTGAAAGATTTAACCACATCTGTGAAAGAAATAAGTATTTCTCTCAGAGGCCTAAGAGGTGGCCTCTTCACATACAACACAAAGCCCAGTGCAATATGGACACGTGATGTCCTGCTATTTGGAGTTAATCCATAAAATAACACTAGCTCCTGTATCAGAGGTACTACAGGCACTACAACCATCCCAGGTTCTCAGAGTGATCCAAGGAGATGTTTTATCATTGCTGCAGTCAGAGAGAGAAGGGAAGGAAATTAAAGTGAAGAATGAAATATTCTTAAATACACAAAAGAGGTTTTTTAGTTAGGGTTAATTGACTGGTAAAATCTCCTTTAGTGGTTTTTTTTTTTTCCTCTAGTCAAGTTCAGAGTAGAATATCAATGAGGTTTGTTGAAATGGAAACTTTTCACTGTGCATAATTAGAGTAAGTGAAATGTGCATCCATTCTCAATGTGCTTCTTTTATTTCTGTAAAATTTAACTTCTCTAAGAATAGAGGAAGAAATAAATGAGGTGAATATGAACTTTCATGAGAAGAGTTTGAAAATTTCAAGGCCAGCTCAAGATCAGTGACGGAGATCAGAAATCTACCTCTGTGATAGGGGCAAACACTTCTTCTCAGCTCAGTTTTTGTGCCTTGGTTTTGCCTGTGGAAAAGTGGGCAGTGCTATCAAAAACTGAGCATGTGGAGGCACAGAGAAGCAGAGTACATTTCCCCTCAGTGTGCTGCTGGAGTAGGCTGATCTGAAAACCTACCACTGCTCTGGTGTCTTGAGTTTGCTAAGCATCGAGTGCCATATATATAGAGCCAACATCATGCTGTCATGATTTTCCTGAGAGGAGATCCCATGAGGTGTTAGGGTGAGCCTGCCAAAGTCACCTGGCTTGTGATCTGTGTCAGATCTGAAAGAGAGCTATGCTCACTCCACATCAGTCTGTACCAGAGATGGGAATGGGGTTTTGGTGAATCTGACCCCTGGGAGTAGGGACTAGTCAGGTTGAAGCACTGGGGCTGTAACAAACTGTAATTCTCTTCATTTGAGATGGAGACCCCATCAATGCTGCACTGCACCTGTTAAACCACTATAGGAGGATGGGCCATCAAGGCAGACAGAGAAAACAGGCAGGAAAGGAGGAACAAAAATTATGCCATCCTCTTTTGCAGGTGGGGAGATGGGGCAGGTAAACTTTATCTGAGGACACACGGGAAGACTGGGTAGAGGCTGGGGCTGTGCTCAGAACATCACCCAGATGTCCTTAGAGCTGTTCTCTCATGCAGGAGTGGTCTGTACACTCCACTTGCCAAATGAGCCTTCACCACCTGCTGCTGTGGCAGTGCTCCTCTCCCTACCCCGGCCGCTGAGTAACATTAGCTGAAGCCAGCACCATGGTGTTCACTGTGAGCAGGTTTTCCTTTGCTGTTCTGACAAGCTGGGAATATGCATGTGGTTCTAGGTACCAGAGCACAGATGATACATGGCAGCCTCCACTGGCCACTCTCCCTCAGATAGGGTGCTGTGGGTCAGTCATGCTCCTGGGGGCACACCTCTTGTCTCAAACCAGCCTTTTGTGGCTTAAATATCCATCAGGCTCAATGGTAGGGGGAAAGTGTATGTGTGAAGCGGGAGAGGCAGCTAAATGCAAAGACACATTTCTGTTTAATTAAACCACTCCTATGGGACTTTTCAGTGTGTTTGAGCAGTCCATGAAAGCCCTCTGGATGCAATCAGGCACAGTGTACTCTTGGTGCACTTTCGTGGATGCCATCAGGATCACTGGAGAAACCAGTATAACAGAGTTCTGGAAAATTTTACCTTGTCAGATACATTACACAAAGCTTCCAACCATGAAAAGTAAAAAAAAAAACTCAGAGGGCAATTCATATTTCACTTGATGGGACAAGTTTTCCTCATTTTATTACCACTGGATTTGTAAACTTCAGAAGCTGAGACACAAAACAACAGAGGATGTTTTGTTAGAATGGACATTCATGTTTGTTAGAATGTAGTTTTCTGTACTGAGATGCCTCCTGCTATAAAACTTGAAGTTTAACAAGCCAAAACCAACTCTCTATTGCTATTATTCACTTATTACTGCATAATTGCTTAGCAGTCTCACAGGACATCCAGGGCACCGTTACAACCTGATACTATGTGAGCAGGCTGCAAGAGACAGAGCCTGCCCCAAGGAGCTGCCAGCCTGAGCAGATAGTCCCATCTGAGGCAGGAGGGAGAGCTGGCCAGCTGCCTGCTCGGTGCAGACAGAGCGCAGCGGGGGCTAGCCCGACACCAGGCTGCAGCTGCCAAATTGTCTGCTGTGCAGATCATCCTGACTTTTGGAGTTTTTTCAGTTCAGTGGAATTAATTGCTTATTGGACATGCCCGTATCTCTCCTTTTAAGTACTGTTAGGGCAATGAATAACTTTATGAGGATGAAGGCAGCTGGGATGAGTCCCAAAGTGACATGCTCCTCATGAGAACCATTTTAGGCTTGAGTGTGGGGGGGTTTTGTGTCCTGGCTTACCACCTATCCCACAAAATCACCTTTTTTATCCAGTTCATGAGAGTCTAATACATCACCAGTGTTTGCCTTAAACCAGACACAAAAGTTCACACCTCAGTTTAGGAATGAAGAGAGTTGGTACACAGCATCCCTCATTCTATCCCCAAGCTCCTCCACTTCCTTGTACAAAGCACAAGTTTATTTTCTAGAAACACTGTCCTCTTTCTTTCATCCTCTGAAAAATGCTACTCTTGCACTTTTATTTTTTTTTGTGTCCTATGAATAAAGGTATCAATTGATGAGATATACATAGCAGTCAGACCAGAAAATGTAAACCATGTTGCTATTAATTTGGTTCACATAAATCTTTGTTTTTCACAGAAAAAACAAATTGATTATTTTTAGAAAACATTAATTCCTTTATTTCATTTTCCAAGTATTTCCAATCTGAAGAGAAAAAGCGATCTGTTACTCTCAGACATGCATGTGATGAAGGGGTCTATCAGGTGCATGGCAAATAAGTCTGTTTTCTGTGTAGCATATTCAGATTCCTCTAGTATTGCTTCACTTTACTTCCCAAAGCACAAAGAGTGGTAGCTATGCCTTAACAAAGACTGTGCCTAGACCTGACTTAGCTGTGTTTGAGGAGAAACTATGTTCATGTCTTTGTGCTTTTTTTTTCTTTATGATTCCTCTGTCATTTCTACCCTGCTGACCCTGAGCAAATTTGTCAAGGGAAGATAGACATCTAGTTTTACAGGCTTGGGCAAAGTAAGCAACACTAGACCAGAAACAAAAAAGCAGAACGCTGGACTATAAATTTCAAAATCCCAGAAGCTAAACTCAAGGAGGGGTATAAACTGAAACACTAACACAATATGAAGAGAGGCATGCCATTTCCATCATCAACTTAAAGGGTGAGTCTGCTGTGGCAACATGGGGATTTTTGCCAGCTACTCTCTTTTTCACCTTGTCTTTAAAGGTCTTTATTTCTCTGAAGATGAGAAAATTACATGCTTTCTTGAACAGGATTCCTGTTCTTGAACTGGTATTCCAGTTACTGTCCTGAAAGTAAAGTTTATACTGCAGGGTAAGCAAACAACGATGTAGAAACTGAGGCAATCTGGCCCACATAAGAAGTGTACAGGAAGGATTTCCTCCAGTGTAATAACAGTTTTTGTCCAAGGCATATTTCAAAGCTTATGTCCACAGCGAGATAACAATGCTGCAAATTTAGTTAGGTCTCATATCTAATCTCCAGCTGAAGTGACAACCATAAACAAACAAAAAAAATTATCCCTGCCAACAGGCTGATACTACTGACACATCAGTCAGCTCTGATATGCTGATCACAGGGCCCACTGATCAGTTTCAATATCCTGCAAAGAGCTGATGTATTTGTACTAAACCATTCAAATATGCTCCCTTCTCTCTGAATGCTGTTAGGCAGCAGCTTGTCTTCCGTGGTACCCTTCCTCCTCAAGAGATATCTGATATGCAGAGGTGCACAAGTCCTGGTCTGGTTGTCACTTCTTATATTCTAGTGCTAGGGCCATCATGAGAAGAACTCATCTGGAAGAGATTACTCTTTGGGAGCTGTTGGGTTTTGCATTGTCTAGAATTGCTAAGGTACAAATACTTGAATAACACTGTTCCTGCAGTCTCTCTGAGCTCTGTGTATCTTATTTCAGGTACCCTGAGCAGTGCTGTTTAAGTAAGCATGAACTGCAGCATCTGCTTTGCTCTCTGGAGAGGTGTAGCCCTGAACAGGCTCCCACTCCATGACAAAGCATTAGGGAAATGTGGAATTGCCTGAGCTAAGACTCCTCCTGGAGCTGCCCCAGGACAACTGCTTCTTAATGTGGAATTTCTGTCTATTTATAGTGCATATTTGTTGAGAAAGTTTCCTGCCCTGACAGCATACACCAGAGTAAGTATTTAATATAAATTGTGCAAGTATATAGACTTGAAACAAGAGCTTTAAAAGACAATGAGCAACTTGAGCATAGCCATCTCAATATATTTCAGATTACTTTTAATAAAAAGATATAAGAAAGGGAGAGAAAACATTTTTCCAAAGATTTTGTGAGAATTAAAGAGTGAATCATAAAATCATTCAGATTCAAAAAGAGCTAAATTTGTTTATACAAATTGAATTACAAGGAAGAACAAACTGAATAACTTAGAAATCCTGCAACATTGGCAAGCGCCACATAAAACTACATGAAACATATTTATCAAAAATATTGTGCCCTCCTGTATATTGTACAAGAGCCCAACATGAAGATTTTGAGTCAGATCATCTCTTCAGCACAGCACCAAGGGAATATTAATTATGACCCTCTGAGCTCCTTTGATATCTCAGTTTGTTCTTTTCCTCCCTTTTTCCACTAACTCCCCCTTATACTTTTATTTTCACCTCAGTTTTCATCCATCTTTCATGTTTCAAATAATCTCTGTTTGACAAGTTAAGAGGAAGCCTCCTTGACAGGCTGATTACATCCTAGGTTTTCAATAGGTGGATTTCATGCACCATCCTCTGAAACACCTAATCCTGGTTTCTAGGAGAAACAAGATGCTAGGCATCCAGGGCACTGGCACATGTCTGGTATGACCATTTTTGGTTGTGCTCTCTTGCTTTTGTACTGCCCGTTCCCTTGAATTACTGTCTCCTCTGCTTCCATTCAGTCTTCTTTAATTACTCTCCTTTTTTAACCTCCCTCGTCTCACTTCAGTTTAATTTCTCACTTCTGTTTTCTTTTCCTCTATTCCATCTTTCAAATACA
The DNA here is from genome assembly GCA_035221455.1 of Xenops minutus. Taxonomy (NCBI): domain Eukaryota; kingdom Metazoa; phylum Chordata; class Aves; order Passeriformes; family Furnariidae; genus Xenops; species Xenops minutus. The sequence goes on from JAWWEE010000001.1 coordinate 91,296,315, forward strand.
CATAATGCTTGCATTTTTACTTCTATGACCAACAGCCTAATCATAACTAACTTGGTTCCAGATGTATCATTGGATGTAATTTTTGTCATGCTGTTGAGAGAAGTGAATGCACTTAGTCTCATAATCTCAGTCCATGAGCAGAGCAGAGCACAGCACAGCACTTCAGGACTCAATGATTGTGTCAGGCATGTATTTCTCCTCACATCCATTTCCTGACATAACCATGTTTATCAGCTTTCCGGGAGTAAGTGCCTCTTCAAGCCTCCAATTGCTTGGCATAACACTGATGATACATATTCAAAGTTCAACATTTCCTTGATTCCATACCTATCCTGAGTTACCTTGTGTTACCTCCATATTTTACCTCAGCCTGAGGCAGTCTTCTCAAACTGCCACTGACTGAGTTATTCTGGTCAAATTCAGGCAGCTGTTTATGTCTAAGCAGGTCACCCAATGTTCCTGTTGTAAAAATTTTGGCATATAAGTCATAATCAGATGACTTGCACCCTAAAAGTGTTCTGAGCTGAGATACAAGAGGAATCCCACTCATCCACTGAAATGGAGTGGGACAAGGAAACCAATGCCCTTTGCTTAATTAAGCATAATACACACATACCGTGCTTTATGACGTAAGGTGACCTCCACTCTGTATGTAGGCATTCAACTACCATCCAGAATGAAGGGACATGCAAGGCACATGGTGGATGAGCTGGTTTCAACCAGTTAAGATTTTGCATGTTAATGGTAGGAGGCAAAAAGAAGTTGGAAGGATGCATGAGACACAGCCTGGGCAGGCACTGAGAGCATGGCCTAAGGGACAGGCATGATGGGGAGGTACTTTGGGCTGAATGACAGATGACATAATCTTGGGAATTTGGTCACATTTCTGTGTTGTTCTACCTATGCTTTTCTGAGGGAAACAGGACTTTGTGAGTTAAATACACAGGCTCACATCAAAGAGCAGATTGATTCCACCTAAATTTTTTCCCCCAGTAGAATATCATCCAGAGTTTTACCTAGCATTTTGAGCCATTAGGGTCACCACTGAGACTGTGTGGTTTCCTTCAATACTGATCTTTCTGGTCTTGAAGCATCAATGAGCCCTGCCATTTGTCTGACACCATAGGGGTGGATCATGCTTTGCTGAAAGTCTTATTAGCATGTTTGTTTTCACTTTGTGAGCATCAAATATTTGTTATTCTAGTATTTCAGATTGCCAGTGTTTTTTACATGTTCTATTCAGTTACTGTCAAACTAATGAGTCCTTCTAATGTTTTCTAAACTATATTTTCTAAGCCTTTATCAATGTTTGCTTCTCCACGGACATCCCCTTGTCGTGGGGGAGAAGCTTGCGTGCCCTTATGAGGTTGTGAGCTGTGCTGGCGGTGGTTCATGCCT
>JAWWEE010000001.1:91297812-91342483 GCA_035221455.1 Xenops minutus
CCACCAGCGTGCTTGTAGCAAGCGTGGGTAGAGCCCTTGTAAATCTTCGTTCACGAAGCCTAGCCATGATGATGATCAATGTTTGGGAAATTGAAAATCACATTGCTTTTAATAAATGAAGGACACACAATTTCTTTTGTGTGTCGATGAACGTGAAGGATACACAAGTTCTTATGCCTTCTGCTGCTCAAGCTACAATAGAGCTTGACCTGAAGGTCCAGATTGTGGAAGGAAAATAGCACATGACTGGAAGGAAAAGAGCACAAAAATAGCATCAGAAAAAGGCTTTTCAATTTGTATTTTCTTAGGTTGTATATGTCTCCAGTAAATAGAAGTGGCACAGTGGCAGACAGCTCGGACTCACTGTGGCCAGCCAAACAGAAATGAGTAAGAAATGTTTTATTGAGCAGGGATATTGAAAAAAATCACCCTGTGCATACAGGAACTGCAGAACCTATAGAAAGGCAGGTCATACGCCCTGGATACAGGTCAAGTAGGTTACATATGAAACAGTCAAGGCAGAGCACACAGGTGTTGTTCAAGCAAGAGGACAATGTGCCTGAAGAAATGGAGTTGAAGATACCCTGTAGGGACACCACAGCTGGGAGCAATGGGAATATCTTGGGATTGCTCCCCAGTACACAAGCCCCAAATGTGCAGCACTGGCACAAAGGGACATAAACCAAGATGGATCCAAGCAAGGATCTAAATGGTGCTCAAACATCACCGGACCTCTCAGGGGAGAAATCTGTATATCACTTAACTACAGGCTCCTACCTGAGGTGACTCCCTAGGCTCTACAAATGAGGATTTCTCCTCCAAAAAGCAATATAGCCTAAAAAAGATATTCTGAATTTTTCCATGGGCATTCTGGAAAGAACAGAGAAACTTATATCCCAGTGTAGGCATCTATATAATTACAAGAAGTTTTAACATTTCCTATTCCTTACTGGGTGCTGTTTGGGGGGCATAGGGACACAGCTGTCTGGCCTCCAGCTGCCCTACTTAACTTGCTGCTTAATAAGTCAGAAGACATTGTCATGTAGATGCACCAGTGTCTTCTGGGGGAAGCCAGCACTGCTCTGCTGCTGCTGCACATTACACAAGGCTGCTTGCCAATTTTTTTCCCCAGAACTTGGCCCATCTTGTGCCATTTTCTTTCCAGTCTAAAGAATTATGTCCAGAATGAGACAGGGTTTTCTTGTCAGCTATGTGACAATGTGTCATATGTCACAATGTGTGATGTCCTCCCTTCTGTTAGCTAGTTTTATGGGTCTCTTTCAGAAATCCACAGAGAAAAAACGTATGTGTAGGTATAGTGCAATAGACTATATTGATTCATTTGGGACTGGGACTTTCTTCTTTACAGAAAACTCATGATTTCCAGGCACCATCATACTGTCTAAAGACCTGTGATTGATTTATTTATGACAATGTGGATAATGAAAGAGATGCATTATAACATAGAAAACTCCTACATGGTTGCACTATCAATTATGTCATGGCATTTTTTTCAATATTTATATGCTTACAAAACACAAGGATCTTATCATATTGATATAATAAAATATTTTTGTTTGCTGCAGCTTTTCAGAAAAACTGTTACTATAACATACCCAGCAGTTTGCACGATATGCTTAAAGAGCACAGAGTTCTTACCTGTAAGAATGCCCTTTGGATGAAAAAAAATGTTATTTTATCATCACTTTACACTCTAAAAACATTTTTACTCTTCATTATTCTTACATATTCAGTATTTTAACTAAAAAGTACAATGCTGAAGTGTGGCATCTTGTCCTCTGTTCTTCATGAAAATGCTTTTCTCAAAGTTCAAGGTCAAGAAAGACATTTCAGCCAGTGACTGAAAAAGAACAGTATAAAAACGCATGCTGATTTAGATTTTCAAAACTGATTAGCAGTTTAAGACAGTGATAGCACTTTCTGTGGTGTTTCCAGTTTACTAGAAGTTTAAAACACATTTTGAAAAGTAGCATGCTAATCAAGGTAAATTAATTAATGAAATTACTTGATTATTAGACAGTTTGCCATTTCATAGACTCTTTAAACAAAACTAGTTTGGGAAACATTTTCTGACAGAAAATCAGCTAAAACAAGTACTTGCACCAGGAGACGATAATATTTTTTCTTTCATGTTTTTAGTAATTTCTCATACCTATTTAGTAAATAACAATCCTAGTCTGTATTGCTCTATTGGAGGTTTTTTTCACCTTCCTTTCACTTGTTGCTTCAAGACTTGATTATATTCATCCTGATAAATAATTCCATGTGCTATCACCCTGCCTGCTACTCCTGTACAGTACAGTGGAATAAAGTATGGATTGCAATCTGGAAACCTAAGTCTGCGAAAAATAGTTCCAACTGGACTGATAGTCTAACAAATCTAGCTTCAGACTCCCTTCTTAGTGTGTATTTTATGTTCTAGAGATAGGTATATAACTTTAATGGGAAAGACTCCTGAACATTACTCTTTCTTAAGGGTGAAATTCAGATACACATAAAAAGGTATAAAGTCAAACTAAGTGAATTTTTAAATTATTCCACAAGAAGTGGTGGAGATGAAATCAAATCTTCATTGTGAGAGTGCTTCAACTCTGATGATGGCAAGTGAGACTTACCTGGCCCTGCAGCCCCCTCCACAACTTTTTCTCCCAACCAGGCCATATTCATTTAAGAAGGGGATCACCTGAGGTCAAGGTACTTCTGAGGACATGCAGCTGTATAGATTAAGGTATCACTGCTCAGTTATGCACACACACTGGAGATGCCGAACTAAAGTCTGCTTCATCTTTCGCTCAGTTCCTCAACTCCAGAAAAGAAATTCAGCATACATAAAGGTATGTAACAGAAAATTGCACAAACAAACCGTGTGCCAGGCCAGAGCTCTTTACATGACAACATAAATCCTGGTCTGCAGCCCATGACACCTCCAAGAACAGAGACCACAGTTCCTGCCAAACCCCTCCTAGCGATGTGGCACCAGTGCTTTGTGCTGTTTAAGCCAGATGCTTCTTATTTAAGAAAGCTATTGAAAACACGTACACTTAGAAACTAATGTTATCTTTGTTCATATCTGGACAAGCTATACAGAGCTCAAGGCTGGTTTACTTTAGGAGTGGGCTGGAATTCCTGATTTTCTGACAGAGATGGTATATTGAACTTAGGGGAGTATAGTTAACTTTGGGGAGGAGATGTGTCTCTGCAGTTGTTCATTGAGTGGAACTTTTTCTGGGTGATGTGACACAAGAGTTAAAGTCCTCTGCTGGAAGGGACAAAGCAAAATTCACAGGCAGAAGGAAGGAGAATACATGTAGATAAGAAATTAATTTAAATCCTGAAGTATTTATGTATTTCCATTTGTCCTTTGTATATGATCCGATATGTTTTTGCACAATGATTTAGCTATCACTAAGCATCTGTAGATCTATGCAAATCTGCAGTCACCTGGCTTTTGTTCCGATGATGTTGCCAGTAATGCAGATAGCTTGTTTAGAAAAATTAAACACTAATAGCAATAGTTCTATGTATCCATGATTCCTACATTTCTGCTTCCCTTTCCTCTGCCCTGTTGTTTGTGAAAGGATACCTGCCTTGCCTGTCTTTTTTCAGACCATTTCTATTTCCAGTAAGGAGTTCTCTAGTGTGAGAGTCCTACCTCTGTTTTCGCAACCCCTCTGCCCTCTACAATATTAAACGGTGTTGATCTGGTTTTGGCAAGATATAAGATTTTTTTATACCTTTGCAATCTTGTTTTCTCCAGACCGTCCCTCTTTACCTTGAGAAAAGTTTGTACTTCTTAAAAAAACCCCAAAACACAAACCACAAAAAAACTGCAACCAAACCTTGGTAATTAGAGTTCAGAAAAGTAAAAAATATGTGCAGTGTGATAACAAAGCATGGGCAGCCATGCTGTGTGGCAGTGATTGCAAGCTGGATGCTTTTCTCACGTTCATATTGAATATATCTATCTTTTCAGTTTCTTACATGCACCTCATAAATTATACACTCTTGCAAACTGCGCCAGTTGGCATTTAGAATTTGCCCCTTTACCATTGGGAGAAATTGAATAAATAATGAAGCAGTGACAACTGGTGCTTCCTCCCTTCCTGCAGAGACAGGAGACAGGGACAAAACACATCCAATGTGGATGCATTACTCAGTTACTAATACACCCATGTGAAATTCCTCAGGCTTAGATCTGAAAGCAGAGCAACCAGGTTTATTATTCCATTTCAAAATTATTTTATAAAACAAGGATGTAAAATAGGATGGTGAAGAAGCCATGCCCCTCTCTGGCTTCCTTGGATGACAAACCTAACCAGGGCTTTTGCTGCTCTCTGTTTTTCGTTGCAGCCACGCTCCACAGCCACGTGCTCTGTGCTGCTGTAGATACACTACTTCAAAGTCAGACCTGATTTACTCTGTTCTTTGGAAAGAGAACAAAGGAACTCAATTTTTGAACCCAATAATGACAATAAACAGCAGTTGCTCAAAACCAGCCCAGACAACGTACTAAATAAAGAGAGTGCTGTTTGTGCAGTTAACCATTATCCATACTATTCCTACTAGCTGTTACTCACAGTGTAAGCACTTTCATGGGCATTAACAGTACCACAACTTTTCAAAAAGTACTCATGAACCAAGCCTTGAAGAACAAAACACCTGTGTGCCCTAAATTTCCACTATAGTGACAGCAAGTGCTGTGGTTTAATCTCAGCCAGTAAAAAAGCACCACACTGCTGCTCCCTTACACAACCTCCTCCCTATCCCCAGAGGAGAGGAGAATTGGAAAAGAAAGGTAAATTCTGTGGGTTGAGATAAGAAAAAATTAATAATTGAAACAAAATCTGATTAAAATAATAAACATGATAATAATAATATCTTTAATTATAAGGAGAGGGGAAAAGAGTAACAGGACCCAAGAGAAACAAGTGATGCACAATGCAATTGCTCACCATCTGCTGGTGAATACCCAGAACATCCCTAAGGAGAGATTGATTCCTTCCAGGTAATTTCCCCAGTTTAGATAATGGGCATGATGTTCTTTGATATGGAATACCTCTTTGGCCAGTTTGGGTCAGCTGTCCAAATTATGCTCTCTCCTGGCTTTTTTGTGCAGCTTCTCACTGACAAGAGACAATGAAAAATCCTTGACTTAGAGTAAGTACTACTTAACAACTGCCAAAACATCAGTGTCTTACCCACCAGTATTAACCATCAGCATTATCCTCCTACTGAATCCAAAACACAGCACTGTACCAGCTGCTATGAAGTAAACAAACTGTCCCAGCCAAAACCACAACAATAAGAAATGTGACAATCCTCAAACTCATGTGATAAAACCAAACATGATCTGCTGACTTGGATGTCACATTGTTAAGCAGAGTTTGTTTGGATGCATATGTGTGGCATAACACAGGGTTGTGTAAAGGTGTGCAGGCTAGTGTGTACCCTGGAAGCAACATGGTGCTGGTCAGAAAGTCTCCACCTGGAAGAAGATATCCTCCTAATGCAGCTATGTTAATTTCAGCAACTCCATATTGCACCTTATTGGTAAACTTAGAAAGCCTTATTTAGAATTTAGTAGTTTTATATCTATAGATCCAATATAGATGCTTCTCAGAAACCTCTGTTTGGATTCCTGTTTTTGAAAACCTTGCCCACAATAGTCCTTTTGCACAAAAATCAAACAACAGTCAAACTATTCTATTCAAGTATGGTAAACTAGACATACTTCTGTAAATATGCAAGACATTGTGTGGCGTAATGTTTTCAAACAGATTACACCCTATTTAAAAAGGGTGATCATACTTCAAAAAAAGTGGAGAAAATGTAATACATTAAAGTGAGAGTGAAATGTTACCTAAATTCTTACAATGTCGAGCTGCTTCACTCTTTATCTGGCTGCATCTCATTCTTCTGTGCTTGTTCAAAGCTTGTGCCTTTCTAGGAATGAAAACATCAGCCCCAAGACAGGAAATTTCACAAAAAAAAGCATTAATAGTGACATCTTCTGAGTGGCTTCTTTCTACCAACAGGATACATGTTTTTTCACATGATGTGTACATAATTTTCTACAATGTCTAAACAAGGCAGCATAGTTGACAATCTTGTTCCTGTTAATTGCCAAATCCTCACTGTCAGGGCTCCATAGATCTTCTCAATAAAAGATCACAGCTGATGCTGTCAGAACAAGAATCTCACAGCATGATTTTGGGGCCAAGTCAAACACAAATTCCCCAGGGCTCGCACTGGTAACACTTTCTATTTCTTTTTTTGTTCTGGATCTGTAGGAGTGCGGCTTCAGGTTTGTTCTGATGTATTAGTGGTTGCTGCTTGTGCAGAGCTGCAAATTTCTGAACCACTTAGCCTGAGAAATTTTGCTATGAGTGAAGTCCCTTTTCTTGTTTCTGGTCCTTGCCTCTCTTCTGCCTGGAGTCCAGGTGCTGCACCCCAAAATATCAGCAGGGAGATCACGAGAAAAATTGTTTCTCTTTGTTAGGTCTTTCTTTGTTAAATGACAGTAACACTAACCTCACTGTACTACTTTTTCATACATATGTTTTTTGTGCTTTCCACAAGAATTCTCTTTCCTTTAGTTTTGAGTTACCCCTGGTTGCCTGGCCCAAAGCACTGCATGTCTTGGGTTCTGTTGAAGCCTGATGGTTCTGGGCAGGCATGGCAAGCCAAATCATCTCCATCCTCATAATTTTTACCCCCAGGACCTTGGGTGCAAATTTTCTGTGTGTCTCAGCAGGTCTGGTAATCTCACTGGTGACAAACATCTTGCTTCCTACAGATCTGGAGGCATGTCTGTCGCACCAGCTAATGCTGTAGCTCTCAGCTTTTGCTTAACGCAAAAAGCTCTCAGCCTGTGAAAAGCGATGTCTTATTTCATCCCCACTGCCAAGCCCCAATGGGATGAGGTGGGAGACAGGGAGAACAATTGCTACCTGCTTTGCTCTACAGGGTGGTCTTGGCCCCATGGAATAGACAGCTCCCACTACTGCAAAAGGAATATGGAGTAGGACACCACCACCACTCATAGGAAACACAGTCCTTCAGACTCTCCTTAAGGCAATAAGAAAAATGGAAAAATCAGAATTAAGGCAATGAGGTGTAACTTGATGCTGCTTTCAGCATTCCAGGGGGTCAGATAGGTGTATCACCGTGCCACAGAGCCAATTTCTTCTGTCCCATGGCAGCCTGTGGTAGCTTCCATCCTAACTGGGCCAGTCCTCTGCCCCTGAAAAGTCACTGGACTCTCAGCGAGATGCTGCTCTTGGCTCTTGGTGTGAGTGTCACACATACTCAGCCTTCAGATTCTGGCTTCAGCAGCCTCCAGGGGCCTGAGGTGTTTAAAACAGTACTAGGGACTTGGCTGATGGTTCAACTGCACAAAGTTGATCTCACCTCATTGTGTACCAGTCTGCCAAATGAACAAATAGTGCCAAAAGTGTCCTTATGAGTTTTATTTAGTTTAAATGCTCAACCATATTCCCTAGATCCTTTGAATTATAAAGCAATTGTGGAGCTCTAATAAACTGCACCTATCATAAAGCCTTTAAGGGTCTCCTTCCAGGCACCCTCCATGACACTCTGTCTAGAGATAAAGCCACACACCAAGATCTACCTTCAAGTAGCAGGTGTTCCCAGGTTTCCTATAAGATCTATCAGGAGACTCCAGTGACCCTTTCTAGGCTTCTTCTGCTGCAGAAATTTGTCAAGGGAAAAAATGGACCTGAAGAAGCTGCCACTCCTATTTACTTTTCTTTTGTTTGAGGCAGGGGAGAGAAATCATGCTTGTGTGCACTTCTCTTTATCTCCTCTTTTATCTCTCTGGAGGTGGAGCATCTTTTCCCACAGATTATTTTGGCTAAAGATATTTTGCAGTTGTTTTTCAAAACCTAATAAATTAAGACAGACTTTGGTCTTTCTCTCTGATAAATTTCATATTAACATGGCTCAAGTGCCTTTGATATATTTGCTTCCAGAGTTTGTAAATATCTTTCTGAAGAGCATTAGGGTTCTTTGGGGTGTCTGGGGTTTGGGGCTTTTTTGTTTTTGTTTTTTTTTCCATTTAATTTCATTTTATAATTGTTCAAATCTTGTTAGCTGCAGGTTTATCATACAAAGTTTTTCTCACCTATACTGAGATATGCAGGTCTAATGTTTTCTTCATTACTTGGACATATTGGCCTCCATTGAGTCATGGATAGCGAACGTCTGGGCATAGCTCAAATACACTAGTTAATGAATGGAAACACAGAATTGAACTAGTAGAACTATTAGTTCTGCAAGCAAAAGGGCATTATTTCTACTCCACGTTCAAATGAATGGTGTTGGCACTGTAGTATGACAGTTAAACTTAGCATTCTTTTTTCCTCTTACATTCTCTTAAAAATCCTTTTTCCCCCTGAAGGTAGAAGGGTCTGATTTTCTTGCCCATGGATCATTTCCATAATCTCTGATATGGTGTTCATATGATGATATTGTAGCTGAAACAAGGGGAGGGGACAAAGCTTGTGAGTGTTGTACACCAATGTGTTATTCTGGTTCTAAATGAATCCTTCACTAAATACAGAGGGACTGTTTGCTGTGGAAAACAAAGTAAAAGAGTCATTCTGTCACTGAAAGTAAGTTGAAGGTTTCCCATACATTGCTGTAGCCCAGGGTCGTATTCTATCATATCCTCTTTTTTTTTTCCAGTTGGACAACTTTCACCCTTCTTTGTTCATTCAAAGATTAACTGTCTCCTCCAGCCTTCTTCAAACCTCCAAACCGCAACTCCAAGTTTGGCTGAAAATCCAGATGGAAGATTACAGAATCTGCATATCTTAAATGAGACAGATGAGTAATGCAGCTTACTTGTCTAAATCATTCAGCAATCCACATTACATGCCACATGTTACTCCTTAAGCTAGTCAAGAGCAGCTTTCTTTTGTTTTTTAATTAATTCAGTCTAAATGTCTTTAATAAGTTCAGAGCTGAGAAGAAAGAGCATTGCTGTAAACAGTATTTTGATTTCATCTGACCCTTGTATTATGATATCAGCTCTTAAGATACATTATCTGGAAATGTGATGGTCCTTAATTTTTTCTTTAGAAACACCTGGCAGCAGGATACTGAGCTAGAAAAATATGCTTAGGGAATTCAAAGAGGATCTTTGGTGAAAGGCAGTACATTCTATCTGTATTGCTGTCTGCAGTTCCTTTGAAAGCATGTTTCAATGGTGCTTCCCAATGAACAAAGCAGAATAAATGCTTGCCTGTTTTGCATGTCATTCTCATAAACAAATTAGTTTTTTATTTTTAAATATAACATTGCACCTACTTTCCTATGTTCTTCAATTTCGTGGTACTAATCCTGTAAACTTCAGCAACATAAGGAAACATCTGTAGGAAGTTCAGTCAATAAATAATCTCTCTCTCTTCTGTTGCTGAGCAATTTCACCATCAAAAAACTTTGTTCAATGCTATGAAAGTGGCCAACCAAAATGTGCCACTCAGAAGAAAGTAAATTTGGAATCTGAAAGCATGAGGAGTGAAGAATGACACATTATAACCATTTCCCTGGAGCTCCATTAGTGGGCTTACAGAAACGATGCAGGTAAGAACAGCTGCCTCCTGGCATCTGATCTCAGAGACACTGAACAGGGACATTTGGACTCTGCAACACGAACCAATTCGACACCAGATATGCCCCCAAAAGAGGATTGAAGCAGCAATCTCAGCATATGTGGCTGCCAGATTTTCTAACCATACAGAAAAAACATGAGTGTCTTCTATGCCAGAGTCAGAGTGCTTGCTCTGATAATAAGCTCTAGGGAGTTTATTAAATCTCTAGATTAAATCTAGATTAAATCTCTAGAAAGAAGACAGCAGCATGGAGGAAAAGCTCTTGGGAGTTTTTTTCTTCTATGCTGAGTTTTGGCTTGAGTCACCTCGTTGACTCCTTGTTGAATGCAGCTAAAGGACAAGAAGGGTTTATGAGATATGGGGGATCTGGCTTTATCTGAAGGCGCTTTACATACATTATGAATTAGGCTTTTAGTTGAGCTAGAGAGGTGGTCTTTCTTCTGTTTTTCTCAGCATATAAAATTTTCAGTAACGTTTTTGTGTTGTTTTTTTAGACTAATATTTTGATGCTTCTCCCTGTCTTGTACTGTGCTACTGTAACTTGTATTGTCCTCTCAGTGATCCCAGTGGAGCAACGAGACAGGCAAGGATGTAGAACAGCTGCTCTGTACAGACTCCCTCCCTCCTGAAACAGCCCTCATCTACTCTGTTCTGTCTCTACAACCAGGTTTAGTGGCCCCGAAGTGGACAAAATTAATCAAGGATCAATTCAGAAAATGTTTTTACTTCAGGTAAAAAGTAAATCTGTAAATCTGAAGTAAGTTTTACTTACTTCAGATAGTTTGTTACTCTGTAAAGGGTGCAGAGAACACCCTTTAACTTTTGTTAAAATATTTTTCAATATAAATAAATAAATATCTATATATGTATTATATTAGAGCAGGCAGTACTCCAAAATCTGTTTTTGTTTCACAGATCCTGTTCCAGCCAAATGCATCAAGTTTGGTTTGGGATATAAATGAATCAGTATTGTGGACTGTTGTTTTGATTGTTTTATGCTGAAGGTGCCAGCTGTCAGTGATGTGAGTGGTTTCTGGTCAGAGAGAAAATTGTGCAAGAATATACCTTGTTAGGGCACTTATCAGCTCACCATGGATTCACCTTATCTAGTCAGCTGTCAGAAACAAACACTTACTATAGGCAGTTCTGTGCAGCTGATAGAACTGTCAAAGAAATTGGTATTTCTCTGTATTCTTGTTATAATTCCCATATCCATTCCCAGACACTGATTCCAGAAATAGTATGCTAAGTCTTTTCTTCAGACACTTGGATGAGGAGATTTTATTATTGTTGAAAGATTCAATAGTAGATGGGGGAACTGAAGTTCTGTGGAACTGCAGCACCAGTCCTGGAAGGGGTTTGGAGTCTGCAGGTGCTTCTAAGCTCAGGACTCTAGAGGGAAATGCTCCTCAACATCATTAGCACCATCCAGTCATCTGAGGCTGATACTAAGATTATCAGTCAGTGGTATGTGGGGAAAAATCTTACGTAGAAACGCCTACAGGCTGCAACCAAGATCTGTGTAGGTGCTGACTGTGTATATAAGGCATAGCCCGTGCCCTCAGTATGCTGTATAAGCACAGAAGGCAGATGAAGGGTGTCTAGATGGAAGAGGAGGCAGAAATATTATCTCTCTTTTGGAGATGAGGAACCATACAATCTTAAGGTCTGAACGCTAGCAACTGAACATCAGGGTGAGATTCCCAAAAAAGGAATTGTTTACCATGTTTTCCATTTTCAAGTAATGTCTTTTAAGACATTCAGAAAGAGAAAGTAATAGTGTTACATCTGAATAAAAATCCCTAGGTGTTGTGGCAATGTATTAAACCATGACACATCTGAGTGCTTGTCAAGTACAATATGCAAGTGGCTAATGCTGCAGTCAAATGCATTTTTCCAAGGAATCAGCTGCTTTCTTATTGCATTTATCAAATATATCTCTATGGAATTATATTTTCTGAGACATGAATCAACACAGCATATGTTATAGTGTTTCAGTTTTGTTTCCATAATGAAAAGAAGCTGCTTTAATAGCATCTGTTGTAATGCCAGGAACGTACTTTGCCACAGATTCTCAGTGAAAAAACCAACAATTTCAAGTCTCAGAACTCAGATCCAGGATTAAAGGAATAGGAAGGTTAGTTGTGATTATGCCTTTGTATTACATTGTTACCTGTTCTCCTCTCCTCTCCTCTCTCATAATTTAGCAGAATTAACACAAAAACACAGTAAAGACACTTAAACTCAGTATAATTTTTGGATACATATAGTTTTCTTTAAACCAGCAAGTAATTTTGACTACAAAGTTCCATTGAAGTAATTTATTTTTTTTCATTTAGATTTGCAGCTTTCCTATGCTGCAATTGCCTTCTAAAATATACACCATAGATATCTTCCTTAGAGAGAACAGTAAAAGGAAAACATACTGTATTGGGACTTGGTAAACTGCCTCTAATCTAATTTATATTATGGGGCACCAATTACTGGGGAATTCATATGCTACTAAATGTCATTTCCACTCTTTTCTAGCAATGACAAAAACAATTTGTAAGTCATTCTAATCACAATAATGCCACACTAAAAAATCTCCTTATTGTTCCTTCACAATTTCCCTGATACTGCAAGATTATTACTTTTCAAGGTCCTTTCACCCTTACCACTGCCCTTCAGTAGAAAGAGGTAGCAGATGTTTTGATTTTGAGTCCTTTCTCCAGGGCCAGAAACAAAAAGATACTGACAGGTGCTTTGAATAGGTTTCTCTTCTTTCAACCCTGCTAAGGTGCAAGGAGTTACACAAAAGGGAGCAGTTATGATCAGGAGACTGTATTAGCTTTTTATACACTCTAATAGTCTAGCTGTGGTTAATATTTCATATTTCCATGTAGCATGGTAGACATAAAAGTGTGTAATGAGTGGAGATGTGATACCTATTCCAAAGAACTTCAGTCTAGGTCATATCCACAGGTATTTCACAGGAAAAGAGGAAAGTTGAAAGATGCCTGAGTACAACGGTGAGGGCTTTTAAGGCAATAAGCTGTGAATTACACTAGTCTCTGCTTCCTTGGTTTGGTTTTGCTCTTCTTATATCAGAACTCGATTGAAGTTGTGCAAACAAAAGCCACTCCTGGCATGAGATAAAACCCTATTTATTCAGTAGACAAGGATATCTGGACTTTTATGCTTTAGTGATGGATATTGAAATGTCTGGATTGATACTTTTTGCTATATATAAAAATAGATATGGGAAATAGAAAACTTTGACATATATAAGGATGATAAACTAGAAATTTAATTTAAAAGAACTCTGCCAGAGCTTGAGTGTCTGGCATTTTCTGCTTCATGAATTGTAATCTTTGATGGGGGGGCAGGGAGGAGAGTTAATTTCAAGTCAAAGAAGTTACAGAGAGAATTTTTGATGAAAACCCAGGTTGGCTTGAATGTATGTTTAGATATCCCTGGCTCACACTGGAAAGGTCTGAAGATGTTTTTATCAGCAAGATCTTAGGACTGTGCCTGATCATACTCCAGAAATAATACCCCTGAGGCTGGTAGGGTGGACAGAGTAAGACACTGTCTGGAAACATGTGCTGACTACATGATAACAGTCAGATCAGCCCAAGAACAGGCAACATCTCCTGTCCACCACTTACCAGGGTATCTACTGCTATATGGATGTGTGAGTACACAATCACAAGTAAGGTAGTCTCATCTTTCAGATGCATGTAGTCCTTTCTATAGGAGGTCACAAATGGCTCCTGCCTCATCACATTCACATGAGAAGGGAGGGGAGGGAGACTTCTTGTGACATGGGTGAAGCTCTGAAGAGCATACACTACCCAAGATAAATGCAGATTTTGCCTATCAGCAAAGAGGGTTTCCTAGCTTCTTTTTCTTGTGCTGGGTTGCATCATCCTCACAGAGCACACTTCCAATAGACAGAAAGGTCATGGCATCTGGACCCTGATGAACAGCCCCCAGCATTTTTCTATCATCATGACCTGGTATTAAGATCCTTTGAGAACATCCTGCCATGCCAATAGCAAACAGATGACAGCAGAGTCCAGTTACTAAAATGAGTGTGGTTGAGGCTGAATTTGACATGGCACAGAGCTGAATAGAGCTACCTGTTCATGCTTCTCTTTGCACTGGAATTCTTCTCATTGAGGGGTTTCTCCTTTTTCATATATCCATGCAGATGATGAAAGCAAAACAAACTTAGAAAAGACAGCACTCAGTTGTATTCAAAAGTACTCTAGCAACAAAGTTATGTAGTTGATGGACACAAATACAAAAAGAAAAAAATAAATACCCTAGCAACAAAACTCTAAACATATTTTTTGCTTATACCTTCCCCCCCCTCCCCCCTCGGATATTATTAGTCTCTGTATTGCACCCCACTATTAATGCACTAAACATCCCAGATAATGATGCAATTTTGACATCTTAATTTATTGCTGAAGTAATAATGACTAAGAACCTGGAACACAAGGCATATTCCTACTTGTAAATTCCACTGTTTGATGTTATATAAACTCACTTATCAAACCTCTAGTCATCTGCACCCCTTCTTACCATGATTCCCCTGTCAACATCATATCAAATGACTGAGTTTCAGGAAGCAATACCTACTCTGTGCTTGGCTGCAAATCTGATCTCTGTTTTAATATTTGCTTGAGAGTTGTCCCTTAATAAACACCAAAGTCTTTTGACAGAGTGGAAAAATGTCAGTCTCGCCCTTTTGACCTGTAGAAGAGATGTAAATTTACTCACACTAACTGGAAAGCAACTGTTGCAGACCTAAAACCTAATCCTTTGAGCTATCATGCTTGCTCAGCAGCATGTCTAGGGACACTGAGCAGCAGTTTCACATCACGAATGTATGTTTTCTAAATATAAAGAGCAGCTTTCCGCCTCATAGTTATAAATACAGCTGTGTCACCAGTATATGATCTGACAGACAGCTGTAGCCAACAGAGGTGTGGACTGGACTGGTAGCAACAGATGAGCCAGTGGCCCAATGCCCTGTTCGTCAAACAATCTTCTCTTCTAGATTGGATTTATCCATCAGGGGAGTAGCTGGGGTTCAGTGAGAGGCGGTTCTGTTAATGCTCTGTACTGCTACACCATAACCTCCGGCCTGTCCCTGGAGTAGCTTGTTCATATTTTTCCAATCAAAACACAGCCAGGTCCAGGGTACTGGGACCCTTAGATAAAAGCACCATTCCAGCCTCTTGTTTCAAATTCCACTGATCAGCTGGGACAAGGAGAGTCATGACCTGACCTCTCAGGCGGCCTCTATAATTTTCTGCTGAATCAAATGACCCTGACTCAAGGATCAAGGTAAACAAAAAGAGTGTCTGTCTGGGAGTGCTTTTTGCTACATATACTGAAAGTAGCTACCTGGAGAGTGCCACTCATCAGGTGTATGACTAGTAAAACATGTGATACAAGCACAAATACAGGCGTCTTGAGCCATAAATGTGCATCTCCCAGATTTTCAGACTTTTTCTGGGCATAGTAAGTGTACACAATGTAGATCAGAAACACGGACAAGAATGTAAATTCAAATAAAAAGCACACGTTATCTTCTCTATGGCTTCAGCTCTCATCCCTCTTCTGATAAAAGTTCTACATTTCAAATGCCAGCAGTCACACAGTTTATTCTTTCTGAGCCTATTAACACAATCAACACAATAAAGGCAGGGGAGAAGGAAAACAAGAGAAAAATGATAGCAGTAAACAAAACAAAACAACACAAAACAATTCTTCTTGCAGCTATGAGAAGCATTTACTAATCTCATCTCTGTTAGAAAAATTCCCTTCTGTTTCAGGCACTCCAGAATGTGCTTAGCATTTCTCTTGAGCACTCAAAACATTCCTTGTGATTGCCTTCACATCCCAGCAATCCACAGAAGATTTTACACATTTATTACAGAAAATCCTTGAAATCTAATAGATCTTATCTGCACACGGGCTCTGAGTGTCCC
Source organism: Xenops minutus (assembly GCA_035221455.1). Lineage (NCBI taxonomy): Eukaryota > Metazoa > Chordata > Aves > Passeriformes > Furnariidae > Xenops > Xenops minutus. The sequence continues at coordinate 91,313,456 of JAWWEE010000001.1, forward strand.
CACAGCTCCCTGCCACTCCCCGCCTGTCTTTTGCTGAGTTAATCTGTAGCTCTGCCGGCTAAGGGGACTTACCAAGGGCTTTTCGATGGGAGGATGCCGCTAGGTGCTCGCACACACTGGAATAGCTGCTACCCAGTAATGAAGCAGGAATTGAGAAGTCTCACTCCTTCAGTAGCTATTCAGGTAGTGCTGCCAGCTTTCTCTAGCTCTCTGCATACACACACATGGGGCGAGGGGGGGTGGGGGGGTGGTGGGGTGGCTGGGAAGGGGGAGTAGAGAGGGAGAGATACAATAAACTCTGACTGTAATTATGAGAGCTCCTTTCTACAAATTATAGCAGCAAGAGATCCCTTCAGCAGCTTTTTTAACGTGATTTCTTCAAAAAGGAGTCCCTTACAAAAAACTGTGTCTTTCCTACTCTCTTCCTCTGTAAGAAAAATAAAAGCCAGCTCTCAAAGACTTAGTCATTGATGTATCATAGGGAGGTTATTGTTGTTCAGAGTTTTTATTTTTTCTTTTTATTATGAAAGTTTTATTATGAAATCTAGCCTGTTTTTCCACCAAAAAAGACCCGACTCTGCTCTTTATAAGAAACAGGCTACCAGGAAAGCAGTTTAGATCAATAATTTCATATATTTAATGACTGTATTTACAAAAGAAAACATTTGGGCTAAGCAATTCAGTAAGTGGAAAGGTAACAGTTTAGTAAATACATATCACTGCCTTTTTGTACCTGCATACATCATTAAAGGAAAAATGGAATACCACGTGTCAATTAACAGGATGATTTATAATAGAATATTACTGTATTCGACAAAGGGATCTAAAGGATTTAAAAAAGCTAAATCTCCAAGACAGATTGTTTCTTTACAATTCTTCAGAATCCTATTATTTAGAATCCTTGTACTCTGAAACCTTAAAATTATTTATTCTTTCATTACTTCTGATGTCACCTTTGATAAAAAAATCAGATAAAATATTCCCTCTTCCTAAGTAAAAGAGGGAAGTGTTCTGAAAGATTTCCTTCCATCAGTCCATCTCTCTTTCTCGTATGTGATCACCCATACACTCACCTACGCACTTGCAGAACACAACAGCAGAAGTGACAACTGAGGGGAAACCCATCAATTTCCTTCAATTTGCCAACAGCCTTGTTCCCCAGACAGCTGTGGCTTTGTTCGGATCTTGGTACATCTCCAATAACCACAGAATCATCCATAAAGCAGATGAAAAAAAGGGTGACAAAAATTAAGCAGGACTGACTTTGTCCCCATGAGGAATGCAGGCAACACCTGGGAGTCTGCTCGGCAGAGCCCCAGTGTGACAATGACTTTAAGGACTGTTGTTTGATATCACCATTCAGAGGCATGAGAACACCTTGTAAAAAAGATTGAAATGGAGACAAAACAAGAGCAATTAACACAAGCCTATTAAAAAAAACCACTCACAATGGAGAGTTGTCTTATTGACAGGTCTATCTAAAACATGATAGCACTCTGCAGTGCTTCATGACACTATTGTGCAGCCTGCTAACATTTTCCAGGGGATATTTTCACACACAGATGTCCTGTTGTTAATCTCCAAAACAGGTACTGTATTTAATTACTCTTAATCAAAGACAAATAATGTTAGGGCCTTGACAACTTTATTAGGAAGTCATAAAACATGAAGTGTTCAGACAAAAGCTCCTTCTGAGGCTTTGACTTGTCTCTGTAGCAGAAGTCTTGAAAATATTGGTATTCCTGTCCTTCATTGCTCCTGCCTCCCTCTTGCTTAGAGTGGTTGAGGCAGTGGGTGGTAAACATCACCTTGTGTTTAAATTAAAGACCAACCCTGTCTGGCATTTCTTGTTCCTAAAGGAGCCCCAATGCAGATGCGCTCAGGAGTCACTGAAGGGCACGTGCAGTAACAGCCATGACTTTCAATATCTTGTTGGTATAAAAAGCAGAGACTATTATTTGCAACATCCCACTGTTAGTATAATTTGGTGTGGAAGTTCACCCTTATGAAATACTTTCTTCATATGTGTACTTTTGCCCTGGAGAGGTTACCCAGGAGATTGGTGAGCTGCATTGCTTGCAATGCCAAAGAACTGCTCCCAAGGTAAGAGCTGATCTGTCAGCGCTATTGGGGCTTCCAGTTAGTACCCTCTTTCCTATCACAAACACCCTTACTTCGGGACCATGAGGGTCTTAAACCCCCTCGCTACTCTCCCACAGCTGGCATGTCTGTACTACCACAGTAGGGTAGAACATGGCTTGCGGCAGAGCTGCAGGTATCTGCTGTAGGTAAAGCTTCCCTGCTTTGTAGAAGCTGAGGTTGCTGTTTTTGAAAAGCTTGTTTCTAGAAATTACATGTAGGCAGTGGAAGTGTGTTTACATCATGAGGGCAACCTGAATAGCTGACATTTGACATCTTTGTACAAACTATCCAACCCTTTAGCTATTCCTCCATCTGGGCTTGCTAAAAGAAGGCTTCACAGAGTAGAATGGAAACAAAAGGTTCAAAGAATGCCTATTACCTTTAGAATGATAGGAGGGCTCTGTTCTTAGGGGATTATATTAATTCAGTCAGATGTGTGGGTTGTTGCTTGTGAGGACATGCAACTTAAATTTTAATAAAAAAAGATTCTTTTTTGTAGTGCAGGTAAACAGTCTGGGAGAGCTCTCCAATAAATTACAGCTCTACAACCTGGAAAGAACTAACAAATCATCTTTGACCCGTGAATCTAATTTTACTGTGCAAAGAACTTTTCCTCCAGGGCTCTTTCCCTGGTACATGTATCTATTTGCCATTCTTCATTGACATAAACCAATTTCTGTGGCTTGCCTGTCAATAACTATATTTAACTTTTAATGAGTAATAGTAAAACCATTGACCTCCAGTAGCAGCAGGTTCTTAAAGAAATAGCTCTCATTTTCTCTGGGATGTGGAACATTTCGCTTGAAATACACCACTGGAATGAAAAGATCATTTAATATATTAGGAGGTGAGGATGATATACGAGGGTATATTATTTTGTGTGTGGAAGCTACTTTCCATCTGTATCAACTACAACTTTTATACACTGGTATCTTGCTTACTGCCTGAAAATAATAAGACTTATCTAATATGGCATACTGTATCCTTTGGCAGTAAGTGTGGAGTGGGTACTGACTGGTGCTAGCAAGTCCTACTAATGTTTTTATCTCTGTCTCTTCATTCTCTAGCTCTCTCCATGCATGACTGATTGACCAGAAAGGTTACTCTAAGGAAGTAAGTAGCAGTGCATGTTTTATAATGATGTCAGAATTCTCCCAGTGTCAGTATTACTAACACAAGAGAATCAATATCAGTTTTACAATGAACAGAAATCGGAATGATCTGAGATATAGAAACACATAACTCATGCACGCAAACAGCCTCTGCCTTGTGAGTGACACCACACTAGATTAGACAAAACTGATTTCTGAAGACATAACTAACCCCTCACTCTCCTTCCTCACAAAACTCCAATCATTTTATAGTGCAAAGGTACAGACACAGCCTGTCTTTCAGACAGTGATTTTTATGTGTGCTAGACTGCCAGAATTAAGCATGTACATCTCAATGTCACAGGTGTAAGATTTTACCCATTGATTAGAGCAATCAATTTCTTGATTCACAGAAAATTCATGGAAGAGAGGAGCAGAATTTTTATGATAATGGTTATATTCTCTTCTCATTTACATCCAGGTAAACCTCATTTCAATGTAGTTACTACTGATTTACATCTATACTTACTTTGGCATGCAATACAGAATTAATCAAGCTAGTGTTAATTCTAGTATAGTATGTAAAAAATCCACAAATGCTACCTGACACATTCAGCTTTTGCACCTGTAAATACTGACTTGTAGGTTTTTAAGTTACATAGAATCAGCAGGAACTTCTGCATTGTCATTATGGAACCCAAACCTCAAGGTCAAGCTGTATCACCCTCAAAGTTTCCAGGCCACTGGAATTCTGAATGCATTATTCTGAATAAGCTGTTTCTCCTTAAATGGGAAAAGCTGATGGCAAGTGATAATGTTTTTAATTTCTGTATCAGCAATAATACATTGCTTGTGTCAGCTGAAGGAGAAACACAATTCACTATAGTATTTATTAACAAATTAGGATTACATAAATTTTGTAACCCGTGATAAACTGGGAAGGGAGAAAACTCTCTATAAAGCCTTTGTGTTTGTTTTTTCAGTGTTTAAAAGAAAACAAAGAAATTAATTTTCATGTACTTCAACAAAACCTGAGCTATTGAGTTGAAAATATATTCTACTGTGGGGTTGTTTGAAGTGCACATGGTAAGGAAGATTTTAGGCAAATCCATTCAGAAGCTCAGTCTCACTCACTGTCCCATAGCAGTGAGCTTCTCTCGCCACATAGCCTGATCTTGCAGATTGAAAACAATACAGATGAAGTCTGACACTGGACAGCCCCTCAGCATGTATAAAACTGCCCGTTCCTGCTGAAAAAAAACCAAAGTTGAGTTAGGGCAACCCAACTGGTAGCTCATGAGTTACTTAAAGGAAACCTTAAACTGACTTTTAACTTTCTTATTGGCCTTTGGGGAGTTTTAAAGGCTCTCACTACCTATTGAAATCTGAGGAGGCAAAAAAACCAGTTTTCAAAATAATTGCCATTGAGTGGACATATTAAAACACCTGAGAAGTAAAAGAGAAGGACTTTAAGAAAGTAAGTGCTAAACTAATACCAAGGAAAGAGCTTTCCTGGGGCAGGTGACAGCTAGCAAAACACCTCTCTGAAACATGTGGAAACATGCAGCAGCAGAAACAAGTGAGGTGGGCATAAAAGTGGCTGGCTGCTGAGTCCAGTATTTTTTCAGCAACTCTTATATCTTCCCAGGCTTTGATCTGGCAGAAAGTCATCAGGCAGTTTGGCTTTCTTTACCACTCTGTGCATTTTGAACTTACTGGAAAATTTCATTCACGGCTATTAGAGTATTTGTACTAGCACCCAGGTTAACTGATCTGGCAGCAGGTATATTTAGGCTGCCTTTCTATCCCCATCAAGGTGTTGTGACAGTAAGTCCTAAGTGATGTAAAGGAGATTGTTTCCCTCTCCTGATTCTGGATGACTGTGGTGGTGTTTTACAAGCATGTGTGTGTGTTGCTGGTATGCTTGATGGAGATGAGTCACCTAAGTGTGACAGGAAAGGAAAGCTGCAAAGGTGGGATGTATCATTTGCTCTAAAGTGCTGAAATGTATTGTTGTGCTGATGCCTTCCAGATCTGAGTGCCATAACTGTTGGGCAATCACTGAAGTGTCTGGAATGTGCCTAATAGGGCATGGTTTCATGATAAGACATGAGATGAATTATTAGTTTGCCTTTGCCAAAAAGGACAGTCTGGTTGTCTCCTCCCACCTCCTCATCACAGCTATGACTTTAGTGGCACATCTTGAGCCAGAGTTGGGTCTCATGTAAGTGCACAACAAGAGGTTAAACACACTAAGTGGCAGAAAACTTGCTCAGCATATAACCTGGGTGATACGTGTCTGAGACAGTGCTTGGAATGGGTTTACTCCAAGTACGACAGTGTCAGCAGAGAACTGGGTAAGGGAGGAGCAGAGTGTGGGAAGGGATGTCAGATTCTCCTTTTCAGCAACAGGGAAACATTAGCCCAGCACAGCCTATCATAAAGTCATACATTAGTATACCTCTGAGTTAGTGTACTGCATTGCAATTCTCTGCAGTCACAAATACCTTTAAGATTGGTTTTACATTAAACATTGCCCTATACAAGTTTAATCAGCAAGGAACAATGTGCTTCACCACCAGAAAATGAAGTAATCTCTAAAAGAAACCAGATCTGAAGCATCCCAGGGCTGTTCCTCTAGATTATCAGGGAGAAAAGAAAAAGAAAAACAACCACCTCCCAAGTGTTAATTTTTCAGTTTCCTAGAGAAAGAAAAAATAGGATTTCAGGATTTTTTTATCCCAGTTCTTATCAAAGACAGTGTGGCTAACAACACGAAGGGAAAAAGGTAAACTGAAAGGGACAGAAGTCTTTATTTCAGTCTGAGTCTAAACTCACATGAAAACAACAGAAAGACATGGATTATGTACAGGTTGTCCACCTTATCACCCAGGTGGAGCTGAGTAAACCAAGGAGAGCAGAGTACATGTAATGTGGGGGGCAGGAATGTAATTGGTATGTTCATGCAGTGGCTGTGCTGGAAGGCAGAGGGTTCATGCAGTGGCTGTGCCTGGAGGCAGAGGTTATCTATCACCTGGGCAATTCTGCAGCTTTTGTCCATGTGCTCAAGTTTGTGCAGAAAGTAGAGCATAGATGAAAAGGAGTCATGCCAGGATGTTGCCTGGATTGGCACCTATGCCCAGAAGCTCAGTCATGCTCTCAGACACAGAAGGATGTGCGCAGCCAACATGAATGAAATATAGAAGAAGACCACATAGACAAGATCAAGGTCATATCAAATTATTTTTTTAGGCAAAGTATGAATAAATTTCATAAAATTAACCCAACATCCCAGGCTGAGTTTTTTGCAAGACACAAATCCAGTCCATTGTCTGCTGGTGTTCTGTGACTTCCCATTTCCTTCTCAGACATAAAAAAACTTTTCTGGGCCATAGCAGCTTATCCATATTGCCTCTGCCTCATGACACTCTGGCACGCTGCAAGGAGCTTAGGGGAAGGAATACCAGAAGGAGGTGAGGAGTAGCTGAGAGAGTCAGGCTCTGTCTCAGTACCACTGGAGTGGTAGTTGTATCCTGTCATGCCTTGGTAAATAGTTGTCCCAATGGAAGAGAAACCTTTGCCTTTGAACCAAGCCTTGCATTGTTAGTCAGGACATAACCTATGGTGGCACAACGTCATCTGATGAGACCTACAGCAAGGGAGAGAGTACGATTACCAGTATCTAGGAAAAGAGCTAGCAGAAATCAAAATCCTATGCTGGCTACCATGGAAGCTGGATTGCCGGATAAAAGTTGAACAGAAGCAGTGGATACAAAAACTGGGGAAGAAAATTAGCATTAGCTACTTTTATTGCATCCCTGAGGGAAAGAGATGAGAAGGAAGAATGCCAAAAGCATAAGAACAGCTGATAAAGGTTTACTCAGCTCAGAAAATCCCACTCTAACATTTTTTATTCTATGAAATATAAATTAAGCCACTAGTACTTGAGGGCATTTTGATTTTTGAATACGTACAAATCTAAATATATTCTACTTGGTGTCTGAAAACCTTGAAAGCCTGAGAAGACTTGAGATTATCCTAGCTATACAAATAGGGCATTGTAGGAAATGTCCTCCTTTATCACTTACACAGTCCTAGGTAAAAGAGTGCAAACCTGCTCCTTGTATGAGGAGAACATACACTGCAGTCAGAACATTTGGAGTAGATCTTTAGCTAAAAATGGTAAAAATGGAATTAGTGCTGTTTACACCAGCAGGGAATCTATGAATTTGAGAAAAGTGTAACAGTAGAACAAAATGCGGCTGTATCAGTTTGCTCCTTTTGTTTTCAGTTAATTCCCCCAACACTGCCTGTGCATGCTTTAGGCATTTTTGTAAAGATTTGGTTTAAATTCACCATGTTGCTCTACACTTAGCTATGGGGTTATATTTTCCTTCAAAGAATTCATGTGTAGGGTTGTTGTTTTTGTCAGACATGAGTCTGCAGAGGAACAAAAGGCATAGAAAGATCGGATAATAAGACCATTTAGAAAATAATGAAAAATCTTCAAAATATAATTAATTTCAAATCATATATATAATATATTCTTGATCTTTTCCTCCTTCTCTAGATAAGCCAACATTACTGAAGAAGTAGTAATAATCCTGTACTAGTAGCTGGGCATAAGAAGAATATGGCTAGATCTCCTGGGTGCTCAGCACCTCCAGAGGTGCAACAAGGCTTAATGTGAGGCATTTCATAAAGCCAAATTTAAATTCCTGAGAGCAAATCTTCTGCTTAACATTTTTCACAAACAGTGAGCCTACTGAATAAAAACAAGGCAGGATTTTGCTTCAGGATAAGCAACCACACAGGAAAGGAGAAAAAACCTGCCTGCAGCAGCCCGTATGGTCTGGGTGTGGCTGTACTGCTTTTTGTACTGCACACGAGTATTGTGGCAAAGACAACCATCTTCTGTGGTGGACCACAGATTCTGTTGCAGCAGGTATGACAGGTAAGGGTGGTATCCATGCACATCTGCCTTGAGGATATCAGCCTAAAGGGGTGTGAAATGTGGTGATTGGGATAATCCAACTACATGCAATTTATGAATTCTGGCTGACATGTGAAAGCTGCTTTGAAAAGTCTGCTGCAGGGAGTGCTTGGACTCTTCTGCTTGCTAAGTGACCAGGGAGGATGGAGACAAACCTTCATAATTTGGGCCAGACAAGCCATCAGGCTGTCTGGAGCCTTGGAAGACTAGCTGTCTTTAAACATCATTACCAGCAAATTCTTTTTTCCACCCTACAGACTGTGTGTGTACACGTGTTATTGACTCTAGATTTTAAGTGCCCTTTTTTTAAGGTGCACCAATGGGCTGAGAGTGCCTATGAGTTAAAGGTAACATTGAACTTGAAGATGGCAAGGAGAAAGGGCTATGCTGACCTAGGGCAGGGAACTCACATGCTCTAAAATTTCATTTCCCTAAAATAGTAATCAAAAATTAGTCTCTGCACAGGAAATGTGCAAAAAAACCCATAGAAAATCAAAAACAGTGCACAAGTGATGGGAAACCTGAGAAACTGCAAGCTGAGCAGGTTGGGATCCAGTGCAGTAGCACAGAGAGTATCCGTGTAGGAATTGGGGAATTAGCCTCTTAAGCCTGTGGCATTTCCATATTTCCCCTATAGGCGTCAGCCAAAACAGGTCTGGATGCTGATGAAGAACTTTTGGGTGGCACCCAGATGAAACAACATGAATGTTGCTCTAATGTCATCACTGGCTAGTGTGTGGAGGTCTTGCTGAAATAAAGGGTGTAGAATTAGGTGACCCAAAACCAGGGGATGCATCTTTCAAAGGATAGCCATAATAAAATACCTCTAAACTATATGTATGGAGTAGTCTACTACGAACAATGACCATAAGGTTTTCCTATGATTATACTTTGGAGTCAGAGAGAAGTTGTTGGCACAACTGTTGTAGCCACCTTATAACACACATCTCAGTGGGTCAAAACACTATCTTGATCATGAGATCAAGTAGCATTTGTCTGATAGTACGTCTTACTTTCTAGTCACCCTTTCTAATCACCATTTTGAAGGAAGGAAGGAAGGAAAAAACAGTAAGAACTATCAGCTATTAATTATTTCCTCTTTACATATGCAACACAGTTTTAGATACATTTACTTATAAATTTATTATACAGTTCTTCTAGAAGCATCGAGCGCTTCAAAGCATTTTAAGCAGTACTAAGTGTAAACCAAAAGGAATTAATGTATTATCATAGGGTTTATTTGTTTGTTTGCTTGCATTTTACTCCCAGGAGAAAATCCAAATGAAAACCAGAGGCCTGTTCCTGACAAGTTTTGCTCAGCAAAACCATTCCATCAGTTTCAACAGAACAGTGGAAATGTCTAAGAATTGTCCACATGAGCAAAGCTTTAGGAGTATCAGCTACCATGATTGATTGCAATGCTGTCTTCAGTGCAGTGTTGATTATAAAAAGGTTGGATTTCAAGACATAAGGAATCAATTTCAGTTTTATTTTTACTGGTCTTGTACCTAAAGCAGACTGGGCCAGATTCCCCACTACCTTGCACACGCTAACGTTCCATGTAGCAATTTGCACCAAGCTTGAATGTTGTGTCAATTTCCAATTAAGAAAGATGATATGGCTCTGGCTATTATACCATGACATTTTAACAGGCAGCTCCATTTTTACAGATCACTATTCTTTCTTAACTTTTTGTGGGAGATCTGGGTATTATTTGAAAACATTGGATAAAACAGAGTGCAATGAGGTCTTTCACAGAGGAAAAATACAGTTACCTGAAAAATGGGATAATTAGCTCACTACAAGAGATGTCCAGGTCTGTTGAGATGCTCTGATGAAATAGTGGTAAAGATAATGACTTTCTCTACTTTACTTTCCAGGTACGAAGGCTGGTCCACCAACAACACATTCCACATGTTTAGTCACAGAATCAGAGAATGGGTAAGGTTTGAAGTCCGTCATCTGGTCTAACTTCCCTGCTCAAGCAGGGTCATCCTAGAGCACATGGCATAGGATTATGTCCATACGGTTCATGAATATCTCCAGTGAGGGAGATTCCAGAGCCTCTCTGGGCAGTCTGCTCCAGTGCTCAGTCAGCCACACAGTAAAGAAATTCTTCCTTATGTTCAGGTGAAACTTCCTGTACAACAGTTTCTGCCCCTTGCCTCTTGCCCTATTGCTTGGCACCACTGAGAAGAGCCTGGATCCATCCTCTTAACACACTCTTTTCAGATACTCAGTCTTGGAAATCAGCATTGCAGTGTAGGACATGAGAAAAACCCAGTCCTTATTTTAAAAATTCTAGTTGAATGTTAATTGTGACATTTGCCAATGAAGTCAATAGTTTGTGTTTTTGTTTATTCCCAAGGGCCTCAAGAGAAGATTAAAGTAAGGTTAAAGAAACCAAGGGAAGTTGTTTCCGCTTTCAATAGCTCCACTGAAGTTACACAAAGAAAATAAGTTTCCTTTATGAAAATTTTTACTAATTCAGGTCACTGAGACTTTGTGTCTCCACAAAGAGTCAACACATGATGATAATTATCATCAGCATGTTTACAGTCCTGACAGATTGCAGGTTATTTAAAGACCATAGAGGTGGAAGAAAGAACAAAAAAACAGTGGCTAAAGGATGATGTTCAGTGTGGCTATTTAAATTTTTTCTTGGGTATTTATTAGTTCCAGTTAGGTGTCACTAGAACTACATTTTTTGAAAGTTGGTTTGGGCCCACTCTTATAGAAGGCACTTCATGTCAGGAGGATGATGCAGGACAAAGAATATAGGTCAGTCACATGTATGAAGATCCCAGGTCACACAGCAGAGCATCTCACATGGTAGAAGAAGACTGGTTTTAGGCCTCTGAATCTCACCTTCAGTGTTTCACACTCTAGAGAAGCACCTCTTGTAAGGCCAATACCTTCTTACAGCAAAATAAATTCAGATAAATGAGTCACAATTAACAACTACCTGTCCTCATCCTTATACCATCTACGCATACAAGGTGGTTTGACTCTGTTCATAGATGAATCTAGACAATCTATGAAACCATGACATGATAAGAAGGTTTTACAAGAGGTGATAGCTCACTTGGCAATCCCCACCCTTCAGCAAAACACCAGGTGCAAGGGAAGGATCCATCTCCTTCATTAACACAATAGTGTCACATATGTACTTGTGTTTCTCCCTAGAGTTAATCCCTTTAATTAAACTGTGCTATGAAAACTTCTCCTTATAGTATGTGTTAAACTCCCACAGAAATAATCGCCTTGATCTCGGATTTTGCTTTTAGCACACTTAACTTCAGGGTCTGTAATAATCTGACACACTTTCTTTAACTATGAGAAAAATCTGTCTTTTTTGACTACAGCAGCACGGATTGATTCTGTGCTTACAGATGGATTTTGTTTTATAGACCTCTTTTTTACTCCTATTTCAAACACGTATTGCTTGGTTGTATTCCCACTACTGAAATAAGCTGGTGGCACAGGAGAAAACTTCCACATTTGCTGAAATGCCACAGACAAATTGCTATTCCTTTAGCTAACCTTATTTTTTTTTCATTTCCCAAAAAATGTGCTACACTTCTAAAGAGAACAATTTCAAGGAAACGAAACACTCTGCCTTTACAAAAAAAAATGAGATAACATGGGGGTTGAGAGGGAGTAGAAATATTTCTGGTTATTCTGAAAGTTTTTATTCTTTCTCAGTAAAATATTATTTAAAAGGTATTTAAAGTTCACAGCTATTGGGTTTTTCTAAAAGATCTGCAGACTCAACTCATTATTCAGGTGAGTGGTCTAGAGAGGTCAGCAGGCCAACTCCAATGAGTGATGACTTTCAGCAAACTTTTGGAGGATGAAAAATTAAATCAACACTTCTTTAAATTGCCTTATGCTGTCAGATGCCCTCGTGTCTGCTGTGTCTTTAAGAATAGAAACAAAATTCCATTCAGGAGATGACATTTGGGGTAAATAAGCAATATTTTAAATGCCGTAGCATACTGGTTTTGAGATAAGTTCATCTGAATGAGGTAAAGAATGGTAAGGCTGAGTGTACACAGAAGCCAATGAAAAACAATAGCTGTCTAACTTGAGCCCTATTCATCTGGGGAAAAGGTCCTTGCACTTTCACTCTTTTCAGTTCAAGTGCTTTGCCGTTATATGTATCTCCAATTTTCTTGAAAACTTTCCCAGGAACAGAGAAAGGAATGAACATATTAGAGGGATCAGACAGCTGTGAATACAGAATCTATTCTGTGGTTAGAGTCAAATTATTGCAGGTATGCACAGAATACACAATCCTTACTAAAGTCAGAATGAGGAGCCCTCAGCATCTCACAGATACAGGCTACAGCAAAATAAGGACTCATCTAGGCTGTTGCTAAAATTGTCAGTATTTTTAATCCTAAATCCATAAGAGATTTAACCTCCTAAACCCACCATTCCCAAAGCACTTTGTCAGCTGTGTATCCCAACAGATATTTATATTAAACCATATGTCTACATCTTCATAAGTGCAAACACAATTATTGCTGAAATGTTTGGCACTTTCTTAAATACATTGACTTTGGAGCAAGGTTTTTCCTTAATACAATCTCATCAGGCAAATAGCTGTTTTCACGAATGTGGGCTCTACACAACAGGGATAAGATTTGCTTCAAGAAAGCTATAATGCAGTTGCTACAGACACTGCAGAACTTGTAATTAAATTGTTAAGTAGCCTAGTTTGAGCAGCATTTGGATCTGGTTCAGGGACAATTCTGTGGGTGGTGAAATGTCTGCTCACTTTTTTAAAGTTTTTGATGCCCTCATTGGAATGGCAATACCTATTACAACTCAAAAAAATTCTAAGGTTTAATGATTGCCTAAGTGTGGTTACATGGCTGGTGAGTTGTGGAGGCAAAGAGTAGTACTAATGCTGTAATTCAATGACTGTGTTGCTAACAAAATTGGTTATTCCAGATATAGATAAATTGTTTTCTTCTGCATACTCCTGGTCCTCAGTTTAAAATTGATGGACCAGTGTATTATGCTGACAAAGTCACCAGAAGCTGTCAGATACCCAGCATGGTAATCAAATGATTACACAGCTTGAGGGAAACAAGGACATATACCAGTAACAGCTAAAAGATGTTTCCTGGGATGGTAAGGAAACCAAACCAACACAGAGGGTAGTAACTCTAGTCCTGGTTACACATACATTTATGACAGACACCACTTTTCATTGTCAGTGTTACCAAGATGCAAACTGTTCTAAACATGAGGTATAATACTGTGTAGGAGGATTTATGTTTTAGTCAGCCCTGTAAAAACACTGACAGAGGTCAGAGATGAGACTGACATTTACAGCCACTGTACGTACAAGGTGTCAAGGCACATTTTATCAGCAGATGGGCAACTAAACAAGGTTGAGCCTTGAGGGCGATGCTGTCTTCAAATGCTAAAAAGGAATTTACTTGGCTTGATTTATAAGGAGTAGTGAATTGTGATGTGTGGTCAGTGTGGATCTCATCTGAAGCTGAAGGGAGCCTTTCCTCCCAGTATGAATTTCTCCTGCCTATTTCCAAACCAAGATACCAGTCCTGGAGATTTTCTTATTTCTTCCTCTTTCTTCCTCCCACCAGTGACTGTAATGTGAGGTGGTGGTTGTAAATTCTGCAAAACTATTATTGCTCTGAAATGCACCACTCACATTCTTTTTCTACGATTCTTTTCACATATTTAAGTTCATTTTTTGCTCTCATTTCATGTTTTGATGTTCTCTTCTCCTTTATTATTGCACAGCCTTTTCCCAAGTTCCCATACCCTAAACCTTATTCTGTTTTGATTCCTAGATATCTCTTTGTGTCCCTTTTGCTCTCTCTCTCTCTCTCCCGCCCCCACCCCACCCATTGCTTTTTCCAATTTCCTTACCCCCTTAAATTCTCTTTTCACAACTTTTGTCTGGCTATCGCTGCCACAGTATGAGGGGGAACTGGTGCTCCACCTGTTGCCCTTCAGGCTCTCACACACTCGAGCATGGACTCTCCAGGATCACCATACTTTTCTCTACCAGGAACCAAGATGCACATCCCACCAGCATAGCACATCGATATTTACTGATACAGAGATGTATTCTGTGGGAACACATGCCAGGGAGCTGTTCTTCCAGTGATTGTCTACTAATAATGATGATCACTTTTAGTTCTACAGTAAAAGATGCTTTGATGGATACATCTTCATTTGTCACCCTGTTTCTCATATTGCCAACTTCACATAGTCATGGTGATGACTAGCATAGAAACCCAAAAATTCAGCTATTTAAACTTGAAGATTGACCTCCTGCCATCATCATTAAAGAAAAATATACCATGTTAAGTTCTTTTCTGATTGATTTTTTTTCTAAACATGTCAATTTACCTCACTAGATTTTAAGACTGCATTGATTTGAGCAAGTAAACAGTTGCAGAAATATTAGTGAAGGCATAATTACCATGCTTTCCCCCCTTTTTCAAGATTAACTTAAAATACTTCAGTGACTAGTTTTTTTCTGTTCATAACCAAACATTGCCTTAGGGAGTATGCCCCCTTATGACATTTATCCCACCCTACTTAAACAGAGATGGGTTTTTTTATATGCAATTCATTTCATAGCAGATGCATTGTTGCTTCTGAATACAGACTTATATTCAAAGTAGGACATTTCCCAGTCAAATTTGAAAAGCTGTGACAACAATTTCCCTGAATGACTTAATTAGATGCTAACTGTGAAACATTTATAAATGCAATTGCCTTCTAACGATATATTCTTTTTCCACCCCTACCTCTGACTTAATTTTGTGTATCGATTTGCTTATAGATACAAAGAGTAAGGTCTTGCCATCACTGGAAATGAAACAGATTGATTTATCTCTCGCTATTGTAATTGTGTCACAGTAATCACTTTGCCCCACTGACGACCTCCACCTGGTTTCTCAGGTTGGAGTTGTAATTTGGTTTCTTTGCAGACTGAGATCTTAATTCATCTCATGAGGTTACACTAAGCACTGTCTCCGGGGGGATTGTTGTATTGCTTTTGTCTGTAACTGGACAGACAGACAGAATTGTCTGTAGTATTCCCCTAGGGCACTATAAAGATGAAATTAAGACTTTATGTAAATGGGAACACAAGACACCATAACATTTCCACTTTTACTGCAAAATGTCATGTCATTTATAATGAGGGCAGTAGTTATGGAATGACAGTGAAATTTATCAGGAATATGCAGAATAGAACATCAATCAGGGCAATTAATTATGAATTATAAACTTGCTCGAAAATGGATTTCAGTTTGCTAAAAGTTTGGCATTGACACAGAGTTTAGGTATACACATACATCTTAAGTGAAAGCTCATAAAAACCTTCTCCTTCCCCCAGTTATGCAGCTGGTAAAATGAAGAAATATTTAAGTGTATGGTCCTTTCCATAAATGAGGATGTTGTGCACACATAAAAGTTTGCTGTTGGATATGTAAAGCTCTGTCTTTATTTTCAGTAATCTCCCTTGAGTTACTGCTTTTTCCTTTTTATCATTTCTGTAATGTTTTCATTTCTTCCCTGACTGCCTCAGTTGGAAATGCTTTCAATAGTCACTTGCAGTATCATTTCCACAGTATGTATTATTTATTTAGATGGTGCTAATAGCACAATATTTCAACTGTCAAGAAACCTCATGTCTAGACTTTCTCCCACTTCCTTTCACTTGAATGACAAATAAGTTGCACCTTCTGGGTATATTTCCTAATGTTAAATAGTAGCTATCTCCCTAGTTTTGCAGACCTAACACAGAGGAAGAACTAAGTTTTGCAGAAGGAACAACCTCTTTCTAATAGTTGTACAAAGGGTGTCATATATGTATTGTCTCAGGTCCTTAATTCAAGCATTTTTTTATTGCAAAGTAACAGGAGTATATGAATTACTCCTCAAATGCAAATTTTTAAAGTCTCAGACTTGACTGGGTAGCATTTACATTTCTATTTCTTCTTGTCCTTTAACAGTTCTTGTCCATCAAAGAGCCCAACAAAGAAACAAATTCAAAATTAAAGGTCCCACATACTTCTGTCGTGTCAATTCTCAGATGAAGCTGTAAATGAACTGGTCGAATAAAAATACAGAAAGATCGGTTCAACTTTCAGGAAAAAAATTTTTGTAGGTCTAATCTTTCCCTGGTAGTCTACCATTGTTACAGAAGACCTTAACCTTTACAGCTTAAGCAACCAATGCAATCATACTTTTCAAGTTACTCATGTAGGTAGTATCTGTTTTCTGCATAAGCCTCTGATTTTTTCATTTTAATTCTGAAAATGTGAGTAACATCAAGGCTTCTCACTGGAAACTTACCTTTTGTCAATCAGCACCTACAGACCACTGTATTCTGACTTCTCATTCTAAATCAAGTCCACAATACCCTGGAGAAAGAACGACATAGTCCTGAACTAGAGTTATTGCTTCAACTGTATTTCAAAATGTTTCAGTATGATTCTTGGAAAAATTGCTATAGAACAGTCTGCAAATACATCTCACTGCTCCTAAGGGGTTTCAAAAGTAGTTGACTTCTCAAGTGCATAGTATCCTCTGTCGACTTGGGATCTAAAGGAACTCATCTAATCAAGAGGTCATGAAAACCTCCAAACTGACCAACCCAGAGAATCCACTGTACAGTGGCTCTTAATTTATAGTACAAGAAACCTAGACAACAAGAGAGTTTTACTATGAATGACACAGTTGCAAGTGTTCAATAGTTCTCCTGGGAACTTTACTTAAGCTTCTCTAGATATAAACTATGTATTCCAGGATGATTTTCTTGCTGTGAAAATACCAGAGAACTTCAGTGCAAAACTTATCTGCTGACACACTAAAAGACCAGAAAATTATTTCACTGTACCATAGCTCATCCTAATTAATTGAATCAGATTTTTAAAGTTCTCTTGACAGATTGTGCCAACTCTTGTTCCTTGTTTTCAGTTAAGTTTAGCTACTCAATAAATGTATCTTCCTTCATAAGAAATAACACCAACAGTTTGTTATTTTGCTTGAAATGGCAATTTTCTCTCTCAAAATTTCCATTTAAGGTGGAAGGCTAAATTACAGCTACATAGCTCAGGCTGTTTCCTATTACAAGCCTTTGCAATAACATTTTTACTCCTCTGGAATCAATTTTTAAAAATTCTTGCTTTTAATCTGACAAAAAATTAGGATCTAGTTATCATCTTGAACATATCTATGAAATTATGACTGCATACATACACATGCATATACATATATATAGAGAAAGACAATTCAAAGGCAATTCTGTATATGTATATATGTATTGCATGTGTGTATGCCTGTTATATGTACAGAGAAAGAGATGGGATTCAGAGGAGTAGAAGCTGAAATAGCAAATATGATATTTGAGTATTTGCTGTGTTAGCAGAAGCGTTTTCTCTTGTTTGTTTTACATGTTACCTGAGTCAGTGTTTCAACGAAAAAATAATCAAAAAATAAGGAACAGCTTGGTTAGAAAGTGGTGCTGGCCAGTAATTAAAGCTTAAAGACATGCACATTTATTGTGGCAGCTGCATTGCTGTACATGAAAACAGAGAAAATTGCCAATGACATCTTGTTCTGAAAATATGGTGATGTAAGAAGTGTTTCTTGGAGAGATACAATATCACTTTTGAGCATTTGCACAAATTAAATAAATTAGATGTTGTATAGAAACTCTTGGAATGCTTTCCCAGAAGAAAGTACATTGCAGCTGAAATGTGCCAGTCTTTTTTTTCCAGCAATAATATAGGACATTAGGTAAGATGTGTTTCTTACCATAAAGCTTCACTCTCATAT
This sequence comes from Xenops minutus, assembly GCA_035221455.1. Classification (NCBI taxonomy): domain Eukaryota; kingdom Metazoa; phylum Chordata; class Aves; order Passeriformes; family Furnariidae; genus Xenops; species Xenops minutus. Next base: position 91,331,522 of record JAWWEE010000001.1, read on the forward strand.
GTTCAGTTAAATACTGGGCAACCTCTTTGGTTAGCAGTTGTATGTTTGTACCACAATCATTTACTATTCAAATAGCATTGTTCTCAACATTAGTAAAAACATGATATCTTTTCTGTGAATAATATTATTCTTAAATGAATTAATTCTGATTTAGGCGTTGGTTGGAAACAGGACAGAGACATTGTTGGGACATAGTCACCTAAAAGGTGTGGTCATGCCCTGTAAATGAAGGGAGATTCTGTGTATTGTCAAAGTCACAGCTATCAAATCAAAGAGGTTGCAGCAGCAGTCATGGATGTATGGATGTTCTGCAAATTATCCTTGGGTGACAAGAATACACCCATCCTATCAGCCACTTCATAGCCAATCCAGTTTTGTCACTTGGGAACTGTGACTTAAGTTGCAGGAAGATGAGGGAATTGACATCAGTTATTTTAAGGCACAACTTCGTTTCACATATTTCTCCAAGACAGGTGTTTTTTTGTTGTTTTTTTTTTTTTTTTTCCCCAGAAGTCTTTTTTCCCAAAAGTTTTGATTGCAGCAAAAAAATGTCTTTTCATCCCATTTTCTCATAGCTTTTATGACTGAAGGAAATATGACAGACTAACTTTCCTGTCATGATTTGTCTTTATGCTTTCCATACAACCTGTTCGTCCAAAAAATTTTTGAACTTCCCTTACAATCCAATAAAATTAACCCCTACTTACTGATTAGACCTTGAAAGAAAAATGCTAACAAGAATGTCTGAACTTGCTCTTCCTACGAGACCTAATTAAGAGAATGTAAATTTCAATTTTAAAGCCCTGATTTCAAAATGATGATAAATAAGATCATTGCTGCCAATCCCAAACTGTTGGGCTGTGAAATAGGATCTGTGTTGGGTAGTGTGATGTACACACAACTATACTTATTGCTAAATTTGGAATCTTCATGTTCACAAATAATCTTTCCAAATTGAGCTGAAAAAGCACAGTCATTTTTGTGAGACTAACTCTGGGTTAAACATTAAAAATATATTGTGTTGCATTTCTTTCTGCCATCTCACGCCAATTCCCACCATATATTTAAAAATAGTTTTTGAAGTCATTGCAGGAATAAAGCTTAAATCAAACTGTAGATTAATCGCTAAGAAACAAGAGGGCTTTTTTTACCTTCCATTGTCCCAAGCAGAGAGCCATCCTCTTTTCCTGCCAGCCTAAATTACCTAGGCACACACTGAAGATGCATTATAGAAAAGCACTACTCTCTGACACCGTCTGCTCTGAGCTTCTCCTTACTGCAACTGTCAATATGTGAACATATTGAAGACTTCTCTTCTTTTGATATGTGAGCATTGCCTTGGGATATGCTGGTCACATCATTTTCTCTCAGCAGATAATGATTTCCCATTTCTACCTTGTCCTCAGTTGGGATTTGTGGGGAAGGGAAAGGCTTGTCCTGTTGCCTTTAAAAAACAGTTTTCTGGGGATTGTGATGTATCTTTCATCAAAAGGGAAATATGACAAACCTATGGAATATCATCCAAACTCTCTCTCCTGTCTTTCAAGGACCTCCAACCCATACAGCCACTCTTCATGTGAAATGCATCTGCTGTACTCAAGCTCATTTTCAGCATTCTTTTGACACACATTTTTTTCAATCTTCCTATTCTATCATGAAATAATCCTTTATCATTGGCAGGAGACTGTTAAAATTAGCTCTCAAGTGTTATGATCTTTTAGATAACTAAAATCTTGTAGTAATTCAACGAATAATTCAGGGTAGTACTGACAGTTCACAGCAGAAGTCCCAATGACACTTTCACAACAGCCTGAATGAATTCACTTCCATCAAGGGATATGTGTGACAATTTGGTGCTGTGACAATTTGGTGCTATGGCAATATGTTGCCAGTTCTTGAAACCACAGGCATACCTCAGTGTAAGAGACATGCTTTAGTACTTTTCTATAGCTACCCCAAAGAAATTGTCATGATCACCTGACCAGCATTGCAGGAGTCATATGACACTGTAAAGTATTTCTCCTTTTCAAGTTACAAACTCTCTAAACAGACATCTCTAAACAGACATTTAAATTGCATTCAGAAACAGTTTCTCCTGTCTCTAATCTAGACAGGGTTTTAAAGAGGTATCTGTTGGAAAGGCCTGCGCTTAACTCCTATAAAAGTCAAACCCGTTCTTCTTTCTTGCCACCTTGGATAGAGAAACAGTGCAAGCCTGTAAAGAAGGAGATGTTGGCTGAAATGCAGCCAAGAGATTTCAGTGTGTCTCTTCTAAAACACAGTATCCCAGAGCAAGCACACTGTTTACCCCTGCCTGGCTTCCCATAAATAGACTCTGTAGTTCAAATGGTCATAAATGTCCTCAGGACCCTAAAAGACTACTTTAGGAATCAGAAAAGGAGGACTGCCATACTGCATTCCCTAGTTACTGTTACCTGTAAGTATTTTACCTTTCAGTTATATTGATCAAGCAATTTATTGGGGAAAAATGTTGGATGATTGTGAGGTCTAGTCATGACCCTCATTGTTTTGTTATAACTCAGACTGTGGAAAGATAAAAAAACGTGAGGAACTATTGACCTTCTTGTTGCGTGAACAGTTTCTTTTCTTCAGTCTGCATATATTGCAACCATGGACGGGAGGAGAAATAAACCCTGCATTTCTGATCTCGCTGTAGCAGTACAGTACCCATACCTCATATGTTTTTCTGCTGGGAAAATATGTTGCTGTTCTTCATGGAAAGACCAAAGATTTATATGTCTTGACTTTGTGCTGTGCACATCGATTCCAGCTCATGGCTTCAATAGCTACATCAGTTAGAACCCTTTGAAAATTGTCAGCTGGAGGCTGCAGATATTCCCAGGTTCAATCAGACAGAAACATCTTGGGTCTTCAAAGTCAGTGTGACTTCCTCAGTCTATGCTGTGCTGCTAAACAAATTCATTTATTAATTAGACATAGCTGATCCTCCCCAGCTCCACACTAGCTATGCTTTTAGTTCACTGAGAAATCAGGTGTCTCACATGAAACTAGAAGATGACTTGGAGATAGACACTGCCCATGGTGCAATGTCAGTGCTGCCACTTAATTTTGATCAAACTGTGCCTTTTGAAAACAAAACAGAAACAATTTAGCCAGCAAAAATCAAGTTCTTCACAGAAGATTCCATTGTCTGCATTCCCATTTCTATGCCAATGATTTGATAATCGGTCTCTTTGTTCTAAAACACTTTCTCATGAAAAAATGTACAATCAATCATTTTTGTTTCCATTGCACACTGACATTTATTGGTACTTTTAATATGCAGTTTCCATGAATGGTGTTATAGCCAGACAAAGGGAAGAGCTGACTTGAACTTCTAGCTCGCTAATGCTTCACAGATTAGTGCTGTCAGCACTGATGGATGAAGGGAGAGATCTATCAGAATGGATGTGAGGGGTTTCACTCCTGTTTTGTAAATCATGCAGGAAATCCCAGTATAAACTAAACCTCTGTCTCTCACAAAAGTTAAAACATCACAAGCAGAGCAGTAACCCCCCAGTTAAATTGGCTTTTTGTTGCTGCTGATCAAATTTCTTATAATCCATCCAACTTGTTTTGTTTAGTGCTGCTTTAGTGATGAAAGGCCTTCAGATTTATTAGAAGAATATAAAAGCAGAACAGAACAAATTAAAACAGCCCAGAAACTCATGAGTGGGGAAAAGTACATAACCCCTTTTTTTGTGATCCTGTTGGTCATCACAATTCTCGTGGAAGTCATGTGGCTGCAGAGCTATGCAACAGCCTCTAGGAGTGACCCTATTTTTTTCAATGGGGCGTGAAAAAACTGAGAGGTGGTATAAAGTACTTTGGAATACCTTTCCCAGGAAAAATTCTCTATTTCCTTCCTTCTTAAAGTAAAAGGAAAGGTTTTATTTCATGTCTTTGATATAGGAACAACAGCAAGTGGAGCACTGGTGGTTTGTGGAGTGGCAATGCATCTTTTTTTTCTTTTCTTTTTTTATTTTAATTAAGTGAACCCTTTTAACTCCCATGGTTGCAGACCTGCCTTCTTACAGGTTTTTCCTCTTGGTATTACTTCAGGATGGGCCCCTTACCTTAGGCAGGGACACAGAGATCCAGCCTCTAAATTAAACCTGACTGATCTATTTTTTGAGACTACCTTCTATAACTATATAATTTTTACCTGATACAGGAAGTAGTTTCATCTTCTGAGGGGTTTTCTTGTTCTCCTCCCTGAGACAATAGTGCGTTCACCTAAAATGAAGAGCTGGGTCAGACTAAATTCATGTAACAATTTTTCATTAAAAAATACTACAGATGTATTAGAAATTATCCATTAATTCTCTTCATCCATTAAAGGAAATCACAAGGACTCTGGCCAATCCTTCAGTAGATCCTAAGCATTGCCAGACACATCCCAATTTTGCTTTGAAGAAACTATCAAATGCTGATTGTTGACATTTATGACTTGTATTTTCAGTAATTTCTAGTGAGATTGATAAAAGAAGGCAAAGAAGAGGTGACAGAAAGATCTTAGTTATTTAAGCAAGCTAGGGAAGGCTTGGGGGAGAGATAATTTCCCCTGTGAATAATATCTGAGTAAATAAGGAAACACAGATCACTGAATAAGCTTCCCCTTGGGAGGAAGAAAAGCTCTTTAAGCATAAGAACTGGCTCTGAATAAATTTAGACTGGAAAGAGTAAGTTTCCACCCACTAGGTCAGTGGTGTTCTAGAATAAGCTTCCAGCTGGAGATGAAAGACTAAGTGAGCCACGGGACAGAGCTAGATGATTACTTTATGAATGCATTATCTATTGCATGGCCAGTGCTGATTCAGGGACTGGCATTGAAGAGGATCCTTCCCGTCCCATGCTCTTAGAAGCAGTGCCCTAAGACAAGAGCTGCCTCTACTCAGAAAGATAATTCTCATTTAGTACTTTTCAGTCAGACCACTCAGTACAAAGCACAACAGTTAAGTCTAAAACTCTTGGAGTAAAATAACACAGGAAATGGGCTGCACTTACTCTCACCAAGCCTAATTTTGTATTAGAGAATTATGACAGATTTTGATAGAATCTCTCCTTGTCTGAGGATGTATGATTGAAAAAAAATCTATACTAAAGATTATTAGAGCTTTACTATTGTCCTAAAAGAAATCCGGAAAAGGAGACAATGGGAGAATTAACATCTAAGTTCTCTCATTTTTAATACTTATCTCCCTTTACAACTTCCATGAATCACTTTCCAAGTATCTTTTACTTAGGCTTCTCCTAAATGCCCCTTGAAAATTTAAGGACACATTGTTCCATTAAATTTTAAAATACAACTGGTCCTATATTGCATGCTTGTAGTTCATGCTGCAAAGAGGGAAAGAAATTTCAGAGTGTCTTATGACTCTCTGAACTATTATGTCTTTTCTTGATGATCCATTGATATGGTTTGCTACTGGTTGAATGGTTTATTAAATACCTTTCAGCCCATGTTGTATCGGCACATCACTCATTACAGACATTTCAGGCGTCATCAGCCTTACAAACAAAGTCAGAGTAATGAAGAGTTCTTCTTCTGGTGTGAATACAGAGAAAGGCAAATCATCATTCAGGCCATTTTTCCAGCAAGAGAGTGAGACTTGACTTGTTATCCTGGTTACTGACAGACAAGAAGCTTATTACTTAGCTTTGTCTTCCAATATGGGTTTCCATGCCTGTGGTTAAAGTCTGAGGCAAAAAATTCTATGGGCATAAAGAGATCTGTCCCAATGCCACAGTCAGCATCTGATAAAGAGAGTTCATTTTAGAATCACAAAATAGTTTAGGTTGGAAAATCCCTCTAATATAATTGGGTCCAACCATTAACCCAGCACACCCATATTCACCACTAAAACAAATCCCTAAGTACCCCCAACCCTGTGGCTATTGAACACTTCCAGAGGCAGCGATTCCACCAATTCCCAGGACAGCCTGTTCCAATGCCTGACTACACTTTGAGTGAAGCAATTTTTCCTAATAGTCAATCCAAACCTCCCCTGGTGCAACTTAAGGCTATTTCCTCTTGTCTTATTAACAGAGCGCATCATGGTTCTTTCAAACCCAGTTTTCCTCACAAAAGACCCAGAAATGGTACATGCCAAATTCCCTCCAGATCAGTGCAGGCTGGGACCAAGGTGTGCAGCCTCAACACACAGGCTGAAGGATACAGAAGAGTTGGTCTAGACCCAACCAGTATTGCCATAGAGAACTCACAGTTGTTTCCATGACATTTATTGGTATTTTCAATTCTTCATGAGTGGTGAATAGGAATGAAAAAAAGCAGACATTCTACTTCGCAGAAAGAGGAAAAGGAAACATACAGTACACTTTAAATTCACTGTTTAAGAGATTAATTTTAAATCTTTACATTAGCTGTAAATACCTTTTTGTCAAGCAGTGAATCTCTTCTATTATGTATTTTTGTATCATTTGTTATTGTTCTGTGACTGTAGCTAATAATACATTAGCAGGAGTTTTATTCAGGCTTTAGTTACATCCTAAATAAATGAAATTGGATTTAAACATAAGAAAAATCTGTTTTACTGTAAGAGAGATAAACGCTGGAGCATGTTGCCCAGAGAAGTAGTGTAACAGCGATCCTGGAAATGTTCAAATCCTGACTGGATATAACCCTGGGTAGCTGGTTCTAGTTGAATCTGCTTGATTAGGGAATTGGACTAGATCTGTAGAAGTGCCTTCCAGCTCCAACAATTCTGTGATTGTGTGATATCAAAGCAGATACAAAAGAAAACATACCACCAGATACTAACCTACAAAGTACCAGGATTTCTTTTTGTTGACATGAGTGGGAATTGAACAAGATCATGGGTGGTATGCAGCTTTGCCAGGAAATCTAAGTTGTGCTTTGTTATAAGTGTAGTGTTAATAAAAGCATGCATTCTGTGAGATCTATTTTTATTTTCAATAACTAAGGGGCACTTCCCACATTTTATATTGAATTGCACACATTTTCTTTCATTGCTGTTCTCCGTATTTTTCTGTGACACTAATATAGACCAATAAATAGCATTCTCTAAGAGAAACAACAGCTTTTATCACTTAGATAAAAAGGAGAGGAGTTTTTTTCTTAGAAGACAAGCAAGTCCAAGAGAGAGTGGTACATCATATATAATATGTTGATTTTCTAAAATAATTAATAGTAGACTCAGAACATATATTTGTGGCAACGTATCACTATTAGAGTTTTACATTTTCCCAACTTCTTTCTTTCTCAGTGGATTTTCCATTGCATTGGCAATTAAAAATAAAAACTGCTTGAATAAATAGCTAATCCATTCTTAATCTCATAAATAATATTGGTTTGCTGGAATATTTTTTGCCAGAAAACTGATGTGTAGGACATCTATTGTTCTACTCTCTGCTACGTAAGAATGAAAACTCTTTTGTTGTTTGCTAGTCCAATCTTTGAAATGGTTCACAAAATATGCTTGATAAATAATGGTAGCTTCTGGGGGGAGTGGGGAGGTGGAAATTAGATTTGACACATTGCTGGTTTTAAAATCATGGTGTGTTAGAATAAGACTGGGATAATTGCTTTGTCAGAGTAGTTTCCTTTTCTTTTGGAGCTCTTCTAAGCTATTTTAGCTGGTATTAGATTGCTCTTTTTAAAATTCATAGCAAATTTCACAGATATTTAAGTTAAATTGCAGTTTTTAGCTCTGTTTCACACCATTCAAACATTTTAATAACTAATATTGAGTGGGTCCTGCAGATTTGGAACAGGGATTTGAGAGATACCTGAACTCTTACAATTCCTATTGAAATTCTTGCATTTTCTTTAGGCTGTTCAATATCAAAGAACAGGCAAAAAGTTGTGAATGTGTTTTAAGTTCTTATATTAATAGCTATGACATTAAAACCTGAGAGCAGTAAAATGTTTTTGTATAGAAAGATTAACTTACAGCAATGCTTATGAGTACTGAGATGTCCTGGACAGAACAGTACAAGAAGGTTCTGCACATAGATGCTACCATGGCTTGATATTTCTTCATATTGTTTCCAGATTTAAAAACATTTCCAAGTTTTGTGCACTGATACACCACCACACTATACTAAATACTATCCCACTTGACTCTGACCAAGAATACAGTGTGCTTTTCCACAGCAACTGTAAATTAAATAACAGGTATTTTGTGTATGATTTTGACAATCTTAAATTTCTCTATGTCTACACTATGATGAATTTATTGTCTGCACCATGTATTTTGCACTGTAAGGACACAGTCAGGTCGTTTGATTTTAAGATCCAATAGGATGTTTTCAAGAAGTGGTGGCTACAACTCAGAAGTTTTGATATACTGTGAAGGTTTAGATAAACATCCCAATGATTTCTTGAACCATCTCCATCTTTCAAGTCTATGAAACCAGGCTGAAAAGTTTTCAGGGTGTAACTTGATTTGTAAAGTTTACATAATTTTTGCCTTTTCTTACACATTCTGCTCACATTTCCTTAGCCATAAAATGTCTTCTTGAAGCCACTGAAATGGCAAAGGTATAAGCAAGAAATAGTTTTAAGGCACAGACTTGATCTGCAGTTGGAAATTCCAATAAATGGTAGGTTTGGTTTTTTTGGGTTTTTTTTTGACATTTTAGATTTTTCTGGTGGACTCAGTTCTAGGTTGTGCAAGGCTCTTCTCTTCTATGGCACTCAGATTAGACAGCAGTGGAGTGCAGCATAATAGAGCAGCTAAAGAAATGGCTGAAATTGATTGAAAGATGTCACTGTGTTTGTTTATATCTTTTGACTAGAACAAGCCAAAGAGGAATCTAGATCAGGTTAAAAAATCCTGAGGGGCTCTTCTCCTTGTTTCCCATGGACATAAATATCTCTCTAAGAGCCTAAATATAGTCAAGTCCTCAGTTTCTTACTTTTGAAAACACATGTGCCAGCAGCTTTCAGGGGATTTGCTAAAACTCCTGATTTTGTACGTGTACATATATTCTCCCCTAGAAAATGCTAAATACAATGTGTCAAAGGCTCCTGCTGATACCTCTGCACAGAACTGCAACATTACTGTCTTTCCAAATCTATTGACCACAGCCAAAATGCCTATTGACCACTGAAAAAATTTCTGATACAGAATATCCCCAAAGAAAAGGAAACTACATCAAAACGTTCATGAGGTTATCCAGCAATTCAAAATCCTGAAGAATTAAATAGTGCTTTGAATGTACAGGATATATGTAGAACTCTAGGAAGTTGGTCAGCTTTCATTCTAATTATTTCTTCGTTGATATAATTAACCACATATCATACTTTTTTGGGGGTAAATAAATCAAGCAATAGAGTACCAACTGCACCTTTATTCAAAAAGGTAAGTAAATGTCACACTCATTACATGAGGCTTATGACCTCCTGTAAATAGTTTTGTGTAAAATCCGAATCACATCACCAAAATTTTTTTAAAGTATTGTGCAACTTATATCCTGAACAGTCTTTGCATGCAGAGACTACTATGTATCAATTTCAACTCTTTTAAGAGAAAAGCTTATTACCTCCTATTATAGCCATTATTTATATATTATGAAAATAATAACAAGTTAGGTGTTACAATAATCCAAAAAGCACCTGCTAGAAAGGCAGAATAAAGCTAAGACAAACATTTTAAGAAGTGTCTTCAATTTACTTGCAAGGTTCTGATAAAGTGTTACTAAATGTCTAAAACTAAAGAATTGAAAGTAAAAATTCTAACACTCTGCACTACAAGCTCATCTCTTTGAGTGATTATCTTGTGATTTCAATCTCCACTTCATCAGTTGAAAGAGCCACCCAGGACTTCCTGAACACTGACTCCTTGCAAATTATCCAGTTCCATAGCAGGTGACAAGAGAAATAAAACCACAGCCCCCTTAGTCTCATCTTTATTATCCAAATCAGATAATTCTTGTTTTTTCTTATATATCACTACAGAGTGCCAGTAAGAGAATATTCTGATGTCAGCAAATGGTTCCTAAATAGGGATATGATAAGCACTCTATTTGTATTCAATTTGTACGTAAATGGTGCCCTTTTCAAGTGTCATACAGTGCACTCTACTTAATTGGGATGTGCTTAATCAGAAAAATCATTTAATGGGACATTGTTTGGGGATCCATTTTAAGCCCAGTGATAATTAATAGCAATGAATGCTGAATAATGGTAACAGTAATTCTGCATACCAGGACATTCTCTAATTATTTGGTCTTGATGATGTCTTTTACGTCTCACTCTCCTGGTGATTTGCTCAGTTTGCTTCATAAGAACTGCTTTCAGTCTCTGCAATGGAAACAGAAGGATCAGTAACCAGCTCGCTCCTGCTTGTTCCCAGTACTCAGTGGGTTGCTTAGAAGTAATGTATCTGATTTCTCACTGTGGGGTAACACTGTAATACCCATTCCAAAGTTGTTTGAAAAAGCATTCTTGCTAAATGATACTTGCTTTTACCTCTTGCTGTTTAGTGGTGGTCTGAAATGATAGGTAGGGCAAAGTTTGTTGGGAAAATAGATTATTTTCATAAGAAAAACTTGCATTTCCTGCAATAAAGAGGATGGTGAAATTTGGCATTGACAGCAGGCATGATGTGACTTAAAACCAGACAAAACTGAGACACCTATATCTATCATCATCATCATCATGGCTAAGCTTTGCGACCGAAGATTTGGGAAGGGCTCTACCCACACTTGCTGATGGTTAAAAAGGCTGATGCAAGATAGGCAAGTCCGGTCGCAAAAGGCAAGTGGAAAGTCTCCAAGTGCGGTATTGGCAAGGCACGGTCCTTTCTGCATTGTCTTTTCTCCTCAACACTAATTCTGCATGTGTTCTCAGAGGAAGCAGCAGCGTTATGGATGGTGCGTCTCCATTTCTCCCGATTGGAGGCCAGAGTGGACCACTGATGGTGGTCAATACGGCCAAGGCTGAGGTGTTGTTTC
>JAWWEE010000001.1:91349306-91423040 GCA_035221455.1 Xenops minutus
AGACATGCAGGAGTAATGATGAGTAGGAAAGAAATAACCCCTTTCCACTATGGGACTGGATGTAAAAAAAAAAAAAATACTGTTCCTTGCCAGCCTTACTAAAGTCAGCGAAATCTATATAAACTGGTTTAAGGACATCCATTACTTGTCTGTACACAGCCCTTCAAAATTAATTTCGGCCAAATACATGAGGTAAACTGGAGTTTCAGAGGAGGAAAAAAGCGAACGTTCCTTTTAACTAGGTGAGAGTGTGAAGCTCTAGGGCACTTTTGAAAACCCTCTCTTCAGTGTAGCCTGCACTGGCCAGCTGGCTGATCCACTGCTCCTGTCTTTGGGCAGCAACCTTTGAGGAACGTCTCTGCCCTGGGTGTTTGTATAAAATACTGGCTCAGTTTTCAGTAAGCATGCTTTCAGGGAGAAGTTGTGGCCAAGCTTTTGACACAAAAAAGTAGAAACTGCAGCCCTTTGACAGATGAGGTGGGTAATTAAAGGTGACAGCAGCCTAAAGTGGAAGAGTGGGGGATAAGTGCCAAAAAGTAAATAGAAATCCAAATGGAAAAGTGTGGGTGACATATAAGCTTTAATGAATGCTGTGTTTAGCAAAGCATCTAGATGAACATCAAGAAAAATCCCTCTTTGCCCAGTCAGTGTGTATCATATGCCTGATAGCAGTCTCAGGTGTGTCAGGCCACTGGCAAAACAAAAAACCAACAATCAACAACAACAACAACATAAAAATGTCAGTTATTCAGGTTTATAATGATAAACATGGTAAAACTCTTACCTTACAGAGAATCATTTTGCTTCTAAAAAGAAACAGAAATAGGAGGAACCATTAGAGTTCTTGGCATGTCTCAGAAAAATGATTAAACTAATAGGTATACCACACATACAATGCATTTCTGATATTTGTTGCAACCACAAGGATTTCAGGACACAGATCTTTGTTGTTGTTTAGGCACTTCTTGGGAAGCACAAATTTAGACCACTTGTGTCTATAAACATTTTAAAATGTAATAGTTTGCATATGCTGTGATGATAGACTGCAGCAACTGCTGGACAAGTATTGGAAAGATTTTTTTACACTGAATAATTCTACTCTGTGAAAATGTTCAAAATGAAGTCACTGCTGAAAGTGAGAAGCAAGCAGAAATTCTAAGTGCTGGATGCACACCCATTGCAGCCAGCCATTAATGGATAAATAAGTCCCTAAGATGGCTAAAGTGGATTTAAACAAACTGATATGTTAAAGTGGTGATCTGTGATAAATTCTCTCATGGTTTTAAATTAATAAGTCAAAAGAAGTAAACATACATCCCAATTTCTTTAAAAAAAAAAAATTAATAATTAAAAGCTTGCCTGGATATATGATTAAAAAAAAAAAAGGCAAGAATGGCTCTATACATGTTGTAGTTGACAACTTTGTAAGTAATGTGACAACTGCATAGTATTTAAAAAAAAATAAGATAAATGTTTTAAAAAAGTAAGAAAATGGCTTTTCACTTCATACTGCACTGGTAATAAAAGTATTGAGTACCTTCTAACAGGGGTTGAGGAATTTCCTTTAAATATGAGATGTGTTTCCTGTCACTTAGTTCAGATTAATATAGTTCAGGAGTTTTGTCCAAAAACATTTTCAAAGAACCAAAATTAAATACAAAATTGGTAATTTAGAGAATGTCACTGAACTACACCTTTCTTCAACACTGAAAAGTGTCTTGGAATAAAAAGAAGACACCCCTTCAAAGGGCTATTTTGGAAATAAAGGCTAGATCCTGGAAGTTACTGTTGACTCATCATGTTTCAGTGGGTTTCACAGATACTTAGTGCCTCGGAGGCTTAGGCCCAAAACCATGGCTGGTCCCTTAGCTTACATTCAGGAATGAGAGAAGTAGCTTTTCATGAGTGCTTGCTTGGTACTTGACATCAACTTTTCTTTTTAACATTCAGTCTGTGCAATTGCATTTTATCTGCAATAAGCCTTGAAACCCACTCAAAGCAGAAGCTCTAGAGCAAAGGGAGAGTTAAGAGGAAAGAAGCAATTAGATTAAGAGGAAAATCTTTTGTTAGTTATGCAAGGAAGAATTCAGTCCCCTGCACTCTCAGCCAGCATAAATCATTGTTGTTCCAGTGGTGACAAGGGAGCTGTCAAATTAAAGCTGTTCAGAGTTCTACCTTTTCTTTTTATAGCATCTTTTCTCCGTTGGAAGAGTGATTCTGCATCACAGAGAGCTGCAGGGGTAATGCTTGGATTTACTGTTACAATATACCTACTTTATGCTACGTTCCAGTCAAAGTTCCTGTATAAAATTAGTTTATTTTGCCCAGAAAGATCACCATAATTAAGGGGAAATTGTGGCAGTTCAACAGAAGTGAAAGTGCCTGTATTCCTGCCCTTCTGCGCACTGCTGGCTTTTGGGGTGGGAAATGGCCAAAGGGAAAGGCCAATGCTTGTATGGGACACATGTAAGTGTAATGCTACCAACCAGCAAAGCACCTCTGGTTATCACATGTTTCTGCCTTGCAAAGATGTGTCTCACAAAGATGTGCCTCATGACTAGGGGATTTCTAAAGCAGAACTTCATGACCATTCCACTAATACATCTTGTACAGTGAAAGTGTGAGGATTTCATTCAAGAGATTCATATGCAGCCGCAAGTAGTGTTTTACCTACTAGCATTATAGTGCTGGGTTTAAATAGCTTCTGTTGTTTACAAATGGGCTGTCAAGACTGTCACTGGTGTATGACTATTTTTAATAGAGGCATCATCAATTAAATTGACTACATGTGTTCAAAACTGCCATGAGAAGCCTATTTTATGAATACGGAACATTAGAAAAATCCCTTTACAGGAGTTACTCAAAGAGAACGAAAATAAATTACAGAGTATCATGTGCCATGAGGCAATTATTCATTCATGACAACATTACTTTGTCTTCGATGAACCCTACACTGTACAAAGGGAGCCACTGAAAAGTTACATGTGGCAGCACAGTAGGGACTGGTGCCGACAGTGAAAATATAGTAACCACTAAAAAAGTATCTCAACTGCAACTGCATCTGCATCTGTCACACACAGCCTTGGTGGGATTGGCGGAAACTCCAGGAGAAAGAAAATACTTTGGCATTACGAAACCATCTGTGTGAGCCATGTGTTTTCCAAGAACTGATTTTGAGTCGGTTAGAAATCTCTGTCAAGTACAAGTGCTAAGGCAGCCAATGTAGAGACAAGGCAGCAACTCTGGGATTTATATCATAGAGTAAAATGGTGCAGCTGGAATATGTTCTGCTGAGACTCCTAATGTCCAGATATGTGAGATATTTTCAGGTGGTATCAGAAACCCTTTCTTCTCCACTGTGACCAGACATTTTGTATCTTGGTTTAGATCTTGTTGGCCTTTTTTCTCCAAATGGGTGGATGGATTAAATGATCAGCTACAAGAAACCAAAAATACGAATGTATTAGGGACAGACTAATGTAAAACCTCAGTTTATACAGTGAATAGACAAAATTTCTATGTTGTCTTGCTCACTGGGTGTCAGAAAGTGATTAAGAAACTGACTGAGATGTCCCTTTTATAATATTCCCTTCCAAAGAAAATGTAGATGTGCAGGGGAAGGATGGAGATAAAGGAGTAGCACACATGAAGAGTTTGTCCTGACATTCTACTGGGACTCTTTTTGCATTGCAGATGTGAGAGATGAAAAATGCTCCTTGATCCCAGAGTATGCTGATACCTGTAGTCCAGTCTGTAGTCCACTGCTGCAGGGACCCTTCAGTCTGTACACAAACCCCTTTCACTCAGCTCCAAGCCCATTGCTCTGCCACCAAGGAAACTACTATTTTCCATGTGCCTGACTCTCCCTTGCTATTCCTGAAGAGCAAAGAATTTATAATGGGCATATCATTTGTCATGAATTGCTGCTGTGAAGGTACCTAGCAGGTACTTCCTCTGCAGGCTGGAGGCTGCTGAAAGCATGCACTATGATTTTTCTCAGTATGCTGTCATAGAAAACCAGCTAGACAATCTGAGAGCTCTGTGTCTGTGGCTGATTTATGAGTAGTTCATAGTGAATGTTCTAAATCCAACTCATTTTTTATTTCACTTTAAGTGTTTACCCATTACTTGATATTTTTGGACCCTTGAATTGTCAAGCAGGGATCTTTGAAGCTCTTTACTTGCACCAGACCTTATTAATTCAAAGCCCCTTTATTAGCCTGAAAGGCTCACTTAGAATGTGGTGGTTCTGGACTAACTCCCGTCATTAATTTTAATCACTGGAATATCTGAGAGACATACAAATGCATCCTGCAAAAGATAATGAAAGTGGTCTTGCCTTGAAAACTCAAAAATTTTCATGGGAAGTCTCAAGTTGCCCCCCAGATGTGGCTGCAAACATGCTCTGCAAGGTTCAGCATTCTCCAGAGTATCCCACAGATCATGTGCTTGCTCTGCTATCAAATAAGTCACACCACAAGGGTTGTATTTAAAGATTAGTCAACATGGATGTCCCAGACACTATGCTTAGTAAAGAAGACAAAAATGGACCTTGCATCATGTGCTAAAAATGGCCAAAACTTTACCTTCAGAAAAACAAAGGGAAAACATTAATAAAGTATATTGATTCTGTCATATATATGCACCTGCCAGTAATCGCCTCCTCAGTTTTACTTGGATGCAGACCAAGACATCTATCTTTCATCCAGAATATAAGCGTAATGGAATGGAAATTAGAAAAGCTCCCTTAATATAGGCTAGAGCAATTTTTATAATGTGTTCTTTTGCACCTAATGTAGGGAGATATAAAATGTCAGAATAATTGGTTAATTGTAAGAGAGGAGTCCAGACTTAATTCCAGACAGGATAATAACTAAATCTTATAGACACATGTGAATGCAGAAAAGAGATTATATCAGTTATGCATATGAGTAATTTAATATGGAACAAAATATGTGAGCAAGCAATTGTGGGGAAGATGAAAAGTCACATTGCATAAAAGTGCCCGGCATTACTTTGTGAATTAGCAATGCTGTGTGTCATTCAACTGTCGGAAAGAATCAAGAATGTCACTGTGACAAATTTTTCATATGGCATTACAGAAGGTTCTGCTGCACTTGAGATTAATTCAGCTGACTTCTAGTGAGCACTAGCAATACACCAGCAAGAGGTTTGCAGGGAAGACCCATTAAGAAATTTACATTTAATACAAAATAACTATTCCAGTGCAGAATCCTGTATGTGAATAATAGCAAACCTTTGTCACTAAGCCTGGATTTTATGGCAAACAATTAAAATGTGCAGAATTCATACATTTTAAAATCTGTGTTGTTTTTTTGTTTCAATAAGCACTATTCAGTGGTAGGAGTAAAACAAATAAAAACATCCCACTGCTCAGTAGTATGAGAGAAATAAATGGATTTTCTTATTGAGATTATGAAATGTGTACAAGTGGAGACATATATGAAATATGCTAAATTTTTCTCCTGAAGACTTTCTTTCATATCATGTGAAGAATGAAAACCAAAAGAGTTGTTGTAGTATTAAAGCAGAGAATATTATCAGAATTAAATATACACCATCCCAAATTTACAAACATAGAAAAATCTCAATTGCATTTAACTGTTGACAAAGATGGAAGGGAATTATTAAGGGTGTTTTATTTTTTTTTCCAACCATTTCTACTCTAAGTGTTTTCAACCATGAACTAAAATGGAAGGTCACAGAAGTCCTGTAAAAATACTATTAATAAAATTCAATTCCTTTGTGGAAAAGATCTATCTGAAATTGAGTGAGAGACATAATAAGAGAGCAAACCTTGACCCAGGAGATTTAAATAACTGTATGAGTATTCTGGGAAGCAAGATATTGGAAACATCAGCTGTCAACATTAAGGCATGACTTTTAGCATCATAGTATATCATTATCCATTGCCTCTGAGACAGTCCAGAAATGGAAATTAATGATAATGCATTAAATAAACTAACAAAGATGTATATAACATTGTAAAATACTTTGCAATGAATGCACTCTCTTAGAGTTGTTCAGCTGCATTTGTCTGTGGTAAATATAAAGATCAAGAAGTAGTTTAAACACTTCCACTTATTTGGAGTGTTTTCTGCCATATATAGTCTCACTGCTTATCAAATATGTATAGAGGTGGTAGATTCCAGCTGAGTGGAATTTGTCTGATGTGATTCCAGTGCATCTATTCCCTAAAGCAAGTCAGTTTTTTAAATGTGAGTGACTTATCTCAAATTTGTTTGTTATCTGCTTAGGCACAAGGACAGAAGAATGTTTTTATTTTTATTTGTTCTGTTATCCAACTAATGCCTTTATTCACTTGTAAATGTCCGTCATGACCAATTCTTTCACTTATGAGACTAATCAAGGATACAGTCACTAATGAAGATGATCTTGCTCATCTGTGCTGTCTGGTTACATTGCAGCTCAAAATGAAGTTTCAGTATTAGAGTTTGTGTTAAAGATAAATCACGTGACAGAACAGCTGTCATGTTAAACTACAGTTTTGCAATAGGTCTTTATCTAGCATTTGTTTAAATAGGCATAATAATTAAAGTAACAAATTTGCCAGTAAAGTCAGGCGAATTGCTGAGTCTATAAAAATAGAAAATGGGCGGTATGGTGTGGTGTTATTAATTAGAGTGCCTTTCCTTAAACTCTCCAAGGCAGAATGAGATATTTCCTTAATAACTACCTACTTTTCATAAAATTTTTCCAACTGTGTTTTTTCGGGCTCTATCAGGCCTGTGTCCACTCATAAAATCTTACCTCAGGTAGAACTAATTTCACTGTACACTCTCTGAAAAGTACCTATCTTACTGAGCACAATATCTTTGATGAAATACAGAAGGGTGCTTCAACTAAATCCATTCTAGCAGCTATGGTTTTGTCTACTAATGAAGCGGATTATGACCATATGGTGCATCCAGATTGTATGTGGAAACAGCATTAATTCCAGAAAATCGATGTTATGCTCCTGATCACTGTAACTGTAAGAAAAAATAATATATACATGCATAAATTTGCAGTAGCTGTAGGAAATTGTTTCCCAGTTGATGAGTAACAGATATGATGTGCTTATTTCAGAAAGGCGAAGACACACAGTTCTCTTGTCAATCAAAAGTGAAATCAAGGTGTTTCTGGCCACTTGCTAATTCTGAATCACAGATCAAGTAGAACTATGCCTGGTTTCAGTATTCTGTGGGAGCAGTCAAAACTGCTAATTTTTAAAAGTCTCCCTGTTAATTGTTGCAAGGACAACTTTACTTGATAACACTGGGGTGGATTGTGTGTTGGTAAGAAATTCTCCCTTTTTAGGGTTGCAGAAGGTAGGCAAGACCCTTATTCTACTGACACTATGAGGTTGGACGCTACTTGGTGGACACATAAGCATGTGATGTACATTTCCTCGATTGATCTACTGTACATACTGAAGAAGAAAATACATGGGACTCATCTTTGTGAAACATTTGTGCATACAGAAAAACCTCAAAATGTGCCTTTTGATCATCATGGATGGGCCTTTTGGATCTGTCTGAAAGAAAGGCATGGCAGCAAAGTTGTGGGGCTGCTTCACTGGATACCTGAGCCATTGGTATCATGCACACAATTCCGCTGAATACTTAGGGGATTCATTAGCATCAGAATGAACTCTTTGTCCCTAAATAGGAGAGTATTTCCTGGCAATGCTGCTAGCAACATTATTCAAAGTTGGTACATTCACGTCTGCCGGCTGACTTAATGGGGCCAGACACAGAGAAAAAAGCTAGCTAATGTTAGAATTAATTTTCCACTATTTTCCTCCTCATGCTGCCAGACAGAAAGTGCAGAAATTGAAGGGAAAGGAGGGTAGAGTTTGAAGGGACCATCTGGCTCAGAGTCTTGGCCTCCAAAATTGCTCTATGGAAGATACTTAATGTAAAACCAAAGGTGTGAGGTTTGTTCCATATTCCTACAGAATTAGAGAATATGCTGATTTGGAAGGGATGCACAAGGGCCTACACAGAACCATCCCTCAAGAGTCACACCCAAGACTCACACCTTGTGCCTGAGAGTATTGTCCAAACTCCTCCTGAACTCTGCCAGGCTTGGTGCTGTGATTGCTTCCCTCGGGAGCCAGTTCCTGTACCCAACTATTCTCACTCATAACAATTTATTTTCATTTTCTCTTCAAGTTCCACCTCAGTTTCTTTTACATTTCCTCTTCTGCACATTTTAACTACAAAAATATTTATTTTTTAAATAATTCATTAATTTTCTATATTTTTCCAGGGGAATTGTATTGCTTTGCTATTTCGTCCTTCTTAGTGAAAATTCAAAGTATTGCACTGCAGACCTAAAGCAATTCTACGACCTTTCTAGTGAAAACTTTTCATTTCATTCCCATAAGTCTTACAAACTAAATTCCTCTGTTTCTTTATATTTACACTTCGAAAGTCATACACTGTTTTGCCCAAATTTTTCTATATTTCAGTTAAAAAAATCAAAATCTTTCACATTTACTCAATAGAGGATTATTTATTATGAGCATTTTTCCTATGATTTTTGCTGCTCATGAAATCCAAATCTAAAGTAACATTACTGTTTCACTATTTGTCAAAAAGCTTGCTAAATATTATATCCCACATGTCTGTGTCTTATCATCTTCAGTACTTTGTGTGGTTTGGGGTTTGGTTTTTTGGGTTTTTGCTTTACCCTCCCCCCACCCCCCAGGATGTATTTGAGAAGCTGAAATTTTCTTTCTCTCTCTTTATAAATATATATATATATATGCCATAACTTTGTATGTATTTCTCTCATTATTATCTAGGTCCATATCCAGCTCTGAAAAGTCTGTAATACTGTTTTTATCTTCCCTCTTAGGGGTAATCCTTATAAGAAAATATTTCATTTTATTCTTGCTGCCATTGTGCACTTCATTCCATTAGTTACTTAACACATACACAGTACAACCACCTCCCTCATTTTTTCTGTTCTGAATGTATGGATACTTTCATTCCACCTTCCTTCTTTTTCTATTCTGAATGTATGCATACTTTCATTCCATTCGTCCATTTTCTCACTTTTCCAGCAATGTCTTCTCATACAGGTCATTCATTTAAGAGTTGAACTCAATGATTCTTGTGGGTCCCTTCCAATTCAGAATATTCTGTGACTCTGACCTCTCTCTCCATTGTCTGGTTTCATAACCTTCCCAAGAATTTCAGTCTCTTTGCAAATGTAAGACAAACCTTTTAGTTGTTCCCACCAACTCAGATGTGAGTTCTCAGATAGAATATGTATGTTCTTGTGTATTCCTTAACTTGTAGTTAATCTTTGATATAAAGTCATGTGATCAGCATATCAATAGTTTCAAGTGGTCATGATGTTTTACAGGGAGTAGAGGTTATATGAGACTCTCAGCTTTCTCTGACAGTTGCCTGGCTTATCCCCTTTTCAAAAAGTAATGTCAAACTTCATGAAAAGGTAGTGTACTGGTAAATGTCATGTTTGAATATATGATAGTCACCAAGAAATATGTTATTGCTTTTCAAATTGTTGAATTCTTTTAATCTGTTTTTCTGTACAGAAATAATCCCCAAGCCTTGCATTCTTGAACTAGGTTTCCCCATCATATTAAACAGTTTGTTGTCTATGGCAAGAACCTCGCTGCCTGCTCTGAAGACCAACCCCTTTAATTTAGTTTTCCCTTCAGTCCTGAGTTTACCTAATGTGCTCTTGCTCCCCCATAGACAGCACCCTTTTTTGATTCTCTTTGATAATATTCCTACTTATTTCTCTCAGTAATGAGGCTCTAGTGATGCTCTGGCATTAATGACAGACTCATTTATTTCTCTTTGGTACATTTTTCTTTTGCTCATTTTAGTTGTTGCACTTCATCCTGCCTTTGACTGTCTCCAGAGCATTTTCCTATTGCTCCTGGACACTCTCTGAAGGTTTTTATTGTTTCATTATCTGCTTACTGTAAACTAGTTCTTTTCTTCATTCTTCCTCGAAAGCAGAGAGGCCCTGCAGAGAGACCCAGAGAAATTAAGAGAACTGGGCAGTCACCAACTGCATGAAGTTTAACAGCAGCAAGTGCTGCAGTAGCAGCATTCTACACCTGGGATGGGGCAACCCTGGATGTTTGTACAGACTGGGGAATGAGATGCTGGAAAACAGCACCAGAAAAGGGCCCTGGGGTTCTGGTTCTGCCCTGGCAGCCAGGAGGGCCAACCATGTCCTGGGGGACATCAGGCAAAGCATTGTCAGCCTGTTGAGGGAGGGGATTGTCCCGCTCTGCTCTGCACTGGGGCAGCCTCACCTTGAATTTTGTGTGCAGTTTTGGGCACCGCAATATGAGAAAGATAATAAATTTTTGTTCAAAGGAGGGCAATAAAGATGGTGAAGGGCCTTGATGGGAAGCCATATGAGGAGTGGCTGAGGTCACTTCGTCTGTTCAGCCTGGAGGAGACTGAGGGGAGACCTCATTGCAGTCTACAACTTCCTCATGAGGGGAAGAGGAGGGGCAGGCACTGATCTCTTGTTTGTGGTGACCAGTGACAGGACCTGAGGGAATGGCCTGAAGTTGTGCCAGGGGAGGTTTAGGTTGGGTATTAGGAAAAGGTTCTTCACCCAGAGTGTGATAGAAAACTGGCTCCTCAGGGGAACACTTTCCCAAGGAAGTGATCACAGCACCAACCTGACAGAGTTCAACAATCATTAGGATGATACTCTCAGGCATGTGATGTGACTCCTGAGGATGGTCCTGTGCAGGGCTAAGAGTTGGATTCGATGATCCTTGTGAGTCCCTTCCAACGCAGCATATTCTGTGATGCTGTGATTCTGTGATCCTTGTGTGACTCTTTCAACTCAGGATCTTCTATGACCCTATGATTCTTGCTACCCCATTGTATCATACCGCTGAAATTTTTTTCCTTTACAGAATGAGACTTTTCCAGTGCTTGGGTTCTTTTACATATAGACAAGTGTTTTCCTCAAAGAAACATGATGCCAGTGGTCCCCTTTCTTCTATACAGATTTTCCTTTTGGTTCATTTTGTATACCAGGTATAAGCAAACCATCTCAGCTTTCTACCATGTCCCTAAAACTCTGTTTGAGGTCTACTTTTTTCTTGACTCACGTGTTCAGGACCTCAAATCTTTCCAACAGCTCTGTCAAAAAATATCTTGGATGAAGAACCAGGTCTAAAATTATGCTAATCTTACAGCTCCAACATTCAGACAACTCCATGGCCTATGCCATATGTGATATTTCCCTTGGTAGTGGTATAGTCACCCTCTCCATCCACTTCAACATTTCCTAATTAAAAAAAACCAAACAACAAAACCCCACAAACCAAAACCAAACAAATAAAACCCCAACAAATCCCATCTCTCTCTCTGATTCTTCTAATTTGTAAGCAAACTGATGGTTGCTGCCCTGTTGACAGATTATTTTGAATGCATTTTTTTATAGCTTTCTACTGAGTCAGTTCTGTTCTTAATTTGTGTGAGCTAGGATGAGCTTTCTATTCCTTCAGTTTCTGCAAGATCAAAAAAAGATAGAAAATAAAAATTCACTTACTCTCCCACAATCATCACCAAAGTGTTCTACAAAAGAAAAATGTATATAAAAGTCAAACGGCAAATTAAACTGCCACTAAACAACATCTTCCCCAACAAGATTAGAGACTTTGCCTTAGATCATAAAATTTGTGTCAACTAGCCATGATTTTTTAGAATTAGCAAAACAACTGTGTATTTCAGATTTAGGAGAAAACATAAAGCAGATTAACTGTTCTTGCACTATGACACAGTAACAAAAATCTGAATATGAACTGATGTTCAACTCAGAAGTTTTACATTATGGAACAATGGCAAATGTTTTTATTCTCTGGTTGACTTAAAACCAGAGGTTTTAACCTGTGTTAGTTATTGTGTGCAATTCTGAGAATATCATTGTTAGAAAAATCTCTTTTATTAAATTTATTAAAAAAAAAAACAACAAGAAAAGTCTGCAAAACAAAAGGAATATAACGAACAGGAAAATTTGGTTACAACACCTGTTGGGTGTCCAGGTCACACAGGATCCCTAGGAGCACCACTTCCCATTCAAAAACCACACTTTTAAACCTTCTTAAGGTCCAACCCCATTTTACAACATGGGGGGGCGTTTCTTCTTCTCAGATTGGCTCTTCTGTGCCCCTCCTCATGCCAGGGGCAGAGTTTCAGGCAATATGTCAGCCTCCATCTGGCCATCTGTCAGCCACGTGGCATGAGGCTGCGTCAGCTACATTTCTAGTTAATATGCAATTGCCCTTTTCCTGAACACTTAATCCCTAGCATACATTCCAAAACTGGACTGGATGCCTTACAACTTCTGTGAAATGCCTATAGGTTAGTAACAATCAAAAACAAAAATAAACCTTAGGTTAGTAACTCTCGTTCAGTTTATTTGCTTGTAATAAAACCGTTTTTTCTACTTCTCATATCATTACCCCATAGTAGGAGACATTTTTTTAAGGAACAGAAGCAAGTAATCCAAAATTAAAGGAACTCTCACACATCAAACATTTTAAAATACTCAAATATGTACTTCTATATACAGTGATGATGACTCATGGAGGTTCCATAACAGCAAGTGATAAATAAGAAATCTTGGCATAAGCTGAAAACTGTATCCTTTTAATAAAATGACATGGCATTTATTTCACTCTGATAGTAATTAATGTTATGGGAAGACTAATGTCAAATATAAAAAATAGTAGACATCTATTAAGAGTTTAAGAGTATTTCATCAGTATAACAGTAGGAAAATTGTTCCTTTCAAATCGATGCTTCAGTTAAATACTGAATATCAAGCTTTTGTCTTTCAAGATTTAATGGGGAAAATCCACTTATCCCTTTGATCAATCATGGATAAGTTAGTGTTTTTTTGTTGAAGTCTTTGAAAATCCATCTGTATAACTTCTATTATGCTGTTAATGCCTTCCAGACTTTAAACAGACTGTGGAAAAAAAAAAGAAGGAAGACTTCTTTCAGTCCTCAATACCATCAAATGCACTGTGTTGTTTAGTAATAGTTTAAGAAAATTAATTGGGAGGACTCATGAATCACAGTCAAATAACATAATAATAATATATTTTTAAATTTTCATAACAAGTGAAATATTTTTCATCTTGAAATTTTTATAAGATTGTTTTATAGTAATAGAGGAAGATCTCTTCTCTCTTAAAAAGATTAGAGCTTTGAATATTCTTATTACAGTGATCCAAGGATCATTAGAATGACAATACAGCTGGCTTTGCAGGTCTTCAGTTTTTTTACTTTTTTTTTTTTCCTTTTAGCTCATGAGATAGGGAATTTCATATCAAATTTTGACCACTTTTAAACCTAAGATGGTTTGATTTTTTTTTTCCTAAATAAAAAACCCCAATCTTTATCAATCAGTTGGCATTTTTAGGACAGTTGAAAATAAAAGCCAATTTCATAAAAGAGAAGTTAGGCAACAAAGCTCATCACAAATAAGTGAATATGACCTATCCAGTGTCATTTTTCAAGCATAAGAAATTGCAAAACATGGACTTTACTGCCTGTGTCTGTCTGCAGCCCCGACAGACTGTGAATAGCCTCTGTGAAAAACTGCCTGGGCTGTGCTGTTAGTGATATTGAAACTGAAGGATATACTAGGATAGGATATACCCTATATATGTGCTAGCTAATAAAATTAAAGCTAACTCAGATACATATGAAATTATATCAGAAGTCCTCAATAGCCAGTGTTGATATGTCCTAGATGATGAGATGAAACAAGTGGGATTAACTCAGTATGATGTGAGTGCAACAATATTTGGATGTTTAAGTTCTGTTGGTGGAAACTAGTACAGTGACCTGGCAAAGCCAGAACTGCATAAAAAAAGCACATCTGGAAACTACCCTGACAGACAATGTGCCTTAAAAATAATAAGTCGACCAAAAGGTGACTATGAAAAGTGTAAGACCCAAAGACCACAGCCTTCAAATAAGACATTAAAGCAAAGATGAAGAAAGAAACTACCCGAGGAGGAAAAGTAATTCCTTAATGGCACATTGGGACAACACTAGGAGCCCATGATTGCCTTAAACTCACACCTTTCCTTCTTTTCACAGGGAATCTGTCAGTGTGGGAACTGGAATAGAAAGCTTGAGGTGTGGCCCCTGGAAAGGACAATATCAGTGCTAGCAGATGTGAGTGAACTATCCACCACTAAACAGAGATGAAGGACTTTATCTGCTTATTATGGGCAAGTACTGATAGATGATTGTGTAAATAAAATGGAAATTGAGTCTTGAGTTGCACTGGCTGGGATGCGAGCAGGCATGCTGAGGTGGTGCGAGTCTTCATGCACAAAGTTAGACATCTGTTCCCATCTCTCAGCATCCAAGTGAATCATCTGATCATCCTCCCCTCTATAAATTCCTCTATTACATGCTTTGAGACCTACAGACAGTCAAGGAGCAAAGTGTTATCAGCAACAAGAGGTTTCCTAGGTGGCCTTAAAGTCTCCTAATTCAGTTACCCTGGTGTAGTGACAGATAGCAACACTGATTCTGGTGAACTCATTTCAGATTTATCTCAGGAGCACAGATAGTCACCACTTGTGTACTAAAACAAAAGAAAATGGAAGTTTGAGAGAAATTTTATGGTAAAATAAAATTCATGTTGAAGTAAGTGCCTGATATAAAGAATAGCAATAATGTTGTTATAATAGTGACAGGCTAAGCATATAAACCAGGTTAGGTTTACAGAGAGATGTAATAGCTTTTGCTGGAACAGTGAGGTCATTGGAAAAAGAAACAGAGAACCTTTCAAGCCCTTCTTCGTTTCAGAGTATGATAATTGGCATTCAAACTGAACCATTGCAAAAATAATTAAACTAGCTATTTTTGGAGAATTAATCTCGTCAATCATTAACAAGAGTTACCAGAAATACATACTCTTCATGGGTAGGAAGAAGGGAAGCTGTAGAAATCTTTGATCTCTACTTAGAAGCTGCTCACACACTCCAGAAATACTCAATAACAAAATTGATTTTAACCTCAAATCCAGCCCAGCTGAAAGTCTAGTTTGTAAAAAAGCTTAATGAATAATACTAGAAATGTTTCTACATATTTTTATAAAGTTTTCACGCATGTGAATTACTCAGACAGCTTCTGTCATATGAAGAGTATCAATAGTTTATTGATTTACTCAGCTCTCAATCAACCATTACCTTTTCTATCACTCAGTTGGACCAAAGAAAGTGAATCACTAATACTGAGAAGCAATAGGCCTTCATGAGTTTGGCAGCTGAATTCCAGAACCTAAAACCAGAGCTATCAGGGATGCTAAAACGTAGGATGTGGAACACAAACTGGGGAAGAGACGTGTAGTTGTGAAATCTCTTTATGGATGGAATAAAATGGGACAGTAGGGGGAAATAAAGTAAGAAACTGGAAATGTGGATTCAGAGAATGTCTTCCCTGAGTAATGGACTGCCATGCTGACAGCTATCACAGATCAGGGCATTTGGATCTGGGCAGCATGCAGAAACACTTGGTTCTGACAATGGCTGCATGGTTGCCAGGCTAATTAGCTAATAAGCCCTCCCAGTCAGCTCATCACTGTCCATTCCTGAGTTTCTGTGGTCTCCTCTATCCAAAATGTCACAGTACAGATACCAGTATAGGCATCCTTTAAAGATATTTATCTAGAAACTAATATTATAGAGTTAAGGAGGGATTGCTTTGGAAATACAGACTTTACTCTTTATCCTGTATCCCATATGATCTCTACAGAAGATAGTTAACTTTATCCTTCTCACCTTCCATGCTCTTCCTTCTTTCTTCACCTACACGTAGAAAATGTCTTTTGCAAACTTTGTACTGAGACACTTTATGGAGGCTGATGATTTTAGTGCTTGCTACTTCAGCCACAAAAAAGGGAGTTATCCCTTTGCAGGGAGGAGGGCAGAATACTCATGAGCTAGAGCTGAAATTGAATATAGTAGAGATGCATCACTAGAAACAGCTGAGCATTATCTGGTTTGAACGATCCTTTTGCTGCAGGGGATGCAATCAATGGAATCTGCATAGCTAACAAGACCAAAAGACTGACTTTTCACTTCTGGCATCCTATGGTTCAAAGCTCATTCTGCTAACACCTGCAGATATGTTTGAGAGTTTTAAATCCCAGTAGACATCTATCTATTTCACAAAGCCACCCTTCAGTTTGAGCTTAACTGGGGAAGTCAGCAGTTCACAGTAATAACTAGTAGCAGGAATGATGTAGATCAGATCCTCTATAAAATCTGTGAAAAGAAAAGTTTATAGTCACTATTGTGTGCTAAGTCTGGATCTTGACACCACTGGATGAAGCACATTAGCAATAACAGTGAGGTGGTTATGAAAGAATTCTTTGGGATATTTCTCTGCAATATCACATAGCAAAAAAAAACTAGGGTCAGCCCCAGTGAAGTTGTTGCTGCTGAACATGAGACTTATCACATGGTTCATGCATCTAATCCACTTGCATATCCATATCTCATTTAATGATATGCAATCACTGCCCTTTGTGAGACGAGTTTAGATATGTCTGAAGAGAGGAAATGACATTTTCCTGACTTTTGCTGTGTTCCTCAGATCTGCTGTGGCATTTCATTGCACCATGGAAGAACATGGCAAAATTACTCTTTGTACAATCTCTTTCTCAACAAGCAGAGTGAGATGAAAGCAACACAGGAAGAATCTAAGAGAGGTTCACAGTGAGGTGCTCTGTATCTGTGTTTCATAAGGTGTGGAGTGGCTGAGCACTTACATGGTAGAGACTCAATTTTCTCTCACAAGCTGGTTAAGAACTTAATTTTCAAAGTGAAGGAACAAAAGTGATGCAACAGTATGAACTTTCAGCAACATGGAAATAAATAATAAAAATCCACTCCAATGCACAGCTGTGCTAGGAGGAAAAGTGTTGACTGACTTCTGATAATTTGCTTGTTTTACTCTGTATATTAGAAGTATTTTCTTGACTTACTCCAGTGAAACTACAGACAGATTTGTTTGATCCTTTTTTTTACCATTTCCAGTGTCAGTGTAGCCCAATGTTAAAATTATCCTATATCTCATCAATTGGTAGGGTGACTTCTGAACTAACAAAACTCAGTGAAATGTGAAATTTAAACCTTTATTGAAATTATCTTATATTTAGGGAAGTAGAGACTGCTTAAAGAAGAGTGATTTTTCTTGGTTTGTTTTTTTGTTGTTTTTTTTTACTTAAATAATGTTTGTCACAAGAACAATCTTGGTACAGGCCCAAAATATGTCAGCATTAGTGTACGGCACATCCATGGGAAACTAAAACCAGCATAACATTATGAAGTGGTAAAGTGGCAGAAGAAATTTTGTAGTCTCTGTTTAGAACGCTTTCATATTTCTGGACTCAAAAATGAGTTTTGGAAAATCAAAAACTTGTAGCAAATTCTTGCCAAACATTGCACTACCATGTAAATGGGATGTTTTACTGTGTACTGGTGAGTCACATAGAGTAATAAAATCATGATGCAAAATTTTTCTAATGAAATGCTTCTAAGAAAACTCTGACACTTTTTGTATGTTTTTCATCTTACAGAAGCCAGAAATAATGGTGCCTACAAATTATTTTTTCATGTATTTTTATTGTTACTGTGTCTGGAAATGTGTTAATATTTTTTAATAACTTTAATTTAATCTTAGCTATTTTACCTACATTGAATGTGCAAAATGCCATAACTATATGAAGTACCTCAAGTAAGCATTGAGACTGTAAGGACTCGGGCCTTTTGTTGTGCAAATGACCTTTGAAGAATGTAATTCCTACCAGGAGGTGTATAGATTAACTCCAGATTAGTTTTTCAATAGGGGATACAAAATAAACACTGGAAAACAAATAAATAAATAAATAAATAA
The DNA here is from genome assembly GCA_035221455.1 of Xenops minutus. Lineage (NCBI taxonomy): Eukaryota > Metazoa > Chordata > Aves > Passeriformes > Furnariidae > Xenops > Xenops minutus. The sequence continues at coordinate 91,367,273 of JAWWEE010000001.1, forward strand.
ATAAATAAATAAATAAAAGGAAAATTCTTTACTTGCTCCACACTCATACAATATGTCTTGAGTACAACTCTTTCCTAAAGCACAACAAAGAAGCGTAGATGAGGGGAAGAGGGGAAAACAAACACCTTTGGATTTCCTTAGACCATAAATACGGTGTGTTTCTACATTACTGGCCAATCTAGCTGGCTCTTTGAACAGGGCTAGTTCCACAAAAATTGCTGCTTCTCCTGAAGGTAGTGCAGATGTGCTGATGGTGTTCCCTGACCCAATAGGGAGCAGTCTAAATTCATCCTAAGAGCTCATGGTAATCTGTGTGCACCTGTGGTAAAACAGAAAAATTGGGGAAATGTGCCTGGGATCTCTTTACTGCTATGACTGTTGAGGTATTATAAAAGGTTTTCAGAAATTTCTTACATCTGTCATTCTGAAACAGACGCTCAGCCACAGTTTAGCCATCAGCCACTTCCCTGGCACCACCACCATTTCCTCTGCTGCTGCCTCCAGACCTTCCAGTGGCCCACGTGGCTAAGTTTAATTCTCTGTTTTCTCCAATATTATTTCTAATGACACCACCAACCTCCTTTCCCTGCCCAGGAACATGTGAGGTTCTCCAGTGGCACTACATGTCAAATCTTTTGGTCAGCACCACTACTGTCTGCTGATAAACTTGTAATCAGGATTTTTGGTGAGAGAACAGAGATATTCAGTTGACCTTACAACTATGCCAGGTTGCAGCTGGCTATGGGTGCCAAGCACTGTTCAAGAAGCCGTGCCTTGGAAATATTAGCACTTAGGGAAGGCACTGCAATTCTAAGGGAAAGATGAGATACCTGGAGTCAGAAGAGTTCAGTTCCAGACTTCAGGAGACATGGCCACCACCTAGAAGGAAAGCAACTGCATAGGAGACATAGTGCTGCTTCCCAGAAACGCTACCGTGTCAAAGTAACAGTGAGTGGATGCAGGTCTGAGGAAAAAGACTGGGCTTTTTACTTATAAAGTTCTTACAAAATCTGAGTTCTTCAGACACCTCCATGCATGCATTCATGCAATCTGACAGATAAAATCCTTCAGTAATGAGAGTTGTAATATCTTTTGAATGTGCTTTTATACTTTAAACCAAGACAATGAGAATAACAGGATATTTTAGTCCCTGTTCAATTTAGCTGTACATTCTTGTCACTTCTTTGATATTGGTTATACTTTTGCCAGGTTGTTTTATCTTTCATCTTCTCATCCACTATAGAATTGCAGTCAAAATAGCTGAAATCACTCAAATGACTCTGAGACGACAAACAAATCATTTAAAAGAGAGGGAAAATCTTAGCTGCTGTGTCTTTCCATGTATCTATCATTTCAATGCATGAAAAACATAATGCAAAATATGACTTTTCACCTGATGTATCTTTTCTTGCTATTTTGGTTTCAGTTTGAGACCCCTATATATGTAACCCTTTTATTTGGCTACCCTGGTATTTGCAATCAGAAAAATTCTACAGCACCTCTGAATTGTTTTTCAGTTTTGTCCTTGTGTGGTGTCAGTTCTTGTTGTTAAACCAGATTTACGCAGAGACTGTGACAGCAGCAGCTTATAGTCTGTCAAGTCTGTCTGGAACGTCCTTCAGTTGCCTTTGTAAATTTAGCACATCTGTATAAAGCCCCTTCTTGTGTAAATTTTGTGTTCTGGTTTTGAGCTAGTCCTCCATATGCTTCCAGCAAATTTCAAGATCCTTCTGGTAGCTGTATGCAAATGCAGAGATAGATTCAAGGCTCTCTGATACATCTTTTTGTGCCTTTTTGTTGCTGCTGTAATTGCTTTACATTTCTCATTTTTTGTGTTATATTGATGATAATGTTAATACGGGAAAAGGTTGTAACTTTCCTGGTTTCTACTTTTCAGTCTCTTTTTATGGCATAATCACCAACTGGTCCTTTCATGTTTGGTTTGGGGTTTTTTTTGTTTGTTTTTTTTTTAAGATTGTTCTATACTGAGTTTTTAGTTTTATAGCTGAACATCTGCTTTTCTGGAAAACTTGGGCTGGTGATTTAAATGAGCAGATAAGACAATGCTTCAAAAATGTCTCTCAGTGGCAATTAATTGCTTCCATATCCTATTCTCCTATTTCAAACATTTGAGGAAATGACAGAAGGGAATTATCCAGGCTTTGACTCCTTTTGAAAGAAATGTACACTGTTTTCCATAAAGGTAAGAAGTTTTGGCTTACCGCCCACCATCCATTAAACAGAATGACTCCCAGCAATGTACCTTGCTGGGATGGGTTGTTCAGCTTCCTAATATGTGATAGATATCTTGCTTCAAGGTACATTCATGAGTAAGGAGCTACTACCAGGAAGTTGTAGGTAAACACAAATATGCAGGACAAAAGCCATCTTCCTGTCTTCAAGATTCACCTCTTGAAGACAGAGTTAGACACAAAACCCACTGGTTGATTTTTTTTAATAAAATGCATCTAAGCGAAATAACAGTGACATTTCCTTCTTGTACTCTTCTGCTGAGGAGTTAAGAATATTCCTCTTACATGTACCAGGGACTGGTTACACACCTCTGACTTTGGAAAGTGCAGCTGACAAGCAGAGAATTCCAGCTTCCAAGAGAGTGCTCCACTGTCAAGCAAAAGACATCTTTGCACAGGCCTTCCATTTCTTTTGTTGAAACTGCTCCATTTGCTGTAATACATTCACAGTAGATTGGAATCCTCTGCAGGGGTCGCAGGCTGTAATCCCAGCCTCACCTGTGTTTTAAGAACCTGTGTGGTAGGTATGCTCCCTAAAGCCCTACAGGATTTACACCTGGTTACATATGAAAATCACAGGAATAAGCAGCTTTTGAATTCCAGCAGGTTTGATGAGCCTTAGACATGACTTGTGGAAAATAGTGACAAAACCCACCTCTTATTAATGTCTCAGGGGTGGTGCAACAGTCTCCACCATTCAGTGTCCTCACCCATAGACAAGCTACTTTATGGTGAGCCAGGCACTTTGTTTTCCCATGGTCTCCAGGCAGGACACTCAGGGTGCCTTCATTGGCAAGTGCTTAAGGTTGTACAGCTCTGTTAGAAGGATATCAAACACCCTGAGTTTCTGACATCTCCAGAGAAAGGTAGCAGCTGAACAGGGTATTTCTAGGTTTAGTGTTTGCTGGAGGATGTACTAGGCCTCATGGATAAGTGAACAGCCTAGATCCATTTTTTTGATCTATTCTGATCCGTTTTTGTATCCATTCTGAGCTTTTCACCTCTTCAGTGTTAAACATTCAAGTAGTAAATGCTTGCCCTCATTCTTAGTAGGTAATAGAAAGCATGTATGTATGGTACTTCTCATTGATCACTGATTACAGCAAAAAGCAAACATGAAAGGAAACAACACCGAAAAATATCAGTAAGAAAACCTATCATACTTGCACCACATTGGAGCCCTTATATTTGTTTATGTTCTGAAATCCTCAGAGCAGTTATGATGCCAAATGGGTCCACCCAGTTTGGGCATTGTTTGGTGAGTCATTTTCCCCTCAGAGATATCCACAAGCCTCTTCTTATTTCTAGGTTCTCAGGATGGCTAAGATTTTCATTCAGAGCCCAAAATAAAAGCATAATGGTTTGATATCAAAATCACTACAAATCTTTCATTTGCTTTCATAAATGTAAAGAGTAACATTTATTTCCTCCCCCCAAAAAAAGTAAAAATTAAGCTCAGTATCCCACAAATATTTTCAGTAAGAGCAAGAGCAATACTTTTTGTAGTCATACTGGTAAGTGATGAAAAATACCATTATCTATAAATATTACAGATCGCATACACATTAAAATTGGAAAGGACATACCAGATCAATTAGTTAATCTTTCAAATGAAGTTCTATTTCACACTGTACAATATAATTTATGCTTTCTAATTCTTATTTGCAACAACTGTTCAAATGTACAGAAGAAACTAATAGCTTTAGTGACTGTGAGACCTTATTGAGTGATTGAATTTTGGAGGAAATTAAATAGTATGCAATCTGCAGAAAACAGAAAGGTCAAAAAGGCATTGGGCAATCATGTGGTGATAAGGAGTTACTATATCATGTGTATTTGAAATGGGCATGATGGGATCTGAAATGTAAATTCCCCAGCTTTTATATATAAGACATTTAAACCATAAAACTCCCAGCAAACTGTGCTCCCCTGTGGATATTGAAGGGTTACAAGCCTGCATAAGTCAAAACACAGTCAATGCAGAAATTAGAGTAGCCTAGTAACAAGAGAAATATATTGATGATGGAATGAACCCAGCAATAACTGATGTTAAATTAGCCTGGTAAATGGGCAATTAGCATGGATGTGGTTTGAACAAATATGCCTCAGGTATTACCATGCTAATTACTCAGAGGTTTCATTATTCACACCCTCCCTGCCTTTTGTCTTTTTCCTTCAGTTTGTAGGTATGTGTCACATTGCAGCTAAGTTTTATTGTGGAAAAGAAAAGGGTACAACAGATTTCTTTAATAAACATTGAATGACATTCTCAGTTTGCTCAGCGTTGGCCTCCCCTTGGGGCAGTGTATGTGGAGAGCTAATGCTTTTGATCTAGACGGGCAAGCGTTCTGCTGAGGTGGGGCACGAAGAGTAGATATGGCCCTGATGAAAATCAGCGCATTAAATCTGGCTGAATAAGCTACATCATCCATTCACAGATATGTATTTATTGCAGCAACTATGATAAAGAATAAAAAAAAAAAAAAAAGAAAAATGACCTGATCTGTCAAGACCATTAGACTTCTGAGAAATTATTTGAAGCTGAGATGGATCATTAGTGAGTGGTTTCAAACCACTACAGTAATTTCATCTTTATGGATTTCCATTATTTGAGCCGTGGCAGAAATATATTAATTAATTTTTCAATGATGCATCTAAGTAACCTTTACACACAGCAGACAAATAAAATCAACAGTGAAATCATGGTTTAATTATTTACCTAGCAACAACTTAGAATCAATACAACATCTCTTACTGACTGCAAGAACTTAATCTCCTCTCTGTTCTCTTCCTTTTATATGGTTATCATGCAATCAGGAGACAAAAGATGATGGGATTTTGCTCACATAATTATGGCTCATCAAAACAGCCTTCATGAACAATTCATACATCAGATTTGATCCTTTATCTGTTGGAGAATTATCTGTGAACTGATCATGGCTTTTATTATTTGGTTGATGAAGAGCTATTTCCAAACACATCTAAGCCCAACTATAGCAAGTGCTTCTTCAAGTGTTTGTTATTTAGAGTTCTCTGGGTGCATGTCAGCTCTCTCATGTGGTATAATTTTTGTTACTGTTTGATTAAATAGACATCTTTTGCAAAGTGGAGACATACTAAAGAAAATAATAGAGTACTGAAACTTCCCCAGGGAGAAAAGTGAATATACTATGGAGACTTACCAGGAAATTTTAAGGCCTGAAGTCACAAAGTGGAGGTATAATGTGAAAAAGGGATAACAATTTGCTGCTGTGCTTCATCATTTTATAGTTGTCTCAGTATATCTCATTGCTGAAACACTGTCCAGCCTTCCAAAATTTCAGGTCTTTTCAGAAATTATTCAACATTAAACATTGAGGCTGCTATATGTAACATGATACCAAGTTCTTAATAGCTTTCAGTAAATGTCAGAGGAAAACACTTTCATCATTCTCTAGAAAAAAATTAACGCTCAGAGAAAATACTGTAAATGGTGTAACACAACCTAAATACCACTACAAGTGGCTTTCATGCAACTTTTAGAGTACAAAACTACTTATGCTACTCTTAAAGATTTCCCTCCTTCTACCATTCTTACGTCTGTTGCAGATTTCTGGTAAATAGGAAATATCGTATTTTATTATTTCAAACATTTAATTTTTTCCTCCAGTTTCTTCAAGGCAATTTTTCAGTCATTACAGAATGGTGATATTTAGTGCTGTGGTCTACCTGGGATTTTGACACTTCCCAAGAAAAGCATAGTGCCCTCCTTCCTCTCTCCCCAAACCCATAAACCCATTACTATCTCAAAGAAAGGAATATTTTCTGACTTGTTCAACAAAATAAGTATCACTGAACTGAAATACTTTACAAGATGACCTAATAAGAAAAAAGCTGGAATTATACTCTCATCCTTTAACAAAGTGCTGTAAATTTTGTGAAAGTGTTCTTATGTATTGTACATTCTCGTGTATTATGTGTTTTGTTTGTCAGTCTCCAAGTCTCTAACTTGTAAATTTGCATCATCCCCACCCGTCTTTCAGTGTGCTCTGATTAACTCAGCTCTCAAATGGAAAATGTGCGTGGAATCTGAAAAGCTTTTTTTCAAATGTAATCTTCCAACACATTTTCGTAAGCACTTACGAAGTAACGACTATCCTTTATAACAGGACTTTCAGTGATTTTATCTCACCACACTCTCATAGAGACAAATAATACTCAAAGTGGATGTCATATCCCATGCATGCTTCCTCTCTCTGCTGCATCGAACAAAATCAAACTGGTGCCATCTAATGAGGACAAGTGACACAGATTGAATGATTCATTTCAAATCAAGGGAAATAAAATAAGAAAGTAAGAAAATAAGAAAGAAAACACCCTATAATAAACTGTGTCTCTCCAGTCTCAACTTTTTGTGAAGAAACCTTCTGTCCTCTGAGTGTAGAGTCCAGTCCAGCTTAGTTTCTCAGACCAGACTATGGTTTCAGGTGGGAGCTTTTCTGCACCAAGATAGTGATAAAGTCTCATTCATTTTCCCCGTCTTAGGATGTGACATGTAATGCCTTTTTTTTTTTTTTTTTGTCAGAATATCTCAAAATACATGTCTCTTCTCCTCTGCAGCTAAATTTCCTTAAAGATAGAAAAAATTCATATTTTTGTGGTTTCCTTTCTTCCTCCACCCCTTAACTGGAATCAGCCTTGAAGTTTGATAGTTACAGAGTAGGTGAAGGCAAACACAATTGGACTCACAGGTATCCTCTCCTTAGAAAATCAGGTGAAGAGAAATATCTGGGTTCTGTCGGAAGAAGAGATAAACCACATCTCACTGATGGGCAACAGATCAGGTAGCTGTAGGGAGGTTATCGTGGAGTGGTAAGGTAGTGAGAAGAATGGGGGAAAATGTTTATTAAGAAATCAAACAGTGTGAGCTGAGCACTAGAGCAGTGATCTTTCTTCCTGCTCTCCTCTGCCTCCCATACCCCTTCTAACTCCCTCAGGGAGCACTTTACATATCCTACACATTCCCCTTTTCTGCTCCCAGATATTTTCCCCATGCCTTGGTAGTAACTCTCCTGCAGTCCATCATCTGGAGATATGTGTGTGCTGTGGTCTCCCAGGCAATCCTGCATGCAGGGTCAGGGCTGATGAGTTGGGCAGCCTGGAGAAGCAGTGAGTGCTCCCTGTCCTTGCCTCAGCGAGAGCAGTAGTGGAAGTCTCTCCTCCAAGCAGCCCCTCACTTTGAACAGCTTTGCATGTAACTATTATGTCTGAGACATGTATCGCCCTCTGTGAAATGGAATAATGGATTTGAAACAAAGGCTGTTGTCACATGCAGTAGAGAAACATTCATGTGTTTCTTTAGGAAATTGGACTAAAAAGAGTGCCAGTCCCAGAAACTCACCTTTGACATAAGAGACATATTTACTCAATCCAGGAGATGCGGCAGTATACAGCTCTGGTAAAAGCATTATCACAACTATCATATAAACAGAAGATTTGTTTTAATGTATATTACCATTATGATAGTTTTTACCTAGCATGTGTGCGTGCACACACACACACACACACACACAGAGTCTCTCCAACAGTTTGCATTTGAGTATTTAAAAAAAAATACAAAGCTCTGCTGGTGTGTATGCATATAATTACAGGTATTTAGAGGTTTCTGGCAGGGTGTCTCCTGTCTGCTGACCTCACTTTCTCTTATAATACAACCCTCACGGATTGGAAAACAAAGACAGCAGATTATAGCTCCCAAACATCACTTCAGGGAGCACAAAAACCTAAGTCATGATCTCAAGGAGACTGAGTTACTATATGCACTTTTTATCTGGAGCATTTTTTAATATTATTAAGCTTATTTTTCCATCAATACTGCACTGTTGCCTTATCTCTTCCCTACACAGTTGTCAGTGCAGACCAAGTAATTCATTTCAAATGCCAGTGCAAAGAACATGAGCCTAATTTGTGTTTGTGGATGGTAAAGGTCATCCAAACTTAATATTCTCTTTTTGGCAGTTCCAAATACAAGGTCAGGAAAATAGAGCACATGTGTACAAGTGTAGGCAAGAGGCATGAAATTTGGAAGGAAAATAATATTTAATAAATTATATAACCTGTTCAGATATCCAGATCAGGATGATGATATAAGTCGAATAAGCAAATTAATTGCTTGGCATAACACATGCTCTATGTTAACTCAAAACCCAAGTCTGGCTCTTTTGCCACTTGAGAAGTAGATTTATTTTGATGTGTTGGTCTACTATTTAATCAGACCTTGCACTGCAGGTCATTGAGGCGAGGCAAGTAGAGGATGAATAAATGGATGTGAATTTTGTCATATGTTCAAAGAAGAAACAGAAATCAAGGAGCACAACTCGCACCAGTACCTTAAGGAGTAAGAAATATGGTGCAAAATTAAATGCTTTCAAAGAGCAGGCCCTTAATCCCAGGCCTCTCAGAGCCTCTTCATAGGGTCTGAAGCTCTCTGCCACCCACAGTACTCAGGCCCCAGGAAGAGGCAGTGTTTGCCTCCCTTTATCCCCTCTGCCTTTGTGCTGGTCCATATAGCTGACCACTGACGCTTCCTACTGCCACACAGCACTGACATGGCTCCAGTCTGTCACTTGGACACTATTTTGCTTTGATTCACCTTTGGTGATGATTCCCTGTGGATAAAACTGGCTGCCTCTTCTTATCCAAATCAGCACAAGGGCAGCACAAGGGGCTGAGGAATAGCCCAGCCAAACGTGCAGCAAAACCCTCCATGTTCTCCAGGGAGCCCTTGATGAGGATGGCCAAATTTGGTCCTGTATGCTGTGTATATTGCTGCGTTAAAAATACATGTTGTTATAGGGTTTTGGAGAAGCTTTTATGAATTTCATTGGTCAGCAAAAATTAATTTTTTCCCTTCAGCGAATGTTTCTCCAGTCTGTGACGGTCTGGACGGTTTCCTCTAGTGAGCAAACTTTCTTCAAAGAAAGGTTTCTAGGGGTGCAAATCAAGTAAGAAGAGATTAGTTTGGGTCAACTGAGAAATCCCCAGGAAAAATATAAAGACTCTCTTCTGGATCCACACAAACTCCTTGTCTCTTACTGGCTGAATTGCTGTTGTACTCCCAAATGAAGTGCTTGGCAGCTGGCCAGCATGTCTTTCATCCTATCCAAAAGGTGAAAGGCGGGGAATTTGTGAGCTTTTCAGAGCAAGCCAGTGATGAGTTTGCTCAGCAGAGATTGAATTTCTGGTGAACAGCTTGCCACAGCTTTTGTCTGTCAATGCTATCATTTCATCTATCTATCCTTTGTCCCTCCTGATTTCCGCTCACACTAATACGGAATGACGGGCTTGCCCATTTAACTCTGCAGGCTGAACTTCAGCTTCATTACTATGTATTAGATCTATTTTCACTCCAATTTAACATTAATAGAGTAATTTGCAGAGTTCTTAACTGAACCACAAATCTCTTAAATTGCTATTTTACTTCTTGTATATGGATTCAGCTTAATATTTAACGTTTTTTCTAATTTAGTGTTTATGCAAATGACACACTTTTGCTCCTCCTCTTCACTCCCTACTTGGATCTTGGCATAGAGGGCATCATAGTCATAGCTTTACTGCTGTCTGCTCCCATTAGACTGATCTGAGGAATCAGCTGTGACCACAGTTTAATGCTGTCGGGCCAGGCACAGCCTATGACAGTGAACTGCTAAGCAATAATCCTCTAGAGTAATTTCTTTAGTGTCTGCAGACTAACAGCCCAATGGCTTCTTTCACATCCTGGCTCTGAAGACATTGCCCTTTTCAAGGATGCTACACTTTCTATCCCTAATTTGTGACTTCACTTCCAAGAAACAATGTAAACTTGAAGACCCCATGGCCAAGTGCTTTCAACCTACGCCCACAAGCAGACTGAAAGCATTTGCAATGCATTTAGGAACAGCCCGGTTTAGAAATCTGCTAGTTGTGCCAGACAACACATTCATACTTACCTGTGCTGGATTTTCTTGTCCTTGTGATCAAAAGTTAAGGCTCGTTATAAGGAGTTGAGAGAAACTTCTTCTCTGTCTCTTCAGAACTTTCTGGGTCTTGAACTGACACTTTTAACACAGGCTTCATAGCATGGCTGGTAAGTCTGTCCTTGAGAAAGGGCTCTGAGAAGTTTAACCATACACAAATGTCTAATAGTCTAAATTTAACAGTCTTTCTTGATTTATTTGCAACTGCATAGTTTTGTTGGAAAAAAAAATTGTTTCTGTTCCTGGACTCTTCAACAGCTGAAATGATGCTAAGGCTGAAATCTTTCAGTGGAAGGGTGGGGTGGGGCTGTATGTTTGGACTTCAAGTTTTTTGTCAATGAACTTGTGCCCCTTTTCTGTCAGTGCTGGTAACATGATTTAATGGTAACATTTCACTGTCTTATGGCTCTCATCAAAATTGTAGCCCCCTTGCTTTTGTCAAAAGATACATTAGAATTCAACCCCTGTGCTTTACCTCTGTGTTTAGGGAAGCCAGGCAGGATTGCCTTGCTGGGTGCCACAGTAAAGGTTTACAGGACCAGACAGTCCTATAGGCCTGGCTTTCACTCAAGTGCGCCATCCATGACTGGATTTCACTCAAAACATCTGTTAATGGCAAAAAGACATTACCTTGTCAAGGAGGTTAAAATGTCTGACAACTTTCTCATTCTTTTAAAGAATAATTTGGCATACTATTTTAAAATGCAATAGATAAGGGAGACCTGCCACAGTCAATTTTTTATTTTTTTTAATGGCAGTTTAAGGTCTTTTGGAGGTGAATGTTCAACTTCATTTTTGCCTTTCTGGGTGGAAGAGCTTTAGTATTAAATGTCTGCTGCCAATCAGTTTGTGAAATACCATTTCATACGACAGAAAAGGGGCTTTTAAAAAAGTGAAGAAAAGGAACATGAAGGGAACAAAACTCTGTTAGAAGATAAAATAGCTTCAGAAGAATTACAGTTCACACATTTGCAGCTGGAATCTACTCTCACAGTGCCTGGTGCTGATGAACTTTGATATCACAAAACACAACATTCTTCCTTCTGAATATTTTTAAAAACATCAACCACCACAAATTGCTAAAGGTGGGAATAGTGTTCTTGGAGTGCATTGTAGCAATAAGACCCACTGCTGTCATTAAGGGTTTGTATATCTGCTTGCTATAGTATTCCTCTCTGAAGCCTTTCCTGCTGTGACAGAGAAAAGACAGAAAAGAGGAACTGATAAAATGGTTCCAGAGCCCTTAGACATATATATCTTCTTATCCTTTCAGTCAGTACTGCTCCTGTTCAGCATACTGATTCTTGTTCTTCAGAGAATGAAGCACTGTTCCTTAATCTTTTATGTCACAAACGCAAGGATCCTTATTCATATTCTGTTGTACTGGTGGTACAAAGAACTGTTTTCATATTCTTCAAACAAAGGAGCATCTTCTTTTCATGTATTTCAAATGCAGAGTGATGATGTACCTGGAGCTTCATCCACAATGAAAAAAAAAAAGGTGGGTTCATGAAGTCACAGGAACCAGTTTCAGGATGACTGGTGTCATTGAGAGGAAGTAGTTTTTTAGTAGGGAATAGTATCATAAACTCATGGAACTGCTCAGCTGGTAAAAGACCTTGAGAGGTCAGCTGGTTCCAGCCATTCAGCCATTTACCTACAATGGCCAGTGCTTAGAGCTCATATTTTTTAATAGGAAGTAATAGGAAGTATAGAGTTTCTTTAGGAAAGAAGAAAGCTCCTGACACTTTCCAAGCACTCCACACTTCAAGCAAAATTGAAATACTGAAGAATGAAAGAGAAGATAACCTTCATTAGAGACAGTAATTTTATTAATCTGGAAGTTGAGTCATATTAGAGCCTGCCACTCTCACAGGAGCTTGAGTTCTGTTAAAATCTGCTGATGAGAAGAGGAACTATCCTAACTAGAAAGCTACAAATGAGGGAAACCTGAGATGCTATTTTTGCCAACTTGACATGCCCTCAAATAACAGCACTAACTCCACACAATATTTTATGAAATGAGCTCAGCAAAAACACAAGGGAAGTATCTGCAGTACTCCAGCTAGTGGTTAAACTCAATGTACAAACAACATGTGTTCTAAACTGAATTAAACTGTTCTGTCAGTTCTGACCCAAACACAGTTCTCTCTTTTGAGGGAAAATTGAAGTGACTCTTTAAGTATGGGAAGAAATATCTTCTGCACATGGGATCCTATAGTTGTGGTCAAGAGACCACATATTGATTGTCCAAGATGTTTGGCCTCTGTCTTCAGAAAAAGAGTGGCTGATGCAACCCTGGGGCTTGAAGAGTAGGAGAAAGGGCAAGAGGAGAAAAATTAGAGTGCCAAATGCAACTTCTAAACTAACAGGGTATATTCCTTCTCATTTTTGTGCCTCAGACTTCCCATGGAAAAAGTAGTATTAAAACCACTTTTTGAAAAGAACCACACAGGGATAGAGGAGGAGTGGTCTAGTGCAATTTTTCAGAAGGCAGCAAAAGTGGGGTTTTTTATGTGTTTGAGACAGGTGTACTTTATGTGGTGGAACTGAGTTCTTTTTTAAGCTAGTATGCTTCAGGGCACAAGATTTCCATTCCAATCGTTTTTCACAATTCTATGAGCACAATGACAATGTAAACACTCAAAACCTGAGGTTGGCAATGCTTCCTGGACAGTCAGGAATAAAATGACAGATATTTAGAAACATACAATTATTTAGAGAGGGAAGAAAACAATCTTTTTTGAACAGCAGCAAAACACCAGTTGCCTTCTGTTTTTTAAATCGTATATTTATTAGTCGAAGATAAAATCAGGCAGACTTACGGAAAAATGATTGCCAGTGTGAGGGGTGGGGGAAAAACATTTATCCCCTTTTTCTGTAAAAAGAGAGCACGTGAGTAAATAATACTGGGAATCTTGTGTGTGCACAGCCTGTGAAAGGGACATGGAAAGACGCGAGATGACACGATCACCCAGGCATTCCCCCCCTTCAGTGGTCTCCAAGTCCCTTGAGCACTGCTCAAGGTGTGTCATTGTCTTCAGCAGGAGAACTCCCTTGCTTCGTGTGCAATATTGAGTATTTTTCTTAGATGCAACTTAATCCTGCCCTGAGCACTTTGATGTCTTCTGAGAGGGTGTAGTGGGAGCTGGGCAGGAGCAACATCAGGACTGGGACGAACAGAAGTGGTTATGCAGAGAGGGACTGAAGTTAGAAAGAGGAAGGCTAAGGGTATGTAGTGAAAAAGAGGGAAGATTTATTGTTACACTAAATCCCAATGTTAATTAAAATGCAAGTGCACTTTGAATTATGGGGCTATCATTCCATTTTTGAATACTTGTGTCTCTTGTAACTGCTGGAGACTCATCTTTGAGGTTTATGATGTCTCCACAAGCCTTTGATAAAACTGTATTTCTGTAATTCACAGTGCTTGTTAAATTGTTATATATAGAAAAGTATGTATTATAAATTAAAGCCTGTAATAGGTTTTAGGACCAGTGAGTACACTGAAAAAATATTCAACCCCTAATTTATTTGATTTGTTTGGTCATTAATATTTGAATAAATTATTCAGTGAAGAGTAATTGACCAGGCGGAGAGATGGCCAAAACTTACCAGAAATATTTGCAGAGTAGATTACAATATTCAGCAACAGAAAAGGTGAAATTTGATGAGCTGTTTGTTGAGGTGCATAAAAGAACGTGTTTGCTTCTTCAGTATGTTTCAGTATAAATCATCTCATGGGTCAGTGTTTTTTCTCAATATTTCTTCAAATTTCAAACCCTATTTTCTTTCCTGAGATCATTTTGAAAGTAGATCTGAAATCCTTCCTATTGTTTCAGAGGATGCAATAGATTTGGGGAGATATATTTACACGTAGCCATTCCAGGCAATAGAGTATTGTTACACTTCAATATTATGCTATTCAAACCACAGCCTTCTTAAGCAAAGAAAGAGGTTGTACTCTCATATACTCTGATACAAATTATTACTGTACTGGGGTTTTTTTTAACCTTGGTGACACATTATGAGGAAATACATAACATCTTCAGAGAAGAGAAATGTCCCTCATTTGGCACTTCTTTTGGGGGAAATCTGATACTGCAAGTCACTGCCACAGTAACCCAGGGAATGCTCTCAAATAGCAAGGAAATTAAAGCAAAGGCACACAGAAGTTTGCTATTTTATTCAACCTTCGCATCTCTTGCTTCATCTAAACTGAAGAACAAACACATTAGATATCATTATAAATTCTCTGTAATACATGATTTAAGCCCCTTTTGATAGAATAACCTGTAAAACAGAGGAGGAAGCAGTAAAAAAAAGATTGCTTTTGATCCTGGGCAATCTCCAGGAGTTATGACTGGAGTTGGGAGGTAAAAAAGTCTGAGTTTATGATCTTAGGTCCATGCAGGATTGATAACTAAAGGTAAAGTGCTGGAGGAGCCAAAGAAGACTTTGGCCTCAATTAAAGGAATTTAGAATAACATTTCATATATTTTGGGGCCCAAACCCAGCAGGATGGTGAATATTGATAGGTAAACACCTGCAAGGCTCTGTCTGCTGCAGTAATAAGGGATGCCAGGACCAACATGTAACAATAAATTCAGTCCTTATAATTTTCCTCTGTGTTTGGTTAATCTATTTTTTAGTAAATTATGTCACTGGAATGTTTACTTGGGTAAGATATACACATTTATAAATAAGCATTTATACCTAAGCATTTAATTTTTTATCCTAAAATTGGGAATAAATTCAGTCTTATTCCTTTTTGTGGAACACCCATGAACATTAATCAGAGTTCCCTTATAAAAGGATCAAAAGCAGCAGCTTTCTCATTACAGACTATAACTCCCTGCTGGCTGATGGGAAAATAGATTTTTGAAGTGAACAAGAGGGAGAGGAGCATATGTAAAAAAAAGGTGGTATAACAAAATAAAAGGAATGACCAGATTTGTTGCAAGGGGAAAAGACACAGATCATGGTTAACATTAAAGCTTACTGATGTCTGGAGTTGTAAGTCTTTCTGACAAGTCACTTCACCTTAATAAACAGTGCTGATGCATTAATCTACATAATATCTCTGAATTTTGCATGTGCAGTTAGTAGATGTCTAACTGATCAATAATATTGCATTCACAATGGGTTTGTCATTGTCGTGTCTAAGAATCACTCAACTATTACTACAATTACACTCAAACTTCAAGTAAATGTGGGGTTGTAACTTATTTCTTGTGTATGTGCATATGTGCACATTAATTTGACAGTTGCTGTTGTGGTGGTTTAACCCCAGGCAGCAAATAAGTACCATGCAGCCCCTCTCTCACTCCCACCCCATGGGATGGGGAAGAGAACGAGAAAAAAGAGTAAAACTCATGAGTTCAGGTAAGAACAGTTTAATAGTTGAAATAGTAAAATATAATACTAATAATACTAATGATAACAACAATAATATTAATAATAATAATAATGAAGAAAAGGAGAGAATGAGGTTTAAAGACTAAGAAAAACAAGTGATGCAAGGTACAATTGGTCACCACCTACTGACTGATGCCCAGCTAGTCTTCAAAAACTTATCAACATCTCCAGCCAACTCCCTCCGGTTTATAGTCTGGGCATGGTGTTCTGTGATATGGAATATCCCTTTGACCAGTTGAGATCAGCTGTCCCAACTGTGCTTCACCCTGGCTTCTTGTGCAGCTCCTCACTGGCAGAGCATGGGAAATTGGTTAGTGCATAACTTAGGATAATCATTGCATAGCAACATCCTTGTGTGTTATCTACATTATTCTCTTACTGAATGCAAAACACAGCACTATACCAGCTACTAAGAAAACAAACCCTATCCCAGCTGAAAACAGGACAGTTGCCTAAGAGACAAATGATATTTTGTCTCAAAATGGTGCAGAATCAAATAACTAGTTGACCAGATTAACTGACACCACTGAAGAACTGAGTGTTGGAAGCTCTGTTTACATTTGGTTTATTTTCTGTGTTCAAAACCAGGATATTTGATTTTTTCTTGTTTATTTCCTTTATTTTACAGGGTGTCACAATAATTCTTCAGACTGATAATTCTCCACCTATAATACTCAATATAATACTTGATTCTTGACTTTTTAGAGAAACTAAAACTGTTTGAAGCAACTTCTAAAAGTGCTTAAGCTAGACTCTTACAAGTTATAGAATATAAAAAGCAAGAATTAAACCCACAAGATATGTAGAAGAATTACACTGGTGTATTGTTGTGGTCTAAATTATTAAGGGCAGAGCCTGTGTGCTAGATTTATGCAGCTAAGAGAAAACTTGATAAAAGCATGTACTGAAATATTCAGTATTTCACACAAAATATTTCACACAAAGTGTAAATTAAAAATGAAAACTAAATCATGGAAAATATTACTTTGAATGTTAATTGTACCATAAGAATAAAAAGGAGCTGGAGGATGGTGGTATCTTTGTCCTATGCAGAATTTTCTTACTTGGACCCACCAATAATATCAGTGGAAATCCTTCAGCTAAATTGTTATGAGCTCTGCTTGAAATGAATGTCAGAAAGTGTGGCACTGCAAGATACATAGGCATCGATTTGTGGAACACCTTGAATGCCACATAATCACTGGGTATTATTCAAAACACAAGCAAATGCTGAGGACCCAGCTAAAATACTCCCATTCTGTCTCATTAGCTTTCTATGAGCCTGAATCTTCCCAGTATAAAATAAATGAGGATCTTTTGGGGAAAACAAAGAGTTAGTCAGTGTTGCCAAAAGTTCAAAATCAACTTGGACTGTTGCTACAATTAAAAAAAAAATTAATAAAAAAATACATATCTTACAGAATGGCTTTTATTGTAGCTATTTCTCCTCTGTCTCAGCCATCGGCTCTCATGAATATCTGTGAAAGCCTTGTGTCCATACCAAGGCACTATGCTGCCCAAATTGCATGACAGTGTTATAATACTTGGTATGACATGGTCGTTGTTCGTTACTGTGTTGGAGGACTGGAGATATACAGTAGCTCTCATAGGCTGTAAAAATATTTTACAAGTAATCACCCAACACACAAAGTCCTTACTTAATTATTATTCCAGAAAAATTCTTTTGCTCTTATAAATAAAGCTGTATTTGGCCCCAAACCACTTATTCTGCAATACTGTTATTAGAAAACAATCACTGCAAATGCAGTTATTTTCAGGACAGCACAGCACAGAATACCCTATTCCCCAAGCAGAGATCAAACCCACTAATTAGGAAAAAACCCCAAAGAACACTCCAGAATGATTTAGTGAGTAATCAAATGTAACAGAAAGCACAATCTATGCCAGTGTATATTATTCCACTTCAAACACAATGACAAAATGAAATACAAAAGCAAAGACAAGGCAGACAGGGACATATAAGTTGTGTCTTATTGTCAGTCTGTGTAAGAAATCACTGGTAAAAGGCAGAATATGTAAATACATATCTTCCAAAAGCTAAAAGAATGAAAGAGGAAGTGGCATGGCATTCCATGGTCTGTTTCTCTCAGTATACAATTTTCATAAAGACATGTTTTATATAATCTGCTTTTAGGAGAATTTTCTTTTTCAAATTTTGGCTGTGATAGTGCTTCAATCAATTTATATCAAGCCACAGGGATTATGTGAACAATTTTTTTTCTTATTGAAGATCCCTCTATCATAAGTACTTGTTCTTAAAACCATTTATTTATTGCAGTATTCTCCACTGGGTCCTCTCTACCTGTTCATTAAGGGCCCGCCTTAATAAGTCATCACCATAAAGTTACCATAAATTCCTACTTTAAATATCAGACACGGAAAATGGCTGATGACCCAGGTACCACTGTGTGTGAACACTTTAAAAAACAACTTGTTGCACCGAGACCCAGCCAAAAAAAAAAAAAAAAAAAAAAAAATCTTCAGGATTTGGTGTAAATTTCCTCCTCTTTCGGTTTGTTCAAGTCCCAGCTAAACACCTGTGAGGGTGAATGACCATTAAATTTAAAGGGTGATGTTTGTAGAGAAAGGAATTAGACATCAACAATGCTAGGAGGAAAGGGGAAGCAAAAATGTGCCCCTTAGAAGTGTGCTGTTCTGAAATAACCTCTTCTGTTGGGTTTAACTGACAGGTTTGGGTAGCAGGGTCTGCAGATGGGTGTGTGGGAGGGAAGGCTAGGAACTGCCTGGGATGCTCACATTGGCTTCAGCCAGCTCTGACACTGATTCGAGAGATGCCAGGGCAAGGACATCACCAAGGGAGAACAGTCTTTGGTGACCCACAACAGAGTAGAAGAAAGCCACTAAGAAACAGAAGTTAGCAGAGAGAAACCAATATGCATGGAGCAGTAGGCAAAAACCATTATGCAGAAAGTCCAAACATCCTGTGCTGCCCATCTCTTCACAGAAAGCATTGGGAATGTCTTAGTGTAACCGCAGAGAAAATAAGGGAATTAGACATGAGGATGGGAGAGAAGTATCTGGTTGAAGGCAAGCCTGCAAAAGAAAAGCTTTTTATTTAAATGTTTGATTGTATTATTAATTTATTATTTTTATGCCAAAACCAGTGATCAGAAGCTCATGTTCTTTGGGTTATTGTGTCAAAAAGATTAAACTGAGTACAAATTGCATGAGACAAGGCTTTTTTGCCTGAAGTGGCTGCCACTAGCGGCAGTGGAACCAGAGGACATCTGTTAGTACTCAGTATTGCAACCAGGGATGCACCTACAGCATGAAAAGCTCATACAGAGAAGTACCTGATATCACCTGCCAAGGTAGGTCTCACCTGCAGGGTAAGGAAACTTGGAGGATGCTGATTAGGAGTGAGGTCCTAGGACCAGCACAAGGGTGAGTATATTGTATCAGGAAGGAAGAAATCACTGGGAGGAAAGCCCTGAAGGCTTGCTGCCTCTGCACCTGTTGGGTGCAAAAAAACAAAAAGGATTAAGGTGTAACCTCTGCTTCTTCAAGAAGATACTGCAGTAGTAGCTCCTGTGCCAAACATTTTAACTCCATTTTTTTGATGACAGCAAGTGCACTGGAAACCAGTCTGGCTTTCTAAGCCACTGACACAGGTAAAACCATCAGCAGGATTGTATCCCCTTTGCTACACTGCACTCCTTTCATGAAATGACATGGTTTTCTGTGACAGCCAGGCAGCAGATTTGGTGATTAAAGATCTCACTTCTAATTTTGCTTGGTCTACATCTGTGAACAGGCTATAATCACTAGTAATCACATACTCATTCCTTTTATGGTGATACTATCACTAAGAACTTCGCAATAGGAGTGAAATCTGCTACAGGATAAATGTTGAATCTTTCTCAGGAACTTTCTGAATCTATTGGGGCAAGGAAAAGTCATCCAGAATAATGCAGACTACTGCTCCTTGAAGTGCATTGTGGAGCAGTCACTGGGCTCTTGTTGAATTCCAGTGTTTTCATGTACCCAGCAAAATCCCATGGTAATGCACACAAGGAAATTCCTTCTCAGTGTGAATATAAAAGCAAGTGTCAGGCTCCAAGGGAACAGCCAGCATCATGCCAGAAGCTGACTGACCTCAATGGCAAGATAGTGTGGAAGTGATAAAAATGGGAATAACCAAATTAATATTTAAGGCCACTCTACATGATATCTACTCACTTTCTTAGAGTGGGAGGTATGAATGTACCCTGATCTTCCAGGGAACAGGCAATACTTCCAGCATTTTGCCCACAGGTTCCATAGACCCATGTGAATCTCATTAGTCTCATCCCAAAATATAAATTAATCAGCTGTTATCAAAGGCTGATAAAGCCTGACAAAGTCAGATGCACGTGTGCTTCAGGCACAGTGAAGCAATGCTGAAAATAACAAGTTCATTTTACTTCATCCTGTAGGTGAGTATATGTGGAAGTATCTGCTATTTCCATAAAAGTGAGAATTTTCTATGTATGAAACACAGGTCCACAGCTCTGAACTTTGTCTGATGACAGTTTGGCTGCCAAAACCAATCTTTACATTCCTGAGTACCTTGAACCCTGGATGTTTTTCAAAGCACTTTTCCCCAAAAAAAGCCCTATTCTCACTGCACTATTCTTCCTGACAGTTTCTAGACTTAATATCAGAGGGAAGTACAAGAGAAGTGTTACCAGAAAGAGCTGGGACTGCTCCTGTAATCTTGTGAAGATCCAGACTGCTGACTTTCACCTGCCTCTCTACATATCTACCTGATAATTATGTCTCAGTCTTTCATGGCATTTTCTCATCAGCCTGCCTAAGTCTCAAATTTCTATTTGACTTCACATTATTTCAGCATATCTGAGTTATCACCCCATATTTCCTAACTGCTACTCTAAGTCTGCAAGTATAACCTAAGGGACCAGCTTTCCACATGAAAATATGCATCACAGTATTCCTTACAAGAAATAAATTGTTCTTTAGGTTTTAGTCTTGGATACAAGGAGATATTGATATGATCTATTACGACAGAGATTTAATTTTCACTACTATCAATTAAAAGCACCACTCAATAAATCAGGGATGAAGATTCTCAATAAACAGTAAGATAAAAAAAGACTTATCATGTCTTTCATTTTGATGTATGTACTTAATATTCTCTTTCATCACTGCAAGAAGATAGTGATCTTGCCAAAAGCTAGAGCAGCAAGAGGGAGTGAGACTGATAAACAGCCATTACTCTGCAGCTAGCTGAGGAGTTTCTTTAGCTGTAAGATGTTATTAAAACTGTACCTTGAGATTCCAAAAAAATTTAATCTGGGTGCCTCTTGGGGAGAGGCAGGCAAACATTGAGCAATGGGCTGTCGTTCTTTTCCTGTAACTCCCACAGCATAAAATAGTGAAACCAATTAGATCTCTCATGCAACATGTCAGAAGTGACTGCTGTGCGGTGGGCTCCATGGCTAACTTGTATATGATGGGATGGTGCTGGGATGCAGCTTTAGCTTGAAGAAAAAAACTGGTAATACTCATCTTGAAGATATCCTTGGGGTATGGATGACTGGAGAGGATGGATGAGGTTGCTGGTTGAAGCCTGATCCACTTTGGTAATTAGCAAGCAGCTTTACTTTTTGTGGATGTTTCATATGATCTATGAGGTTCATATCATGTCCAAACTACTATGCAAACTGTAAGTAAGTGGAGAAACTCTGAACTTTTGATTGGTTAGATCTTCATAGCAGAAGCTCTGATTCTTCAACTGAACAGTTTTCTTCTATTAATTGGTTCAAGTGAGCTCCTCTATAATAGGATTTATACAACAATTGCTCTTATGGTGATTATAACTTCACAGCACTGACTCTAAAATTGTGATTGAAAATGAACTTTCAAGTCCCTAACATCAAGTACTTCTGTCACAACAAAAAAGGCATCCAATCTTGTAAAACAAAATTTGATTTTTATTTACCACTTTTTAATACCACAGCTTGACCAACATTCTGTCAGGGAGCAGTGAGGGATGGTGGTTCCCAAGGAACCAGAGAGCTGAGGCTGACAACCCAGCTAGCATGGTAGGACCCTCCTGTAGCACCCAAGGGAGGTGAGCGTGGCAGGTCCAGAGAGAGCAGCCAGCTTCAACCAGAAGTTTGAGTCATCAAATAGGTTGTGGTTACTAGGCAGGTACATGGTCAAGTTGGGAAGTCAATCAAAAGACTGAAGTCAGGTCTGATGAAAACAGAGTAAGACAGACCAGTCATGTCCCCGGTAAATCCATATTTACAAGAAAGGTCCTAGGTCAAACTGGGGTGTCAGCCCACAGGTCAGAGTCCAGGTCAGCAGGTCCCATGGTCAGGCAGAGGCAAGGCTATGGATGAGCTGGACACCAGTGCTACTGTGACACAGGGGTCAGAGAATGGGTGCCCAAGGCTGAACAAAACTGGCTCCTGGGCCCAGGGGCAGGAGTGGGGATGAAAGGTCCGGGTGAAGTTGGTCGAGGCCCAGTAAGGCGTATTAGTGTCCTCAAGACCTTGACAGACTTTTCACCGTGCACTCAAACAAAAAACAAAATCACTATTAAAAGCATTGTCTTGCACATTTGTACTTTTGAAACATATGTCACAACACACAAAAACAATCCCCTTAAGAAGCCTATTTCTGCTCTGAAGAATTTTTCAGTCTGACACACATATATCTACCTTAATGTGTTTTGCTCTAATTTACTTATTCTATAATGTCCTTTATCTATTTACTAATAATAGATAAAGTTAAAATATTATAGCATATCTGAGCAGGATCATCTTCCATTATGATTCTTTGACTCCCATCAGTAACTATCTGAAGCCAGCAGAGCTAATAAAAATATCTACACTCAGCAATTCAGCTACTACACGTCAGTGCACATCTGCACAAATCTGAAGGGGAAACTTCAAATCAGGCATCACAGCAGTAGCAGTGATAGCACATCGGGTCTACAAGCAAACTAGTTGCTTTGGTGTGTTATAGCTCTGCTACTTCTAGTTATAATCTGGAGATCTCTGCATCATCATAGAGCCATATTCCACTGAGCTTTGCTTAGACTAGAAAACACCAGGAGTTTATTTTGATTTGTTTGGTGCTGTTTTGAATACAGAGTCTATTTACCCACTGTGAACACCATCTAAAATTCAATGCTTTTTCAATCAACAGCTTTGGTTATAATGAATTTCAAATTAAGCTGTGTTTCATAAAAAATTTACCTCCGCTCTCTATGCCATACTTTACATAAAAGAGCTCTCATCCTGAGTTTGTAGAGGCTTGTATTTTATACATAGTGATTGCAAGAGAAATCTAAACATTTTAACACATTGGACTTTAATGCTAGGAGGTAGGCCATTATATCCAATGCCGTCTCCAAAGTTAAAAGATATCACCTAATTTTTGTGAAACAGAAAGAAAAGAGATGAAAAATCTATTTTACCTTAATGTTAGCAACGATAAATAATGTCATTCAGAACACAGCTGAATATTTATCTTTCTACATTTGCTTGAGGCAAGATAACGGGGTAAGTCACAACAATAGGAAGGATGAGTTTGAGATTTGTGGAAGTGTTTGATGTCTGATATTTGATGGAAACTTTTGTCAGTTCAATGCTATAGTCTTCCTCTTTTTAAGTGCAGTATGTGCAACCAGGTATTCAGACAACCCTGTTGTCATAAATATAGATGTAAATATCTTTAAAAATTAAATAACTGAAAAGTGAAAATTGAAGGCAAAAAAGTTAGTGTTCATATGTACAAGTGGGTTTGAGTTATCGCTCTTGAAGGAAAAATAGCCCTAAATATCACACTTAGACAGGAATATTTACTCTTTTATTTTAGTTCCAATTGCAGTGTATATTTCTTATGAAAGAGAAAAGTCTAGTACCTCAGTGATGAACAACTGCACAGATACAGCTTCTTGGCCACTGTTCTCAGTTTTACACTAGGACAACTCCATTTATTTACAATTAATTTCTTACTGAAAAAGATGGCTACAGCCCATAAAATAAATAGTCTTATATTTTTGGTTAAAAAATATTATTTCAGCATTTTCTGGAGAAACTCCTGACTTTAGGCAGACCTTTCATAAGCATCAGGAAACATCCTGTGAAATTCTTTTCAGGTTAAACTGGCACTTAATATTAAAAAAAAAAAAATCCAATTCTCATGTTTGCATTGTGAGTCCAACTCATGCCAAAGAGTAGATGGACATAAACATTTCAGTCTCACTGAAGGTCCACAAAGCTACCAAACAAATCCATGAGATGAGGCAGTAGAGCACTGTACAAGGCATGCTGTCAGGGAGCAGGTGTCTCAGCAGCCCAACATGGTGCAGGGTGACACTTCTTCCTTGCATTAGTCTATGCATCAGGTGGCAGAAGTTTATTTGGAAAGTTCAAGTTCAGATGATGATATACTCTGATGTGTTGCTCAGCTTCCTATTGCCTCCTAATGCAGCAATGGTGGGAAATATGCTAAACCCCAACCCTCACAGCAAAGGCACTCTTCAGCATAAGTTGCCAAATCAAAAAACTGGAAATCAGCAAATGAAAAACATAGCTTTCATGCAGCTTTTACATTTTCTTTATCTACACTACAGTCTTAATTGCTTTGTAACAGCCCATGTTTCCAAAGATACCTGCTTTATTCAACTCACAATATCCAATAAAATTGTTCAGTGAATGTTGCTATTAGGAGGTTTGCTGAGTGCAAGGTAAAACACTTTGGAAAGTAAAGAAAAACACTGGTGTTAAAACAGGTGTTCTGATACTAAAATTATTTGTATTTTCTGTATGTCCTTGCCATTTGTAGACTTTTGGAAAAACTAAACCTAATCACACCAAAAATGTGAACAGCCTGAAAGACGTTTGGGTTCCTCTATGGCTGTACCTGGCTTCAGAAAACTAGGAGTGACTGGGAATGGAGTTGACCATCTTCTATTGCAGCACACACCTACAATATGGCTGTTCAGAGTCTCTGACAGTAGGCAGGTGTAGACTAGATGCAGAAGCAAAGAGCAAAGGGAAGGCTCTATCATTATTCCACAGAGCAATGACTATTCTGAGGAATGAGCACAAGCTGTGGGGCACCTTATGAACTGGCTCTTGTACTCCACTTGAATATGAGAGGCTTTGGAGAACATCATAGCTCATTTCAAGCCTGCACAATTGTTTGTCACTGAGTGCTGAGTAGTACTAAGTGGAAAAGTTTATATTCCTCTGGTCCTCATCCCCCTGTGTAAGTGAATCTTGTCTAGGACAAACACCAAAATCCATGATCTGGGGCATTCCAAAGCTACAGGATGTAGTCTTCATCTGAATGAGTGAAGAACCTTTAATCTCTGTTTCCTCATTTATAAATGTGGTTATTTATTAGCACAATTAGTGGTCATAAAAATAGGACATCCATGAGTAGAGTCTCAAAGGGTATGTGCAACAGAAAGGATTTTGAAACAGGCAAGTCATCCCAGTGTGGGAGAAAAGCAGAATACACCAGCACAATGAATTGCAGTTGCAAGTAGCACATCAATCTGCATTACCTTTTCACATTGGTCTTGGTGTTACATATGAAGGCAGAACATAAATGAAAAGTATTGGAGACAAAACGGAAACAGGAGGTGAAGAAAATGGAGCACCAATGAACAGCAGAATAGAAAGATGTAAAAATGACAGAGAATTTGTCTGACTTCCCCTCTCTGTTCCATCAATCGGAAAAAGTCCTGTGTCATTTTCATATATAGGTTCTGATTACCTTCCTGATCATAATGTTGACTTTGTTCCTGTTTTCTCCACCATGAAAAAACAAAAGTCACAGCACTGATAGAATACTAAATAGAAACATCAAACTGTGGCAAAGTCAGCATCAAAGACCCACTTGGCTGATTCTTGCAGTACCAGGATAAAACTGTACCCTTGGCTCATGAGTGCTTAGCTTGAGTGATCCCGCTGGATTATTTGTATAAATGAGTGTTTTTCATTGCCCACAAAATTTCACAGCTGAGTCTGTATTGCAACCTGTAAAATGTAAACAATACTTTGCAAATAGAAGAGCTGAAAAAAAACAGAAACAGAAATTAAAAACAAACAAACAAGCAAACAAAACAACAACCAACCAACAGCAAACCAAACAAAGTGGTATATATAGTGTAAATTTGCATAACTCCACACAGACTTCACTTCTTAGCTGTATCAATTTGCTCTGGGTACAGATCAGCCTGAGACCTTTCTACCTGAAGCTTACAGATGAAAATCCTCATTCTGCATTTCTTGCATTCCTGGAATTCACAGTCAATTGAGAATTTATGAAAGGAAAGCTTAAATCTTAAATGAAACCATTAATTCTGTCTTGTGCTAACAGATCATAGCAGATTAAAGAGGAAGGAAACAAGACAATGAACAAAAGGAGATTTTTATTGTAAAACATAAATTATATTTGACCATAGACTCCTTGGGAGGTGGGAAAGGCCATCATTGTTTATTAAAGTTATTGGGGGTGAAAGTCCTGGCACAAAGATAAATGGTAACATCTCTGTATTTTTTTCCTCTTATTAAATCATCAATAATATATAACCTGGACATCAGCTCAGAGAAAGAACTATATGCCTAAAATCTTCTGTAATTTTTCTGTGTTAATTGTTCTAATAAAAGTTATTATCTCCCCACATACCTTCCTCAGTAACAAGCAAACTGCATGTGCATATAAATGTTCATAGTTATCTTAGTAGTCCTGCTGGAGTTGTAAGATTGCCTTAGAAGAAAAATTTGCTAAGCAGCTCAGGAATGGACAGGAGGAGAAAGTGGGGAGAGTAAAAAAAGAGGGATGGAGACTCTATGGATGCATTTCGGTTCTGTTAGCAAAAAGGACACTGAAAATCTGCAGAAGATTGCTGAAGAAGGAGTGGGGACGGGGAACCAACAGTCATACTTGGGATAGGGAAGAACTGCTGCTTTTAGTCTGAACTTTCTGCTGCAAAAACTGTATTTGCTGATCAGTGGAGCAAAGGGAAAAACTATCTTTCACATCTCTGTGATCAAGGCTTTCAGTCTGGAGGTGTCAGAAGTAGGATGCTTGGTCAAAGTCAGGGGTGGTGGCAGATACCACTTTCTGTCAGTGCTGAGAAGAGTCAACTGAACTGACTCCAAGAGCTGCAGAGCAGTGTCAAGAGAAGAGGGCAGATGGCAAGGGAGATGGTAAAAAGGGGAATCTATCTGGCTGCAAGGTGAAACTCATGTTGTGACCAAGGCAATAGCTTGCAGGGCCATGGTGCCAAGACAACTCAATGCCAGTGTGGAAGGAAAGGCCACATATCATGTATATCCATAGTCAGTGCAGTTGTGACACTGCCCAGGGGCCCAAGATGGACACTAGTAAGAAAACTACGACTTCCCTAACACTGTCCTTCAGTTAGTGCATATGCTAACCATTCATTTTAAACAACTACAGTGGGGATGTTGATAACTAAGCTAGTCTGCTGACAAAGGTTTCTAGTCAAGAGAGAGAAAAATTACTATTAGCACACAACTCATGTGAGCTATTCTAGACACCTGTGGTGTCATGAGTCATACTTTGAAAATGGCTATTCTTTCTGTTGCCTCTAAAGGAAATTCAATTTGGTGAAATATTTCTATGTTTGGTGAGGCAAACCTGACCTTTTCAGCCCATCTTCTCAGTCATTCAGAGTAAAACATGTCAGATATGTGTGTGGAGTGAAGGAGCAGTCCTGTAGTCATCCTTTTCAGTCACAGCTTGTGTCTCATCAACTTAATCATATGAGACAGCCGAGTCATTTTGATTATGCTCTTTACCTGACTGAAATTACTAAGGCTGGTTTGCATGTAACCACAAGCTCTGTAGCTGGAACAGCTCAGCAGACGTTATACAGGTGCCTGTACCCATTATGAAAGGAAAGTTTTCAATCATTTAAACTATGTGGTTAAAATTGTATCTGAAAAAGTATTGCTTAATGACTCTGCATAGGCATGCCACTCATCTACTCAGAACCCAATTAAAGTACACAATGGAGGGCTATTAATGAACAATGCCTAAAATGCTGAGCAGAACACTTGTGGTTTGATAAATAGTCACATTTTTGGGCAGCCTTTTAAATGCACTATTTGAATATAGATAAAAAGCAGAACCAGTTGACTTGCAGATGTTGCTTTCATTAATGGATTAATGTGATGTGTAATACTGATTGCCTTGAAATCAAAATTCAATAGATTAGCTGGCATATTTAACAAACTTAGTCATTTTCTATGGAATGATAACAAGGTGACTCATCAGTATGATACTTCAGAGACAGAAGTAGCATTTTTGTGCAGGGGAAGACAGTGGCCTCCTGTATCACCTCTAAAGCTTGACTTTACTTTGAGGTTTGCTGGCTGATGTTATTTGCCATGTCCATTGTAACAACCATGATCAGAGGCAAGGGGAATGTGGTTTTAGAAGCCTTCTCTTTGTGAGATTACCTCCATACTACCCTCAGAGACAATCACCTCTGTCTGCCTCTGGGTATAACCACTTGCACCTCCCTAGAGAAATGTAGCTGAAGGCCAAATTCAACACAAGACTGTTTAAATCTTTATTACTGGCATCAGTGCAACATAACAGCAGGAGGCCAAAGAATTTTTTTCTTAAGAAGTTGATGCTGACATATAAACATGAAAGCTAACTTTGAAAAAACTAGAAGACATAAACTGTTTTTAAAAGGTTGTTTGTGCCATTTCTCCACAGTTTACTTTTCTTAAATGGCCCAGTGCTCTTTTTCACCTACTTCCCTTAAAATTCCAGTATATAAGCTAAGAAATACTATGTGATTTTCCAGTATGGTCTTGCCCTGTGTACTGACTACAGGGATGAAGTAGAAAAGTGCATACCGTAGGTTTGTTCAAATAGTAGGTATCCTTGATGAAAGTATTTCTGTCCTAAGAAAAATACACCAATGAGATAAAGCTGCATTATAAATAAATATTCATGCATGATGAGACCCTGGAGATAGTTTCAGAATGTTCCTAGATATAGCTTAATACATTATTTTAAAGGACAAACTCTCCTAAGGTTCATGGTAGGCATCATCTGTTATCATCCTGAACATTCATCTCTCATCACTGCAGCACTGCAAAGGTTCTCTACTTACTGCATGGCATTAACAAGAGAGAAAGTGGCCATATTGTAAAAAATATGAACTACCTTCATTTTGCACTCTAAAGGATCACCAGTGATGTCCCTTTCATATGAAGATCTGAGATATAACCATTTAGACAAAAGATACATTTTTAAGGGAGGCAAGAACCTTTTACACCTTTTCATCTAACGGTTTATGCAATACCTTCAAAAGAAGAAACTCTATCTCAAGGGAACATTACATTTTCACAGATGAACTTAGAAAAGAAATAGACAGTAAAACTATGGCAATTTTGTGCAGTCATAGAACTCTATGAGTTAATTTCATTTTAATCATAGGCTATTTTACACTAGGTACTTGCACATGTATTTATCCAGCTGTGGTACAAATGTACTTGGAGATTTACAAATAGGTTCATTATTGGGCCCAACCAGCTTCCACAGGTACATGCAGGGATGCAGATGCAGCATGGATGAAGTGGCTTTTTCCAGGTAACATAAAGCACATCATCTAGAATTTGTACATGGGCAAGGCGTTATATCCCTTGCTTGCTAACTATTTCCCATCTTCCCTCAAAGCAAATCTGCATCTCCTATTTGTCATCCACTTCACTAAGAGAAGGTTCACAAAAACACTGAGCACTTCTGAAAATCCTGCCCCAGAGGAAAAGGCTGTATTTTGATATCTGAAGGTGAGGATCAGTGGGAGCTGTAAATTCATCTGGTTATGTTTATAACTCTGCCTTTTTAGTGTCCTTGCAGATAATTAAAAACAAAAACAAACAAAAAAACCAAAACAAAAACCAACAACAACAATAAACCCCAACATAATCTTCTGGTTTATTTCATTTGCTCAGAAAAATTTAAATGTGATAATGTCACCTCTGAGAGCTTCCTTATTCTATCTAGACAGTGCTCTCCATTTCAATCTGTTAATACCTTCATCAACATGCTTTATGTTCATCAAAGTATCCCAGCAGGCTGGAAACATGTAAAGAATGGCTTGGTAAGCCTTGTGTCCTTCACCTTATGGTTGTTTAGATATTAAATATTCTTCATATCCCCAGTGCATCAACCATTAGTTTGGAGGCATATTTTAAACCTTTTATTCACAGAGGCTTAAATCCTGATCAAAAATTGTCTGAGATCCTTAAGGTGTCTGCTGGTTGTTTAGCTGCTTCAGAAGATGCTCTTGTCAGCATGGTCTGACTCAAAATAAACAAAAGAGTAATGAAATAAGATGGGCCTGGCAAGTCAAGATTTTATAGCCAACTTGTGCTCTGCATGTAACACTAACTCATAGAAGTTGGACAGAAAATCTCTCCTTCCTTTTTTTCCAGACAAAATGGAATTTCTCTGTTCTAATTCTGCCTCTCTAGTCTCCCAGCTGGCATCTGATGGCAAAGATTACCAGAGGGACCTTGAGGCAGGAGTTCAGCCAGGGGCACTGCTTAAGACTTCAGCAGTGCAAAGCATCTGCAAAATCCCCTTTGCTGGCAAACCCTCAGCTGGCTAGACCTGTACAAAGAATGAGCTGTGCGCTGAGGGATGGTGGCAAAAGGATAAACAGGAGATGTGCTGATTATTCTCTCAGCAGCATCTACTTAGCAAATCTTTTATGATGAGCTTGGAAGGGTCTGCATGTGCTTCACTCACCCTATCTTATAAAGTCTAACAGAAGAAAACAAGAGCTGAATGAACCTACCCTTCCATCTCCTCGAGCAGCCTCCAAGGAGGAGCGTTTGGAGGGATGCCCTGAATGAGGCCAGACTCATTGCACAGAAATTGCTTTTATCCTCTAGTTCAGTTAATTTTCCAGTTGGATGAAATCCACAGGCTGTTATAACACACGCAAAAAAAAAAGCAAAGCCACCTAATAAAAATTATTATTTTCTTACATTGCTCATATTATTACAGCAGCATTTCTATGTAATAGACCTTTGCTGTCAAAAGGAGTAGTCACATAAGTCTTTAGCAGAAGGATCTAGAGTGCATAGGTCTAACTAGCATCCCCATATTAAGGAAGGGATCCAAGAGCAGAAGGGGAAAAGGAGAACACAATTCCACAGTCCACAGTTAATAATTGGGATAACTAGTTGCACCTGGTAAGAAAAGACAGTGAGATCTGACTTGAGAACTTTGCTATTACCCAGTTTCTAACATATGTTAAAGTTCTTTTCTTAAAACAGAAAAACATTCACCAATAGCAATGAATACAGATTTTTGAAAGATTAAAACAAATAGATTTATTGTAGCCAAGATTTTTCCTGACATTTCTTGTACAGTCTTGTGGATCACAAACAATGAACAAGGACTTATGCATGCCTTCATACTTCCTAACTCCTGGGAAGAAACAGGTAAGCCGTTACAGAATTGTCCATCAAAAATGAAAACACAAACTGAAGATATGGTTTCCCGAGAAAAAAATGTGTATTTTCAATGAAAGTCTACTTTTGAAAGGGTGATATATCAATCAAAAACCACTATACCTATGTGTTCTTATGCAGAAGAACGACCACCAACAAAACCTGGATTAGGTACTTGTGATACAATGAGGTACACAGAGGAGATGCCATTGCTTCCTTGCTGGTCTACTGATTCTTAGGCAATGTTCTGTGTTTGTGACAAGACACTTTTTGTATTTTTGGCTCATTAAATTTACCAGAGAAAAGACACCACTTTGTGTGAGATTCTCTGTATCATTCTGCTATTGAAAAAAATTTAGTATGTTTTATGCAGGTTTTTGTTTGCTTGAACAGAGAGCACATAACAGTATATCCTATAACGCATATGGTCCAAATTTGGTTGCGAGAGAATTTTTATTCAGACACCTGATACCAAACCTCACAGATCTCTGCATACACTCTTTTACTTCTAGCAATCATTACAAGAAAGTAGTGGCACACAATATCAGGACACGTTGTCATATTGTATGTAAGGACATGGCATATCAGTGCACATTGTGACAACTGGTTTGAATTAGAAATATATTCGAGAAAAACATTAAGAGCCCTATTACTCTGTGTCTTTTGGCTCATGTGAAATCAGACATGGGTTATGGATCTTTCTATTACACAAGCTGTTTATGTCAAGCTTGGGGTGGTCACAGCAATTAGCATGAGTAATATACATCATCCTTGCAACTCACTTACCATTGACTCTGGCAACGACTCACACGAATGACCTGAAAAACAAAGTCTGCCTCAGGTGGCAAAAAGCCTGGTCTTCCAGCTGAACCCACATGAATCATAAGCTCACGAGAAATTCCTTCAACTCAATTTTAGGAAAAACAGTTTTTCTAATCCTAGAATCATGCAATCACATAATGGCTTAGGCTGGAAGGGACCTTTAAATGTCATCTAGTCAAACCCCCCTGCCATGGACAGGGGCATCTTCAATTTAATCAAGTTGCTCAGACCCCTGTGCGACTTGATCTTGAATGTTTCCCCTGATGTGGCGTTTTTTACTTCTCTGGGCAACCTGTTAATTGTTTGTAAAAAATTTCTGCCTTATAGGTATTGTCAATCGACCATTCTTCAGTGTAAAACCATTACCCCTTGCCCTATTGCAACAGGTCTTACTAAAATGTTTGTCCACCTATTTCTTACAAGCCTCCTTTAAATACTGAAAGGCCACAAAGAGGTCTCTCAGGTCTCTTCTCCAGACTGAACAACACCAGCTCTCTCAACCTTTCCTCATACGAGAAGTTCCCTTTGATCATTTTTGCGGTTCCCCCCTAGAACCACTCCAACAGATCCATGTTCTTCCTGTGCTGAGGATCCAAGAGCTGGATGCACTACTCCAGGTGATGCGTCATGAGAGCAGAGTAGAGGAGGAGAATCACTCCCTTTCCCCTTCTGCCAACATTGCTTTTGATGCAGCCCAGGATACAATTGATTTTCTGGGCTGTAAGCACACACTGTTGTCTCATGTGCAGCTTTTCATCCACTAGTACCCCAAGTCCTTCTTGAGCAGCACTGGTCTCAATCTATTCATCCTCCAGCCTGCATTAATACTGTGGGTTGCCCCAGCCCAGGCACAGGACCTTGCACTTGGCCTCATTGAACCTCATGAGGTTTACACAGGCCCACTTGAGACATGAGAAACAAGGAAATGATGGATAGAGAAACAGGAGTATAATAGGATCTAATCAGGGGATGGTTTAATATCAAAGGTAAAATATTGAGAAAAAAACCTGGAAGCATAGACTGACCAGCTGTCTATCTATTTTCCCATGGCCGTTTTCTCTGAGCCATCACAATAAATTGGGGGGTTATTGTTGGCAGAGGAGAATCTTTTGCAGGAAGAATTGGAAAGACAAAGGAAAGAGTAAGCACTGTAAGTGATTTAAGGCTAAGAGAGTAACAGAGCCCCTTAATGAATCAGGAAGTATTTGTTTCTCTTTTTAAAGAAAAGTTCAATTCACACATTTTCTGTATACCAAGGAATATTTCACCTGACATGCACAGTGCTGCAAAGCTCCTGTGTACTGCTGTAAATGAAAAGATAAACATATCATCTTCTCAAAGGCACACTCAGCAACTGTGTATTGAGAATATACATTAAACACATATCTAAAACAGAATTAATTTTTGTTCATTATAAATTCATAATAGGCAACTCTGTACTTTTCATGCTGACTCTAGTTTTTATGCTGTCAGAGCTTTTTAACTATGCTACATTGCCTTAGCACTTAATTTTACTGCAGACTGAATGTATTTCTCGGCTGGTTCTATAACTCTGCAAAAAATCATCCCATGGTAACAAAACAAATATGTCTTATGGCTTTATTTTTTCCCCCAAAGTAAATTAAAAAAATAATCTTTTGAAGACAGATAGCTTCTGCAAGACTGTGTGTGTGCACACTTACGTGTGTTTTTTCCCCACTGGTCCACTCTACCTTTTCATGGAGGAAAAAACAGGCAAGAATTTCTTCATCTAAGCAAAGTCTGATCAACCAAAAGGTTTTGTCCTGACACGACATAACTATTCACATCATGAATGTGGTTTTAGTACACAAAGTCTTGCATTTGTGAAGATTTCAACATTTCACTTTTAATACTTGTTTGAGTTTTAGAGCCCCTGCTGATTGTCTACATTTCCTGTGGAGGACCTTAAGGGTTATTCTTGTTCATGTTAGGAAGAACACTTGGGCCTTGAAATGTTCTCTGGAGTGATTCAACAATTATGTTTAAGAGTATCATGTGCTTTAAAAACATTGCAGAAGCCATTATATAGCCCAAACAGCAATACAGCATAGCCCATACCCTGCCCTTTTTCACCCTAGTGCACATGTTCACTGGTGTTTGGCACATCTCTTCAAAAAAAAGTCTCTGTTTATCTGGTGTGTCTCACAATGCAAACATCCAGTGACCTTGTCTGCTGCCTTGGCTTACCCCTGTGCCCTATGGTGCTCCTCAGGTGTTTGTGTCTCAGCCCTCAATCAGAATTTGAAACAAATTCTATCGGCCCAAGCCCAACTGCAGTTAGGATGTAGAACTATAGGGTGAGTTAAGGGAGTTGGGACTGCAAGATCGAACCTCAATTCAATGTGAACAATTTAAAGTTCACTTAGTCAGTCAGCTTCTCCTCTTGATTTGCTTTTCTTGCATAGACATTACAGTCAGGAGTCTAAAGTTTTCTATAGAGATATTCAGTTTGAAAATAGCTGCAGGGAGGTTTTGGCAGACACAAATGCACACACCCTTGCTAACAATTTTTCTTCAGAGCACCATTGCAGAAACCAAAAGATAATTAAAGGTAGTTACGGGCTAAAAAATATTGTTTCAGAGAGCAATGTGTAATGAGAGCTCAGAGAGTTCAATGATTGAACTGCCTTTTTAAAGATCCAGTCTGCCCTCAGGTCTCAATCTTTAGGGTTTAACATATTTGTCAATAGCCTACCAGCACTTTCTAGGTGGCATTTGGTGCCTCTCAGAACTGGGTGTAAGAACCTTGTGTGTGGCAATGATATATTGCATTTATCAAGTCAAATTACTCTTCCTGTAAATTTAAAATGATATGTGACAAAATATTTTCCTGACTTTGGCATATTTAACAATTCTGTATGTACATTGTTATGCTGGATAGGCTTGTCTGGTCACAGAATTTCATTCTCAAAAGTGTTTCAGCTTACATATGGAAAGCAGAATCTGGAGTTACAACCTCGAAAATTCCATCCATTTAAAAATAAAAGTGGTGGAGAGGGGAGTATTTCTGAATGTCTTCTGCTGCCTAGACCATGGATGAAGACACCAAAATACTTCGGGGAGTGCTTTATTTGAAGCTTTCTGACCTATCATATTAGCCAGGTAACCTTCAGCTGAGCTCAGAAATGTCCTTAGAATCTTGTGTAAGATATCATATATAATTTTTTTCTATTCAACCAATCCCAGAAATAGCCTAAGTATTTTTCCTCACATTCACATAAACCTCCATATTTTCAGTAATCATAAGTCTCTTTTGCCAGTAGGGAAAGTTGCCATGGTACTTAGATATGTCTGCATAATAAGATTTTCATCATCTTTCAGTACAGAAATTTTTTCGCTCTTGTAGAGGGTTTGTGTGGTGAAACAAAGTCTGTCTACAGTACACACAAGACAGTTCTCCATGAAAGATGAGCAGCACAAAAAGAGGAAGGAGGCAATGGAGATCCATAACGCACTTTCTACAACTAATGTTCTAGAATAATTATCAATAATCCTTGATTACACTAAGAGGAAGTCTAAGGTGAAGTGATTGTCACTGTTGCCAAACTGAAGAGGCCAGAGAGAGAAAGCAGATTTATGCAGTCGGCTAAATTAGATAAAGGAAATAAATGCAAATGTGGATTTTTTTCTTCACTGCCTGTGTTTAAAAGGTTGAATAAAAAACAAACTGGCAGTTACATCTTTCTATTTTGCTTAGAATATTTTTGTCTGCTGCATGTTTTGTAAATGATATTGAACAAGTGCATAAATACAGTGACTACCAAGGAAGCATCACTCCCTTGTTTCTGTCTCATATTCTCTTTGCAAGGGTTTTCCTCTGGACTGCTGTCTTTTCACCTTAAAGTAAGAGCATATACATGAGTAAGAACAAGGAATAGAAAAAAAGCAACTTCATTTGGCCAATGATCAATATTCAAGACTATCTAGCATGGTCTCTAAAAATGCCAATGTGATATAAATACATCAGTAAAAGAGCACACTCTCATCTCCCTGCCCTCCAGTCCTCTGAATCTGCAGAAGGAAGAAGACGGTTATTGCAACTGTGAGGAGTTTGCAAGGATATTCTTCCTTCGTGGCTATCTTTACATGCTTTTATAATTTAAGTCAAACTTCTTTCAGCAGTTCCACAGCATCAGGGAAGAGAGGAAGGGTGATCACAATAAACTGAATCTTTGCCTTGAGCAAGCATGAATGGTACCTGTGTCATTTAAGGACAGGAAATTAGGGTGAGAGTGCACTGCACAAATAAGCCTGTCCAGGTGCCAGCATCTGAAGTGACTCATCTGTTTATCCCACTTCTACACATAGATGCAATAAGCTTCAAGATGCAGTGCCTTATGCCAGGAGAAGGTTGTCAGAATTCTGACTTAAATATATGTGGCTTCAGTTCTACATAGCTCTGAGAAAGATCCAATAAAAGGGTGTGTAAATTATATGACAGCTTGAAATTGAGAGTAGTTCTAAGAGAAAAATAATCTAATAAAAAGTTAACAATACAAAGGAGACTCCCTACTTTAGAGTACACTTTCTTAAATTCACCAGTGAGAGACTGAACTCCCTTCTGCTCTCTAATATATGATTTATTACTCCCTTATTCCTGATTTCTGATCTTATAATATCTATGAGCCTGGGTCAAATTCTGATTTCAGCAATTCGGGTGAAAATTTAGGGCCCCCCAAAGTACTTCTGCAAAGAGTAATGGATTTCCTGTGGATGCATAAGGTTGTAAATCGAATACAGTTCTGGTAAATAGCCTATACCTGACATCCATCTATTCTAGGATCTCAAACTGCAAGTCCTACTCTAGAATCCATCCACTTTCCTTATTAGCATTATTTTTATTGTGTTAAAACCCAAAACATTCTGGATGTTTTTCAGACCAGCAGAAGACATAGTGTTTCTCCTGCAGAATGTACAGTGTGAAGCAAAAGAGACAAAAAATGACAGAAAAAAATGTAATACATAATCCAAGGAATGTCTATAATAAACAGAGTTTTATCAGGAAGGTATTTGCCTATTATAATTACATCTTTTAAGCTTATATTCTTAATGAATTGAAGCAGAGTTCATTAAATTAGTGGTCAGTTATGCAGGGAAAGTGTGGAGAGTGTTTTTGGTCTTAGTTCTTACCTTGCTAGGCATGAGTGACTCCTGGCATGCACTGTCCCCTGCGTAGTTTCACCAAGGTCTTAAAAGGGTTAAGTTCATGTTGCATCCTTGGTATTATTTAATCAAAAAGTCAATCAACCATGAGACATACACTCATTGGAAAGCAGGCTTCATTAATTCTGAAACTGATATTCATAAATAAATTGATCTTCCTTCTCTAGTTTTCTTTCTGTGGATCAGTTCTCACATCCTTCTGACCATCCACACCAATAAATCAGCTTTATATTCAGTAACCGCTCTCCTCCTCTTTTTAACAGATTTGATCCTTAGTTTCAAAACCACTTTTGGATCAGATCAGTTAAATGTAAAAAACTAGGGGTTTGAGCACTATAAAGAAAAGCCATGTCTCAACAGCTCCCCATTGCAAGCCTGACTACAGAATCACTGCATTGGTGCAGAACAGACATGCACTGGGGCAGTTTGCTCTATCATTTTGCAGAATGAAAGTCATGTCTTGCTTTAGCATTAAAAATTGCTCTACTTCTGCAAATTTCCTTATTAAGGTAGGCCTTCAACATCAAGACATGCAATCTCTGGACACCCTTAGAACTGGCAGCGTCCACTGAGCTGGACTGTTCTGTGTCCAGGAAAGGGATTTTCTTGATTGCATGTCATTACTGTTTTACAGTATGTGTGTGTGTATATATATATATATATAGGCTATAGCCAAATATATGAGCTCAGCATAGTCTGAGCATATTCGTGTCTAGCTCATAATAGTAAAGTTGGCAATACAGTGCGGACTTCTGCAGCAATCTGTGAATTAGTGCAGGCTGTAAGTCAGTTTGGGACTAGAGGAAAGTGCTTGGAAAGCTAGTATCAATATTCAACTGCATTTGGTATACCGATCTTGAGGGTTTACAAAGCCTTCCATCATGTCTTTGACTGCATTATAGACAGATTTTAGAGTCCCTGAGCAGAAAAGTACTCAAGGAGTCTCTGCACAGTAAATGTAAAGCACATTTGAATAATTCTGTTATTCTGATGTCGATAAAATAGTTCTGGCAGAAGCAATTCCAGGGTATATCCCTTCATGTTATGAGAACTTGTATTTCCAGATCTCAGGCATTAAGATATACTAGTTTGAGGGGATTTTGGCCAGAATATGCACCAGAGATCAGATTAAAATTGAATAGTGTTATTGATCTTCTTTCAAGCAGCACTTTGGATATCTGTGTTCCAGTCCCAATCTGTCAGACTGTTTTTTGATATTAACATTTTCTTGGCATGGCAGCCACCCATAAGCTACATCTCTCTGTGGAACATAGTTTTAAATTGACTAATATTTCATTCAAGTCCTCTGAAGGTAATAGCTACTAATTGTATACAAAATGAGGATCCAATAGAAGATACTGAACCCTTCCCTCAGAAAGGAGAATGTCCACCCCAGGTGGCACTAAAATGCATAACTAAGATTTTGGTTTTTCTACTGAGCAACTCATTGCTCTCCCCGACTTTGTTCATGTACATGTCTGGGTAACATTATTGCTATCTGCTTCACTTGCAGTCACATACTTGTTCCAATGACAGTTCTTTCCCACCTGACTTCCCTGTTGTATACACATCTGGGAAATATAGGCAAATCTGATTTTGTTTATAAAGAGCCTTGGGGGGAGGGAAGGGGGGGAGGCATTGGACTTTTTTTCTTCATGCTCCTTGGGACTTGGGCTGTTACTAACCACCCTGAGTGGAATTCTAGGATCATGTCACCTGAAGATAGTGAGAAGGAAATAAAGTTATGACCGTATAGGTGAAGACCAAGGTGCGGTAACTGGGAGCTTAGCCTATATTCTTGTCTTCTTTTGCTTTCTCCTGGCACTTCAAACACTGGAATACACCATGGGGAATGAAGTGGAGCCTTGAATCCTTGATCTAATGACTGAACAGTGCTCTTAAGATAGCTTTCTTCCTCAAACTGCTCTTAATGCCTGGCTACGGGTTCAGAGCACAGCAAAAGTTTGCACTGGTCTACTTGACAAGTAACAAGTTGAATTGAGAGAGAGGTGCTGAGGCATGGGCTAAAGCCAAGGACATATTGATTGGAGCAAAGCTTTATTTTGTTCTCACGAACTACTGAGCAATTCCATTGGGAAGATTAGTTAAGGCCCTCCAGATAACAGGTTTAACTAAAGAGAAGAGGAAGTGGAATTATTTTTTTTTTAAGAAGGAGCAGGTTTTTATTGGCTGTCCTGCATTTGTGGAATAGAAGCCTTCCCTCTTTCAAGGTGTTTGAAGAAGAATGATGGGAATGTGAAGTAGGTGGCTGGGATGGTGAGCAAAGGGTCCTGGGATTGGCAAATGTCAGGTGCTGTTTAGAAGACCATCTTTAGCCAAGAACCACATCTAAGAATTTTAAGCATTAGTAATTGCTTTCTACACCTCAAAGGACTGTGGTAGATTAATGTTAGTTGAACACCAGTTGCCCATTTAGCCATTTTCTCAAGCTTCTCACAGAACAAAGGGAGAAAATACTTTGAAAAAGAAAAAAATCATGAATTAAGGGCTGGGATATCACTCACCAATTACCATCATAGGCAAAACAAACTTGATTTGGGGAAATTAATTCAATTTATTACCAATTACTAATGGAGTAGGATAAAGAGAAATAAAATAAACCTAGAAACTCTTTCCCACTACCTCCATTCCTTCCAGGCCTCAAATTCACTCCTGTCTCTTTTGTCTTCTCCGCTGAGCAGACCACAGGGATAGAGGATTGTGGTTGTGATCAATTCATAACACTTTATATATGCCACTCCTTCCTCCTCATGCTGTTGTCCTACTCCAGCACATGGAGTCCCTCCCACAGGACACAGTCCTTCACAACTTTCTCCAGTGTGGGTCATTCCCATAAGATGCAGTTCTTACAGAATTTCTCCAGAGTGGGTCTTTTTGCACTGTGTGGAGTCCTTCAGGAACTGTCCCTGATCCCTCAGGGATCACAGGTTCTACCTGAAAACCTGCTTCTACATAGAGTTCCCTCCATGGGCTATAGCTCCATCATGATCTCTCTGCAGGCTTCAACTTTCTTTCAAGGTATCTCCACTGGCTCTAGCATGAGGTCCTCCATGGTCACTGATGGGCTCAGCTTTGGGCAGTGGTGAGCCCATCTTGAAGCTGTGCAGAACAGGTACTGTGTGATATGGGGCAGGCATCTCCTGGTGTCTTTTGCTTTCTCTGTTTGTTTCAGGGCAGCAGAATAAAACAAATATGTGTACCCTATCAAGAGCAGCAAGTACAGAAAGAATTGTATCTTAGCCAAAATCGTTACCTTAAGAGTTTTAATATGTGATTATGTCAAATTTTGGTACTTATTTGCTACAAAAGGAATGAGTTTACTCAATATTGAATCTCTCAGGATTCTTTGAAAGTCTCTTCAAAATATGACTTACGTGCATGCACAGCTCATTCGAAACTGTAGAATTAAATACTTGTAGCAGAAAGCTTTTGCAAGCCACCTTCCATGAGCTCTTTTAGGCCTCATATTCAGTAAAATAAATGAAAAATCTCAAGGAAATCTGTTTTTTTCTCTATTCCATCTTCAGATATTTCAGTGTGACTGCTGGTCGTGGGAAGCTGTTACAAAAGAGAATCAGATGGGTTAAAAAGACCTCTGAAGAGCTTCAAGACCAACTCACCATGAGAATATCTACCTTAATCTCCCAGCACATGAAACATGGCACAATTTAAGGAGGTTGGCCTGCTTAATGTTACTTCATCTGCAGAAAATATCCAGAGGAAAGAAATACAAATGAGCAGTGAGCTCTTATCTCTTTACAGGTTCTGGTCTCATAGCTACTGCATTATAAAATTCAACCTGTCTCCACTTGCCACAAGAGGCGCTGATCTTTCACTGAACCAAGCTGGGAGCACACCTCCCACTGCCTGCTGCCTTCTCACTCTGGCTGACTTTGAGCCTCACCTAATAAAGCCCTGATAACAGGACCTAACAGTGCCAATACTAATATCCATTTTTAAGAAGTCCAGCATAACTCCTTGTTTTAGCAGAAAAGTGTGAGCATTTCTTCTCCTGTGCCCCTCCTGCCCATGGGAATCAAAAATAATCCATGCTTTGTAAGTAGCTAGCACATCAACTGTAGTTTGATGAATTTTGCTTTTAGCAGAAAGTAGAAGTGGGAAAATTAAAGTTGTCTGTCTGGTGTGTAGGTTACACCAAACTGCTGCATTTCAGCTTGCATTTATATTTGGCTCAAAATGTCATCCAGAACTGACTCTAAAAGATTTTTTTTTTTTTTAATAAAATAAAGTTTTCCACTCTTCTTAGTCATTCCTGATGTAGGTGTTGCTCTGGGTAGCTAAAGCCACTACATCAAGGCAGTTTGCTTCTTAGTGGTACAGTGGTACAAAGGACTTTCCTTTGGGTAGGGACATTAACAGTAGAATCCTTTAGAGTCCTTTCCAATTCTGTCTGCTGCTATACAGAGAATATTTTATGCCACTGAAGCGTGAGGAAAGCAAAAACATTTGGATTTATGTTTCAAACCTGAAAAATACCCGTGTACCTGAAAACTTCTGTCTTTTTTCTAACTATATCAAATTGCCTAATAAAAGATATACCCTCCCCTCGAGACCTTTATCATGGTAAAGTCTGACTTTTATCAGAGTCCTGAAAATAACAGCTTTTTATTTGCAGAAATGCTATCTTTTTTGCTGAGATTTCACATGAGCAGGGGTGAAGGTCAAATATTGCCAGAAGGACATTTCTGACTGTTGAGAACTCTCTCCTGCTGCTCTTGGATGCTTTTTTGACTTTTTATTTAGAGCATGAAGTAGCTGGTCACTCCATGGTTTCCTGAAATTCTCACTGCAAGTGTCGAACTGCCCTAGTCTGATGTAGTTAATGAACTAGTAAAGGACAGAATCCAGAGCATCCTTCAAATAAGATGCAGAAATTGCTGTTGCATGCCAGTGCTTTGCATAACAATATATAGGAAAAGGACACACAGGTCTCTCTATAATGATATAGGTAAAGCTCAAGCATGGTGGCATGTCATTAAAATTCAATAGGTTGTGAAGAGTTCTATCCTGCATATTGACCATAGTCATTCTAACCAGTAAAGCAAGATTGGTGGCTGGGAGATTATTTTTCTTTCCTGTAAGAGTCTTATCTAGATATTGGACAGAAGAAATATATATGAGGCTTGATCCACCTTTCAAAAGCTGGTCTTGGTAGACCTAATAAATTAAATTTACACCAAAGAATTGAAAGAATCTATGGAATAGCCACATGGAAATGGTGGCATTTTCTATCATAGAAAGCCTCTTGAAATTCAGTCTTTTCTTTATGTTTAGAAGAACTTTCCTAAGACAAAACCTTTAAGAGAGATACAAAAATTGCTTTCAAATCTATGAAAATCAATTAATAATGTAGGGTTCCCTTCTGGTTTCTTACACAAAATCATAGCAAGGATATGGTTATGTGTTCCAAAGAATAGGTTGAATTCTTAAAAAATGTGATTCTAATAAATGTTTTAGGACTCTAAAAAAAAGGGCAAAATGGATTACAATTAGTAGGAAACCTCACCACTGGAAGACTGATGCTAGTTAGATGCTTGGGAGGGTGTCAGGGGTTTTCAGGCTATTGTTTGAGAATGCTATGCATTCAACACCAAGAGGAAAGTAGAGATGAATTCCCAGAGTGGTCATTTGGTTGTTTTCAAAAGCTGTTGTAGCTCAGAGCAAGCAATAGCCTGAGGTTTATTGTATGTTGTCATGGTGCTACAAAAGATTAGTGCAGGAGTGAGAGACATTACCATCTATCCCACAGAGGTGCTATGTATTGAGACTGTCAATATATGGAATTATCTTGTGATTTTACCCCTAAAAATATAATCCTCATTTCACAGGTTAACTTCCAACATGTGGTACTTTTTTTCATACTCATCAGCCATGTAAAAATGAGAAGAACAGTTTGTTGGGGTTGTTTTGATGGGCTAAAACAGAAACCTGTGTAGTTGACAATAAAAGGGAATGCTCACAGGCCCTACACCACTAATTCAGTTCAAAATGCATGGCAGATGACTGAAAAAAAATGGACTTTTGTATCTATCTGTCTATCTGCCTATCTCATATAGGTAAGTGTTCCCTGTAACAGTAGAAAGTAAATGCCACTATTAATATCTTGGTGATAATGTAAGTTGAAAGTTCATTACAAAGTTCTAGTATGAAAGTAAATTTCTCCAGCCTGTGTGCAAAAGGGACTTTAGGATATCTACCTCATGAATAAGTCATCGGAAAGCAACTAAAGTCACATAAGGAAAATGGTCACTAGAGATGCTGTCTTGTGAAATAAAGAACCAACAGATGAACAGCTATCACTTATGACAATACTATTCATATGTTTATAACTAGTGACATCTCTTTAGCAAACTCATTAGCCCTTCCAGCATAG
Organism: Xenops minutus; assembly: GCA_035221455.1. Taxonomy (NCBI): domain Eukaryota; kingdom Metazoa; phylum Chordata; class Aves; order Passeriformes; family Furnariidae; genus Xenops; species Xenops minutus. Next base: position 91,410,879 of record JAWWEE010000001.1, read on the forward strand.
GCTACAACAGTCGCTAAAAGCAATTCTTTTAAATACACAAGTGTACTTATGAAATGTTTATGGAAGTGGGCTACTTCAATCCCACTCTCTATGACCACCACCTAATTTAAACCATTACTCTCCTCTTTTCCTAGGCTTTCTTCAGTTCACCATCCCCATGGACCAGGTCCCCAGCCAAAGAGTATTGGAGGTTGTAAGAGAAGCCTGAAAATTTTCCTACCTTCTGACTTTTTGCCTGACTCTGCCTAGGGAGCAAACTTGTGAAGACCAGTGCAAGTAACATCAGAGAATTACCTTGCCACAGTGAGGCCAATGTGATTTATAGCACTGTGGTTTTAACATATCAACCTCCCAAAAGGCTTTTTTTTTTTAAAGCATATCACCAGTTTTCACACCTCACGAGAAAGTACTATTCCAGCCCTAGTTATCTTAAAAACATATAGCCAAAAGGAATGGAAATCTATGTGGGAATATCCTTAGGCTGTCAGTTGACTCTTATATCATCAAGAGCTTCCCAGTCCCAAGCTGGAACTATTCTTGACCCTATTTTTGACCAGCCCAGGTCAAAGTGGGACTAATTGCAAACCAACTTACTTCCTTTGCAGGAATATCATCCAAGCTGAATGTAAAAGAAACTGCACATAAAAAAGAAAAAACTTACAGAGGATTCTGCATTACCTTTCTTTCTCTCCGTACTTATTTCCTTATAGACTCATTCATAATCCAGCCAAGCCTCATCTGCAAATTATCAAGAGATTTTATTTTTTTTAGTCGTATAACATTTTGGAAGGTTCCATTGGTACTTTTCTGCCTTGATGTCTAAAAACGTTATAACCTTCAGCTTCTGCCTATTCATGGTCAATTCATATATATCAGTCCCTGAGTCTTTCAATGTCAAATGTTCAGGTGCTGTGTTTCAGTTTGTAGTACTTTCTTTTCACTTTCAGCAATGGAGATTATCTATTATCACAGTCTCTGCTGACTTCAGTCAGCTTATTAAGATAGTGTGTCCCTTTGGGATAAGCATGTCTGAGACAACGGAAAGTAACCTCCTCACACCTTTGCCTTGGAAGGGCATTTTAAGCCAGTGCTGAAGTTCAAAAGAAGTGGTGCCCTTCTTCCCAGTGCCCTTACTTCTCTCTACCAGAAGATGGGTTCATTGTTCTGAAAACATGGTTAGACTACTTAATGGCAAACTGATACTTCTGTTCAAAAATATTTGCACTACTGTTGTCCATGTAGTCTGAGTGTCACTTCAGTTTGCCAGTAATGAATTCCATTTTCCTGTCTCCATTCCAACTGCTCTGTCTCCACAAGTCTTTGGTCTTGCATCCCTGCTCACCACTGTTATCAAGGGTAAACCAAGAACAGTGTTGTTTTCCTTATATATATATATATATATATATATATATATATATATATTGCATTATTGCCCATTTCTCTTCTTGATCTCCCTAACTGACTGCTGAATAATCTTCTGTTTCTTTCCTTAAGATTACAAACTAAACATAACTTCTCTCCACAATGGCAACTTCCTGTGGTATCAATATACTACCTTATTCCAGCTTTCTCTGGCCACATGTAGACTTAGCTGAAGTTTTTTCTGGGATGCTGATCCTGCAGTGATTCAGATCACGTATTTTTTAAGGCTTATCTCATCATAATAATCAGAGTGCATTTGGAGGAAGAAGAAGGGATGGGATTTGGGATACATCAGAGACATATACCCAGACCAAGGAACTTGGAAGTGCTCCCAGACAAGTAATACAGTCATGGGCTGAGCTGATCCAGCTTTTTCTCCACTCTTTCCAAGGTCTCAGCTTCTTCATAATACCTCTCTTGGGAAGGAGGGAGAGATTACTAAAGCAAGGAAGCTTGCTTGTCAGGCACATTCCTGACTGATTTTTGTAACTTTGATCTGAATAAATCCTCAATAACTTTAGCATTTTAGTCCCTGGTTTCTGAGGTGATTTGAATTTCCTAATCAGTATTCCTAGTTTATGAAAGTTTGCTCTCTTCAGAAAATCCATTGTTACTCAATCCAAGACTATCTTTCATGACCTTCTATGACATTGTCATGACTCTTGAAAACCACATTTAAAATGACCAGTGATTGATTAGTGAATAAGTATATCAGGTATCATACTCAGGAGTGTGTAGCACTTGGGACCATGTATGGAGCTGTCTAGGGCACAGAGGTCTTTTGTGCCACTGCTAGTTTCAGTGCAGATTATAAATACAAGCACTCTGTCTTTGCTTCCCTTGCAAAAAAACAGTGTGGGTGTGCAGGAGTGTTGCTATTCTAAGTGAATGTTCCAGGGGGATTCTAGATGATGCTGCAGCAGCCTCAGCTGACTATGACTATGGCTATGACTAATATGAGCTGGCCTCACTAATCAAGGATAGCTTGTCTGGCAATCAGTTATGTGTGAGCATAAAAGCCAAGCTATTCCTTAAAAGAATGATTTTTATTTAAAGCTTGGTAAAAATAAAGAAATAAGCTCAGAAGTGTCCTGTGTAAAAAGGGTAAACTTCTATTTAAAAAGAATAGCCAAGCCAAACCAAATTTTTTCTGAGTTTTTTTTTAGTCTTCCAGTGGGACAGATATCTTCTTACTGTGTCCTAACTTCTACTTGTGGCCTAGCTAATTGATATACCCTACTGCCAATTTGCTTCTTTTTGAAAGGATCGTATCTTTCTCATACTTCATATTATCACAATGCTTGCACTAGACCACAACTAAGTAGATTATCTTCCAGAACTAGTCCAGTTCCTTGATGAGAATACTCCTGTCCCTATTGCCCTTAAAACTGAAGCAAACTGCAAGATTCACCTGTTCAGGAGTTCCCCCTGTCTGAGGAGGTGTTCCATGACAGGTCTCATTCCAGGGAGGTCTGGGTGGCATCACATGTCTCTCCCTCCACAGCCCTTTGGCGAGTTTCCTGTTTGGAAGGGGGAGAAATGTATGGTTCTCAGCATGGAAAAAGAGCTACCTGTATGCTCTCTTCAGCAAGATAATGTTTCTTAGCAAGGAAATTACTTGAGGCAAGAGAAGAGATTAGGGGCCACTGTTGTAAACTGGTTAGACTGAGCATTTTGCTATTGGCCTCAGGATGATCAAGAGAGTACATCTGCTCTCTGCAGAGAGGGCAAGGAAGGGGAAATGAATTAAGAAAGGGGCTTTAGATGGCATCTGTGGAGAAGGCAGTGACTCCATGGTGGTTGTGGAACATGCATTGCATTGCACTTATGTGTAGATGCATTGCACACTGTCTTTTTCTTCAGATGCTGCTGTCATTTAAGCAATGCCTCAAATTGGCCCAAGGCTAGGTGGGAGCCAGTGGAGTGCCTGGCCTACCTTCAGCCACATCAGTCACTAGCAGCATGTGAAATGTGTAGCAGGCCATGGTGATGATGCTGCTCTTCACTCTGCCAGCAAGCTGATCTCCCAGACAGTAACTTGAGCTGCTCAAACACATAGCTGATGAACTCCTGGCAAGGATCCCTGGATCAGACACCATCTGTTACTGCATAGTGAATAAATGCTGCCTTAGAGCTTAGTATCATCACAACCTCCACATCAATCCTGTGTACAAGAATAGGGTGATATGTTGTAATAAGAGGAAGATTACAGATTTCTAAAATAAATTTACCACTAGTTTTAGCAAGGCTTTGGCCCTACACAATTGTAAAACATTGTGACCTTCCATTCCCCTTCCTCCTCCTTGACAGCAGGTTCAGACTATTTGTCCTATAAATATCCTAGCAGACCAGAACAACATGCTCTTAAGTGATGCCCAGAGTGTTGTGGAACACATTCACCCAGATGTGGCACCTCATAGCACCTACCCTGCAAAAGTTGTTAATCTAAGGACTGTCTCTCACTTGTTCTCCTCCTGCTCCTCCTGCTCCTCCCCCTGCCCCTCCTCTTCCCCTTCCCCCTCTCCTTCCCCTTCTCCTTCTCCCGCTTCTCCTTCTGCTTGCTTATGGTTCTGAGACTTTCAATTTCTCTCTCACTAACTTTATTTCAAACAAATTGCACCACTCCGCCATGGTGGAAAAAGCAGAAGGTTGCAATCCTTAAGTTCATGAAAGGGGCACAACAGCTTCTGGGATACACAGTGTTAGCAGCTCATTGCATTCAAGTTACAGAATAGCTTGCTTGCATTCTCACTAATTTGTTATGCTCAAAGTCTTTTTATGGTCAAAATGAACACATTATACAGGCAAAGACAATAATTTATTATTACTGTAATTAGTCTTAACAGTCTAGTCAAAGAATTGTCAGTCCACTTATCATAATACTAATGGTTCAAATTACACAGCATTAAATGATACACACTCAAACTTCGAAATATCTACTCCTCTTTTTTATACCCATCCTCCCACTGCCTCAAGGGCCCTGAGGTTGTTGGCTCCTGAGGGTGTGCAAGCAAGTCGTTCTTCAGTTGGAACGCAACACTGATTGCTTTTTCCTTCTCATCCTTGGAATGTTTGGGGTAATTTTTGCATGTTTACCAAGAACCTTCACCCCTTCTCATTATTCATTGATCTCCATGTTATGTCTAAATTTACTATCAATACCAGAATTTACAGATGTCACATAGAAGTCACTTCTAAGGTCATTTTACCGAGCTCTAAGGGTTACACTCCTCTGATGACTAGTAACTGACCACTGGTGAGTTACTTACAGCCCTTGGATCATATCATTTGCCTAAGCTTTCAATGCTCTCTGCTGTGTTCCCAACCCTGTAGTTCTCTGAATTGTACTTCTTTCTGGGATCAAATATCATTCTGCATTAAAAAACTATTTGTTTTTACTATGAGTAGATGATGTAAGTATGCATACAGCATAAAGTGTTACATCGGAGATCTATACCATGCTAAGCAAAAGCCAAAACAAAGTAAATTATTTTAATAATTATGGTTATTAGCTAAAATAAATTTCCAGGGAGGCCAAGCAAAGTGCAGAAAAAGCATGAGAAGTCATGGGACCCATGTTGTTAGTTAATAGGAAGTCTGCACTCTGTTCCAGGCAATGGAGTGCTATATTTACTGGGTTAATATGCTGTGATAGAACCTCCCAGGGTATCTCAAGAACAGTGAACTGTAGAGGATGGTCCTATAATGCAGATGAGAAATGAGTGCTTAACTCTGGAAGAGCTGCCTAAGAAAATTTGTATAGGCTTTTATTCAAAAGACCAAACACAGTTTAAGATATAATTCAGTTTCCAGCTATGTCACATGAATTGTGAATTTTCTAAAATAGTGTTTAATGTGGGCATTGTCTCAGTCTTTTGCTGATAAAGGAGAGGAGTGGAGAGTCTCAAATACTAACAATGAAAAGCTCAAGGAGCAGGCTGAAGGGTATGAATCCTTAGAGAGCTGAATATTTATGTGAAATTTTTGAATCTCATAGCCTACATAGGCAGGAAATATTTCTGCCCTCACCTGACAATTCTATTTTTAAATATTATTTCTCTTTTTTTTGTTAGCATTTGGACTGATTTGCTGCCACTGTCAGCTGCCTCCTACTGGCATAAAACTAAGTGGTGTTTTGATGAGGATACTTACGCATCATTTAGGTAGGGATTCTTACTGATAAAGTAGTTTTCCCAACTTCATCCCCACTCATACAGCAGACAGGGGTGGCACAGAAACCATCAGCCACTGAAGCACAGCAGTCATATTCCCTGACATATAGTCAGAAGGACAGGGTTCAGCTCCAAGCTCAGTGCTGGCTGAGCAAACATCCTCAAGGGGACAGAGATGTTGTCACTTGTGCTGCAGATGAGAAACTGATGTCCTGGGAACACTGCATTTGCTTAATGCAAAAAGATGGTTCCAATTTATATTGAACATGCACTGAATTACCAGCCTGTATTTTTGTATCCCAGCCTATATCCTAGAGACAGTCTTCAGTATCAAGGTTAAATGAATTCCTTGAACTATAAAGTATTTAGTTTTAATTTACATATCTGTACTGGTTTTTAATACTATCAAGGTGAGAAAAAGAATGAAGGCTCAGTAATTAAGGGTCACTGCTCTCTTTAGCTATCCCTTGTCCTTTTATCTTTGGGGTTCAGGGTCTCATTCTCTTTCTGTTTGGTGAATTTTACTATTAACCTCAAAGCCAGAAGTCTCTCATTCTTATTTTGTCTGTTGTGTTTAAATATATTCCAAAGACACATTTTGTTCCAGTACAAATAATTGTTATATAGAGTAAGTGGGGAGAAATCAAGACAAATAGCTGATAAATGTGGACGGTTCTTTTGGTAGTCTCAATGAAAAAAGGTTAAGGAGTGAGAAGCTGGACATCATTACTGGCACAGGAAAAACCTCAGCAGGCAAATTGAGAATACAAGTGTGTCTCAGCAAGAGGTAAAAGTGCATAAGATTTGTCTGCAGAGAAAGAAATGAAAACACATAAAGTTCTATCTACAGTCAACAGCCATCTTTGGACCTTCTTAACAGAAAACGAAACAAAAAGCCCATCACACTGATACATATCCAGTTCCCATCATAGCAGCCTTGAATGGGATCCATGTGAGCAGAATGCCAGTCCTCTGCAGAGATGTGTTGTTGGGGATGAGGGAGGGAGATGAAGCCAGTGAGGATGGTGGAGCTCAAGCACTGTTTTGCAGTGTCTTCTTCAATGAATTCTCCAGCCCACTAACTTAACAACCTGGAGCAATTTATCTGTGGGAACACACATCTTCTGTCGTTCATTTGCTACACAGAAAATGTTCATTTACTGTTTTGCAAGGCATTTCAAAACACTGCACCTTAATTCTTCTATTGGCTCTGAGCTGAAGTAACTCTTCAGATCTAAACCACCATAATTGAAAGGGAAATTTCTGTGTGAGGAAATTTCCATCTACTCTTACGTATGTGTTTCCCATGTAGAAAAGTCTTGGAAGAAATTTTCATTTTCTACCTATGTGTTTCCTGTGTAGAAAAGTCTTGGAACAGCCTTCAGAAATAAATCAATTCCCTCAGCTTCTGAAGTCAAATGACATCAGACTTAGACCCTCTCATTTTTTTTCCATGTCTCCCCAGTCTGCTTTAAACAAGTAGGCTATTTACTGCTTCCCCTAGTGAGACCATTGTTAGGCCAATAATCGAACACCTTTGAAAGTGTCACAAATATCCTAGTATTTGTATTTCACCATCATGATCATCTCCTACAAAATTTCTGCTGACAGTTACACCAATCTTTGATTTCCCTGATGGACCCATAAGCAGGAGATACATCATAAGTTATCAAAACTAATGCTCATGTTCATTAAAAGAAAACTGAGAACTGTTGAAATCTGTAATAACCACCCACCTACCAATCATAGTGGCTGAGTCTCAATTACTCTGTAGCCTGCAGAAAGAGCTATGCAGAATGAACTGGAGAGCTGACAGGAATGCCATATTAGTAGTTCTTTTGCATTTATTATTTTAATCCTCTTTCCTTCAAAATCCAGAGCTGTCAAAAATGCATTTTCAAAACATTCCCTGGTAATAATTTTGCTAAAGTTACTATGGAGAAATTAAGAAGAAAAAGTCTTGATATTGTTATTTTGGAAAGTTTACAAATTTCAAAATTCTAAATGTTAATGTTTAACATTATGACATTGAGCTTTTTTGACTTGTATATTTTTTATATAATTTTTTAGTGTCCTTGATTTTGCATTCTTCATGATGCGTTTTACATTACGTATTTCAGACTCTGACCTGGAGAACATTGTAGCTAAATAAAACCCAAAACATTGCTTTAATCTGCAAGAGCAGCAGCTGCTTAAGTATTGTCTGGCACTTTATGTGGGATTCATTTAAGATGCTATACGCTAGAGCATATAGCTAGTCCCCTCATAGTCAGGTCAGAGAAACTAGGCACTGTGAAAGTGTATTTCGTCTATTTTGCTTTAGACTTCAAGTTCAGGACAAGAAGAAATACACTCCATGAAAGCCTTGTTTGGTCAATGACAAAGGCATTCTTTGCCATCTGAGCTATACAAGGGTATCTAAGACATCTTTATGGAGATCTGTTTCTCACTGGAGTGGCAGAGCAGGTGGGATAGTCTGACCATCTCAGATACCACTGGACTACTGAAGTGAATCCAAGGTGTCTGATACTTTTTTGTTGAGCAGAAAAGAAGATTAAAAAAAAAAAATCCGTTATCAAAGACACCCAGGGTGGATTCAGCTGACTAAATTTAGATGTCTAGGGCCATGTGAAACATTTTGGCGGTCTCATTTGCCCTTCAGTTGTCTTTCCACTGTGGCCTGAGTTACCTCTCTGTCTTTTGTTATATCTGCTTTCTCCATGAGGTTGTCTTACATATGCCAGAATATCTCACGTGGCACAAGGTGCCTAAACTTAAGCAACAAGATCATGCCCTATAGGTAGCATTCACTTCCAGATTAAGACACCTAGACCTAAGTTTCTATATGTGCACCAAATGTCCAAGCTTCCAGAGGATTGAATGCAGGCAACAGAGCCTGGAGAGCAATCCCACTGGCTAAATGTAACAGCTATGGTCACTTGGAATCATAGAATCATCAAGGTTGGAAAAGGTCTCCAAGATCATTGAATTCAACATGGGGTCTCCCAGCTGACATGGGCTACTACTTTACCACTGCTCAGCTCTCCCCTAGATGTTGTGTTCTCGTTGCCTGGCCTGTGCAGTTTGCTCAGATACCTCAAGGGACTTCAAATGGCACCACATACCACAAGGTGTGTAGTGCCTGGAGCTCTGCAGTGTACACACTGGCAGTTCTGGTAGCATATGTAGGTACTGTGATGTGGAAATAATGACCATCCCTGTAGCTGGTCAAGCTACTCACTGCTGAGTAGATAAGATCCTTAGAACTAGAAAAAAACACAAGGAGTGTTAATTACAGCTCTCCTAAATATTTATAAAATAAGAAAAAAACCCAGCAGCTTTAATAATATAGAGGCAGTAGTAAAAAGGCACTGAATTAAGGAAAACCAGAATAATGTCAATATATCTTGCTCTGTGAGAAACCTCAAAAATTATTTCTTTTCATTTTTGCAATGAGAAATTCTAAAACATATATTCAGCTCAGCATCTGAAAATCCTGTGGATTTCAGGCTAGTCTTTCCAGAGGGCATCCCCTCTACCTTCATAACTGAACACCCTTTCTGAGAGCCACCTTAATACACAGCACACAGTGATGTCATTCCTAACCTGTTTTCACTGGAGAGACCTTCATAAAAATCTGAACTATTCTAGTCTGAGAAATTACTTTTTGATTATTTTGACTCAGACAGAAGCACTAGATCTTGCTTAGACTTTGCTGAATCAAGCAGGCTCTGGGCTTATACACTGTAATTTTGGAGACACACTTGTTCTTCAAGACATTTTTTTCAAAGACTGCAGTCCTCCTGATTTTTTTTCAAGCGACAGCTCCTAATAAATAACTTGGCTGACCTTCTCTATGACTTTTTTTGAGCTATGATCTACTAGAAAAATGTATGTATGAAATTTTGGAGAGATTGGTTGAGTTTGAGGAAAACTAGTGAAGGAGAAAATCGACCTTAGTTACACAAACATTACTATGGAGAAACTCCTGTCTCTGCAACAGGCACAAGAAATGGTGATTTGAGATCCTGAAAGAACTGCTGAAGAGAAAGCTAATGAAATGTGGATTTGGAACATTTACTCATTCTAAACCTGCTGGAAAGAAAATGAAAGGAAAAGACCTGCTTTTTACACAACCAGTTGGAAACATCACTCCCCCACAAGGGGAAAGCTTATGGATCAGGCAATGTATATTCACAGAATTGTGGTCATCCAGAAATAATACAAGCATTTATTAAATTTTATATATCTCATAACTAGAGCTCTGAGGAAACTTTGGTACAGAATGAGAAAAGCCGTATGTAAAATTAATGGAAAATGAAGATTTGTTAGATTCCATTAACCTGCTCGCTGCCAGTAAGTGGCTCATACCAAAGACTTGCTGATGACTTTGGCCTCCAGTATGAAGAATAACAAGTTAAAGAACTTTGATTATCTGCACTTTATTCCAAAAGGTAAAAAAAAAAAAAAAAAAAAAAAGAAAGAAAAAATGAAAATAAAAGCTCATTAAGCTCATTTACTATTTTGCATTCCTAATGTCTCATCTCTTTTTTCCATTTCTTAGCCCCACTTACCTTCTTTAGGCTTTTAATGTCTTTAAGTAGTTGCCATTTACTGCCCTTCTTTCCTTCTCTTCCCTGGTTTTTCATTGCTTCATTGAATGAGATGCCTCAAATGTTTCTATATCCTTCAGTTTCATAACCTGTGTTTTTGCTTCCCAAAACTTGTTGGCATCCCTCCTTTCTGGAGGCTGGGCATGACAATTTGAAGACGCTGCATGAGAGTACAAAACCAGTCATACCATGCGTTGTGTACCAAGAACTTGCATGCATACACAGCATCAATTTGCACTAGCATTTTCAGCTGACATCTCACATTTCAAATTCATGCATGCTGTTTTCTGTCATCTTTCTGTACCTTTCAGCATTTTTGCCTCTCTTTTTTTCCTTCTTCTCATCCCGAACATATGTTAGATTAGTAGGGGTAATCAATTGAATCCAGCTTTCAGATCTCTCAGAATCCCTTTAATTCTATCTCTACCTATTTTTATGGCAGCAAGCTATGGTTGGGTTACTACAGTACAAATTTCTGTGCAGTATTGACCTGCAGGCTTTCAATAATGTGCTGTTTACTTTCTCATTAATAAGGTGTTCATTTTGAGAAAAATGTCTCCAACACCAGTAGTGTACAAATACTGTGGTCCTGAGACTCATTCTAGCATTCAAATCCTTTTTCCAGGTTTTTGATACAGAAAGTATCTTTTATCCAAAGTAATTTTAGATTTTTTTTTCCAGATAGTACCTTGGGAAATGGTATGATTAATACTAAAGTAAATTTACAAATATTTGTTGAATTACTTATGTTAATTTTAGCACTTCTAGCAAAGAAAATTTTTTGGCCAGTATTTGTTTTTCAGCAGTTCATGTATTATCTAGCATGGGGATCACTGGAGTCATATTTTGATTAATTCACTCGCTTTTCAAAATATTTTATTCCATGATTTGCTGAAAGAAAAGCAAGGAAATCAATTTAAAAATGAGGATCCACTCATGAGATGAGAGGGGTAGAATCTGTTTCTTAGATGGTTTTTTTCCTTTAATTCCTAAAAGGTTCTTTTTCACAAAGTATTTATGAAGAATATTCCTTCCTTGTCTGAAGGACACTGTAATATTTCTTTTTACTAACTTGTTAAGTAGTGTACTTGCATATTAGTTTTACCCTAGCTATTTATACCTCTGAACTTACATTAACATTTTAGTTTACCTGAGACAAATTCTGAATCTATTTATGTCAAAGTGAACTATGCCACTCTTTAGCTAGAATAAGAGAATCTGCTTTTTTGCTTTCATTTCTGTAAATTGGTTTTATGTTGCTAGTGAAAGCAATAGACATTATTTAGTGGAGAGCACACAGCACCAGTTACCATGGCTCAGCTGGCATAAAATAATTTGCTTACCTGCAAGTTCAATCATGCTCAATTTGGGGCCACATCATCAATTTTATTGCTGTAACTTTCAAGAGTAAGTGAAGACTACAGCTTATGTAATTCTGGGAGGTGATTGCCCTAAGATATGATCAAAAGCAGCTGGATTGTATGCATTCATATTTTTAAATGTATTTGAGTAGTTTTTCTCTATACCTAATATTTCAAACTTTTTTTGATATATATTCTCACTGATGACAGGCTTGATACCACTGTAAGTTATCTCAGTCACTTTTGAAACATTATTAATTTCATGTCTTCTTTATTTACGAGTAGACCTGCTTTCTTCCCTCTGGTAAGCTTCCAGAAAATGTTGTACTGCTTTCGTATCGCTGGCACATATTAACTCATTTTGAAGTTTTGCTCACAAATATCTGTTTTCACTGTAAACTTGCAAAATGTAGCAGCAATCCAATGAAAAGCTGATAACATTTTCTGAGATCTTGTTTTCAGTGACTTAGCTGCAATAGGATGTCATATTATCAAAACATAAACAACAGTTATGATTAGTAGTTGTGCTGGTTTGAAGGTAAACCAGCAGAAGAAATGGACCCACTACCAGAGAGATTATGAGTCAGAGTTACA
>JAWWEE010000001.1:91423140-91460462 GCA_035221455.1 Xenops minutus
TGAGTCATGGGGTACTGTTGAACCGTTGATGGCCCATTAGCAGCCACACCCCCTCCGGCTGGGTGTGGAGGTGCTAAGGACTTCCTGGGCAGCTGCTGTGAATGGTCCATTGTTCTTGGGGAATGAATAGAGAGGGTAGAATACATAGCTTTTATCACTCCCACCCAGTGATAACTGGTCCCTCCTGCTGAACTAGGACAGTAGTACAAATTCAGTTTCTTCCCTGAGGTCAAGAGAGTTATGAGTCTGGTCTGCTGAGTTCTGTTTGAGCCTTTATTTTCGCCAGTTTTCTATGCAAATCCAAGCAATGGTGTTGATTTTTTTTACAGACTCATAGAATATCTCGAGTTGGAAGAGACCCATAAAGGATCATTGAGTCCAATTCCCTGTTCCTCATAGGACTAAGCTTCCGTACTTTTTTAAGGAGTGCTCAAACACCAGTCTTAAAAGAAAGCCTCTAAGAAAATGTTTACCTGAAGAACAGGGTGAAGTTAGTTCTCTCATACATGAAATTATGTTTCCTGCAAAACTGTACTCATTTTTATAAGGGTTATAGGTCACAATCCTTTACATGTATTGGAAATGACCATCACCTTATGTGACTCAGTGCAGATGTTGAAGGGTTTCAGGGGATCCTGGTGTTCATGTTGGCTATCCAGAAACACTGGACAGGATTTAAAATTTCCCTCAAACTCCCTCTGAAAATATTAGGGAGTCCTTGTCTCATATATAGAGCAATATACATAATTTGGGTACTTCTAACTTTCTTTTAAGCCAGTGATATATATGCTTGTCCCGCATCACTTTTCTCTGCAAAGAGGGAGACTCAGCAACTCTGACACTATTGCAGATATCAGGAAAGAGCTGCAAGGTTCAGCTATGGCAGGAACAAGATGAGGTATTAATATTTTCCAAAACCCCTTTATGGGAGATTAAGGCTTCAGCCAGACCCCATCTCTAGGCCTAGTCTTCAGCTTATGGTTTCAGAAAGTATTCAGCAACACCACCAGAGCTGCTGGTGCTCTACGGCACTGAGCTCATCCTGACTTCTCAAACTCCACCTGGAAAAACAAGCTGAGATGTATTTATTCCACACATGTCTTCTGCCATGCAGCCTGTGCCCGATTGGTTTGGACTGTCAGGAAATGCTAGATGGTTTTGGGCTGATTTTCCATCCTTATGCTACCTGTCAATGTACGTCCATTCATGCTGAGGCGCAAATAACAGGTTGCATCCAATGCCTGCAGTCTGCTTTGTGGACTGAGAACTCATTTGTGGTTGTTGTTGGTTAGTTGGTTAGTTTGGGGATTTTGGTTTGTTTGTGTTTGGTTTTGTTGGGGGGTTTGTTGAGTTTTTGAGTTTGGGGGGGAGGGGTTGTCAGTTTTTTGGTTTGTTTTTTTTTAAGAGAGGGAATGGAAAACTTTTATTTCTATTTACTACCCCTGTAGATTGAGATTAGAAGGATCAATGTGCTTAAAAAGCAAGAAGATAACTGCATTATCATTCTTTAACTAGGGAGTTCCCTTCAGTTTGTATTGAAGATTATTGTAATATAATTATAGGGGGGGGTTGAGTCTCAAGAGAGCTTTACAAGTACCTTTTCAAAGGAAAATTGATCAAGGCTAGCAACAGGAATAAAAAGTTCAACTATGAAATGTTTTTAGAGGCAGATACTGGAGTATATATGCATGTTGTCTCTGTTATCAATTTAATGAGGGCCAAAAGCTTTATTGCCTAGTGGGGTGGAATCTGCTTTAGCTGAGACTCTTAGTAAGAGACCCTAGACTGGATTTACTTTTTTAATGTAATTTCAGTTAATATTGGTGTGATTAAACTTCTTCCTTTTAATTCAAACACAGAAAAATTCTTGGCAGTAGTTAAGCAACTTTACATTAACAGCTTCACTTGTAGGAAAAATATGACAATTTCATTAGTTTAGTATTTCACCCAGAAAAATAGTCAGAGTGGGTGAGATAATTTCCCTATAGTCTTTGTCCTGTTGTTTGTACTTTAGACTGAAATATTTTCCTGTTTTTTATTGTTGCCCATCACTTGATATTTGACCCAGAGGCATGCCAAGCTCAGAACCTCTCTTCAAAACCTGTGGAGAGACAACTGCTGTATCGTACTCTGTTGAAGCTGAGTACATTTCCTTCGTAACAAATAAGACCTCTGTGTACCAGCCAGATGGTCCTGGGAATTACCCAGATGTGATGAGATTTGTCTCTTTTTCAGGTTATGCCTTTTCCTCCCACACATGTTTGTCTTACTCCAGTGATACACAAGCTGCGTTACCAACTTAATTGACTAAACCATAAAGGCTGCCTGAGATGGTGTTTGGATACACAGAGGAGAAGCTTGGCCAAAAGCTATTCTGCTTCTGTGAACAGAGTCACTTGTGGGGAAAACTCCTCTGGGGGAACTTGAAGTTTTCCTGGGAATTGAAATTACATCAGAACCATAACTTCTAAGACCACTTCTTCCTGGATTTTACTGTGTTCTTGTCATGCTTTTCACCTTTCTTTTCATATTTGTTTCCTCTGCTATCCATCTTCTTTTCCATTCCTCCACAGTTATAGTAATTCAATCATGGTGAGATAAGGCTCACAATTAAGGTTCACAGCTGCCTTTGATCTGCAAGACAGTGTGGTCTTATTCTTGGGTATGGTAGGACCCCAAAACCCCTTCTCAAGAGAGGGAAGGCTGTAGTAAATCAAAGTGTCATCACCTCATCATTAGTAAATTAATAGTTTCCTTCTCAGGTATATATTTATAGTTTCTGCCAGTTCCTCTATCTTTCAGTCCTCCAGAGAGAACTGAAGAGGGATTATATTCATCCAGAGGGTTCATAATTTTGATGTAAAAGAATCAATTCAGGCACACCACCAAACTAGAAAGGGTTTTTTGCCTGCCTATAAAGTGAGGACAACACTGTGAAACATGTCAAAACATCAAAAGGGGAAGATTTCTATTGTGATTTTTTTTTTTTTCCCCATTAGAACACAGGCATCATTAGACTATTTCTTTGCCCTCAATTACCTTGACCTTTCAACAGCCTGTTTGGAAGTCTCTTTTGTATACATCTCCTTAGGAGGAGATGATTACTGCTCAGGGACAGGATAGGCATTGGTCAGTGCCTGGTGAACAATTGTATTGTGCATCACTTGTCTTTTCTTGGGCTTTATTTCTCTCTCCTCTTTTTTTTTTTTTTTTTTTGTTCTTAGTGTAATTTTACTTTGCTTTATTTATTACACTGTTATATCTCAAGCCGTCAGTTTGAGAGTTTTTAAGCATTTTTTCTGATCTTCCTTCTCATCCCACCATGGGGAACAGTGTGAGCAAGTGGCTGAGCGGTATTTAGTTGTGGGCTGGAGTTATCCCAAGATACCTATCTATCACAACACAAAGAGATCCTCAGGCATACTCATGCAGTTGAAAGTATTATAACCCCTTAATTTCTCATTACCTCTGTCAAACACATAAATGAAAAAGTAGACATCCATTGCTTGTCTTTCTTTCTGACAACCTTAATATCCTGAAACTGTTCTGCTCTCACTTATTTTTTGTTGTGCTTTTTCTCCATGTTCTCCCTTTCAGCTAGGCTCTAAACCATCACACTATTGCAAATAATCTCCACCTGCATGAGTAGGGTCCATTGTCCTAATATAATCAGATGCATATATTTGATCTATTACAAAGACATGCTTCACCCGTTGCATTTATAAAGATGTGGTTTCCTAGCTTGATATGTCTTTTCACACAGATTTTTTGCCACGACTGAGAGAAATTATATGCCAGTCTGGTCATCTTGAATCAGACTAATCTAAGAAGTATGATTTCCTGTAACCACAATATCCCTGAGAGGGTACATGATTCTGGGGTAAAAAGTGCCAATATGTTTCATTAGATATAGTGGGATTTGGTACCAGTGGAACCTTGGTCAACATTCTTTTCAGCACAGGATGAAGCATGCCTCACTTAAAAATCAGCGAAGGTAGCTGACTCAGTTTTGATTCATTCTTTTCATTTCCTCCTTTTTTTCTTGTCAGTTTACCCAAGACTGAACACATCCATTTCTGTCTTTCCATATCTCAGAGCTACTGCTTTCTGATGCCAGCCCCACCCCCACCTCATCCCTTTGTATTCCAGTGTGAAAAGGCAACACAATCTCTCTTTGACATGAAAATTGTTCTCATAGTTATTTTTATCAATTAACTGAGTAGAAAAGAACGCGAAGCCCACACATGGTCAGTGTCTGACTATCCATTACGACAGAGAACAGTAGCAATCTTAAATATAGCGAGACCAATTACCTTCTCTCCCTCTAAGGTACATCAGAAAAAATCCCTCGTATATGAAAACTAATGCAGGCCTGGGAGGAGTTTTTTCCTCCCTGTTAGGCGCTGTGCACTACTGTGGAGGGCAGTGTGCAATGTGTGACTTGTACTCCAGCACTGCAACAAAAGTTTAGCACTACAGGAGTAATTTATGCATAACTTTGAACAAATGGGTAACCTCACACAGATTCTACATGGAGTTTTCATGCTTCGTGTAGGTATTTGAATGACTGTGCCTGAAATAGAGAGGTATCCTGAGGCACTGCTCCCAAAAGTGTTCTCACGCTTCTGTGTTGAGAGGGTACCTTATCAGTGAAGTGTCTGAAGGGAGGATGACAATGGAACCAGGCTCTTTTTTGTGATGCCAAGCAATAGGACAAGAAGCAATAGACAGAAACTGATGCACAGGAAGTTCCACCTGAATGTAAGGAAGAATCTCATTACTATGTAGGTGACCAAGCACTGAAGCAGAATGCCCGGAGATTTGTGGGGTCTCCCTCAGTGGAGACGTTCAAGAACTGCCTGAATGCAATTCTGTGCCATATGCTCCAGGATGACCCTGCTTAAGGAGGGAAGTTGGACCAGATGACCCACTTTGTCCCTTCTAACTTTACCCATTCTGTGATTCTCTTTAAAACTTGGTGGTCCAAGTGCCAGAAGCACACTGGAATGAGGAATTGTGATTCCTCCCTCCACCCACAGGCTAAAGAGTCAGTCTGTATCTTTCTCAGGCCATCAGGCCCTGTCTATGGTTCAGTCCCGGTTTTATGATTATGATACTTCGTTTCTTTCTTCTTGGGCTTGGAATGGGGATATTCCATGTCCTGGGCATGTGCTCCAGACCACTGAACAAAAGGTAGCTGTTAAACTGACCCAAATAAAAGTGTCTTATTCACAATCAAAGTATTTTGGAGGACATGATTCGGGCTGACCACAGTATGTACATCAGCACAAGCCAATGTGGCAACTGCACTAATATGGAGGTACTGACTGATGTAAGGCTCCTCAATGGCATGTAAGGGCAGGGGAGGTCATGGATAGTTTGCTCAGGCTTGGAGACACAGTTAAAATTGTAAATTTTAAGCAGAATTTAGCCCAGCTGTGCACACCACTTTTAAAGCTTAAAGTAATTTTCTGTGTACTGTGGCATTATATTGCAACCTATTTCCTTTATATTCTGCCCACCAGCTAAAGAATACATTACATAGAAATCTGCCCTCTGACTTGAAGAATAAGACTCCAGTTCCAGTCTCTAGTTAGGACTTTGTTCCAGTTCCCACATTCTTTGCTTTCAATAAATAATGTAATTAACAACATGAATTTGTCAGCCTTTCATTCCTGTCATTGGTTCTTGAGAAGTTTCTTCTCAGCTGTACAAAAGACCCCTTTGGTATTTTCTCCCCATGAGGGTACTTATATACTGTAATCAAACCACCTCTCAGTTTTCTATTTGATAGCTAAACAAACTGAGCTCTTTAAGTCTTTTATGTCAACTGAAAAGGTATATTTTTCTCAGCACAGGTCACACCCATGTGGCAGTCTCACATCTAAGAACAGTCCATGCATAAAACTGACAAAGCGGCATCTTCAGAATATTTTGGGCAGTCATTTGCTTTTGTTTCTCTGACTTCTCTTCAGATATTCTAAATTAAAAGGTATTTCCAAGTCCCTATGTCTTCTGGCAGGCAGGAGGGAAGCTACTGATTTGGATTTTATTGTTTTTTAAATAGTCTTACACCTTTAACAGTCATTTCTACTTAAATGCAATGAAAGTAAACTGTTTCAAATTCTGATTTAGGTCCATTCTGCATTCATTTGTAACACACTGCTGAGGCAATGTTAGAAAATGAGCCTTTCCGTTTACTCCACCCTGTTCATTTTAGCATACATTGCAATAATTTCACAGGTTGTATCTTTATAGCAGAAATCTTAAAATGGAGCCAAGATTAGGTCACATAAGAGCTGCTCCATGTCATTTTCCAGGACATTTTCCAGTTTTCTCTTCCTATTGGCATGTGTATGTTCCATATCTGGGGTTTTGTTTTGGTTTGGTTTCTTTTATCCTTCCTTTAATATATTAGTCAGCACTTTTTTGGAGTTAGGCCTCCTCTTACTTTATCCCTACATTTCCAACATCTGTTTTGGGTTGGTCTCAAATTCCTGTGTTCAGTATCTTTCAGTTCTTTATCTCAGTCTACAATGAATTGTGGTTTACCCTTTTCCCTTGGTAATACAACCGGATCTCTACTGATGATAAATGATAGTCATACCTTCTGTAAAGCTCCAACACCAGTCCCACTTACAAGAGAAGTTAATTTAAAATGATTAAAGTCTAGTGCACCTATGATTTTGCAGCCAGTTTCATTTCTATTTCTACCTCAAACTTTCTGACAGACCATTAGTTTTGGTAATATTTATTCAAAGTGTTTCAGGAAAAATATGATATGCTGAGACTCTGAGACAGTGAAAAAAATGTAACGTCATGAGTCAAGAAAGTGAAACAAAATGATTCCCGGTAGAGTGCATCTGAGTGTAAGAGAAAACCTGAAGTATAACTCTACCACATGGTCAGTTGAAGCTGTAAGTTGGGTTTGTATGCCCTGTCATCATCGTAAAATACTCTAACCTGACCTAGAATTCCCTCTAGCCCAGTTTTCTGGTCACTGAAAGTTCTCAGAAACTGAAAATATTGCCAATACAGCAAAAATATAATATATTCTCTAATTCTTGTTCTATGAGGGCAGCAAGAGTTGGTCTGTTTTATAATTTTTTCCATCGGTGACAATAAAAGTTTTTATTGTTTTTCAGCTCATTCTGGGCACAAAGTTCCAAACTGGGGAGCCAAATAATAAAATACTTCCATCCTTGCTCGGGGGCTCAGTTGGAAATGGCTGGGCAAGATTCCCTGGATGTGGCTTAACATTAGACAGCTGTAGATGGCCACTCTAAAAGGAAAGAAGTTTAGAATACCAGTCACATTGTCCATAGAAAGATGTCATTCACTATCCGATTTGAATCTTCATCATGCAGAAGCATATGTTTCTGTAGGCTACAGGAAAAGAAGTTGCTCCTGTCAAGTTTATTAAAATGGTTGGGAGCTCATTGCAGTTTTTTTACAGCTGGGGTAGCCATCTGAACTCCCTTTCTGTGATTCATGGGAGTCATAAGGATGTCTCTGAGGACTGACCAGTGGCAGTGACATATATCATGTCAGTATTACTGCAAAGATTTTAAATAAGCAACATTTTCTGATTAAAT
Organism: Xenops minutus; assembly: GCA_035221455.1. Taxonomy (NCBI): domain Eukaryota; kingdom Metazoa; phylum Chordata; class Aves; order Passeriformes; family Furnariidae; genus Xenops; species Xenops minutus. The sequence continues at coordinate 91,430,736 of JAWWEE010000001.1, forward strand.
ATAAATGCAAATATGTTATTCCCTTTCCTGTTCTCTAGATGTAAAAGAACCACTTAATTAAGCTAATTAGGATAATTAAATCCCTAAGCCAAAAGAGTGTTCTCAGTTCAGTTCCTTGGGAAAACACAAGGTAACTGAAAGGGGTTAACATAGTCACTATTTGGCATAATGCTTCAGACGAGTGAGGGCAGTGGAAAAACCTCACAGGACAGCATCTCACATGAATTAAATTGGAATTACTCCAAGAAAAACTGCCCATACTGATCAAGCAGGACTGATTCACACTCATGATTTCTTGTTGTGCTTGCACATTAGTGCCTTTCCTATTACTGCTTTGGTTTGATTACTGTCATATCTTTTATTGTATGATGACTGCTCTTTCAATAAACCTTATCTGCACGAAGGTCTGAAGCTGCCGAAGCACTTATAAAAGATCACATGCTACTAGGCAAACAAAAGTCTACAGTAAAACATCCCTAAACTCTAGGAAGAAGTTTGCTGCTACTTTGCTCTGAGCTTTGGAAAACGACTTTACTTTCTCCCCTTCTCCATGCTTTCATGTATGCTGCTAAGAGCCCTTGACTTCCTGGATTATGTTACTCCATACAGCTTCTGTAAATGAGATGGAGTTTGTAGAAAAAGGAACTGCAGGCAGATCCACAATCACACTACTTTAGCAGCACAGCATGATGTACTCAGCAAATAAAATATAGTCTTCACTGGTGGTAGAAGGCAAAATTTAGCTTCCACAAGAATGCTGTAAATTGCCCTAATATTCTTTTGTCTTGGTCTTCCCAGTGATCAGTAGACTAACTGCCAAGGATCCATGCTGGGCTGAAAGGAAGCATACAGAGTTCAAAGCACTTCAGCCTTAATGCAAAGCCCTCATTAAGAAACATGAAATGCACCATTTGATATTGTGAAGTTATGGGCAATGAAAATGGTGAATGCAACAGCTATGAAAAATTTCACAGATAAAAACTCTTTGTCCTTCCACTAGTCCAGAATTAAATCCTACTTCAGTCTCTCCAAGATAGATCCCAAATATTGGTGGAAAAAGTGTACTGGTCTGGTACTTGCTTCCTGTGTACAAACAGCAGAAGGACCAGGATGACTATCTTTCTTAAGATCAGATTTTGTTGTATTTATACAGACAGGCGTCATAATCTCTATTCACTCTTACAGATTTTGCAGGGAAAACTTCAGGAAAGGAAGGTATCTGATAGAAGAGAAATAGGCTTTATTGGCAAGGTCTGATTAAAACCACAAACAAATGAACGCACAAGAACTGACTTGTGACACTTGTATGAGAGACAGTAGCTGGTTTTCATTTTGCCTTTTGTCTTTTGCCTACTGGAGCTTCATTACAACACTTAAGGTACTGCAACCTGTTTCATTTCAATATCTTACTTCATCTCTTCATAAAGTATTTATGCTAATTTAGTGAAGTATAGAAAAGACAGGCAGTGATAAGCATGAATCTATTTCAAGTGAGTCTTGTGTGTGAATTTCTTCCAAAATATTCACCATTAACGATTGCCCTTAATTATCCTTCTGGCAATAGTACCCTTAGGTCTGATGAGCTGTTGTGATAAATGACAACCATTTAGCTTCATTTTAACTTCCTGGATGAAATCCCTTTGAATTTACCCCACTGCAGAATCATTTCAAAGATTTTAATCATCCCTAGAATCTACATGTTAGCCAAATGGCTCCATATAACTTTAACTTAGCAAAATTAGAAAATGTGTTCCCAGAACTATGCAATGACCTATAGCTGACTGTTTCCTTGGATATACAATTTTTAAGCTCAGGGACATTTTTCATCAAAAAAAACATCAAAAACATAGGACTATGGATGGAGTGTTGCCAGCTTTTTTCCTTTTTTGTGCAAATCTACAGATCCACCAGTCTCATTAAACTAATAGAATTGACACGCATCTACAAAAAGGGCACAGAATGAGTTAAGGAAGGATTTTGCATCATTTCTTCAGATATCAAAACATTTAAGTCAGCTGCAGTGAAACATTGTTAAACCTCAGGTCATTTGAATGTTGAAGCAAAATATTCCCTTTAGAAATTTCACAGCTATTAGCCTTGAGTTACCAGTGATGAATGTTTCTGGAGCTGTAAAATTTCTTCAGACCCAAGAGCACATTTTAGCCTAGTTTATTCTGTCTTTCTGTCTCCTTGAAGAGGCATGATCATTACTGATTAGCTGTGCTAATGCAGTGCAGTGTAATAACTACAACTACCGGTGCCCACTTTGCTCAGATCTGAATTTGAAAAAAATTGTTATTTCATAATGTTGAATCCTGAAGGGATATAAAACTTGAGAGACTAGGCCCTGATGAAAATAGGCTTTCAAAAGCAAATACAAGCTGTCCTCCTCAATTCTGCTTTAGCATTCAAGATGTTCATATGTATGAACATCCTGGGTGCATGGATACAATTCTAGTTTCCTCATTGCAGAATGCAAATAACTTTTATGTCACTGGGATTACACTAAACCTTCTAGTTGCATTTACACAATAAATTAATTCCTTTACACATTGTCATAGATTTTATTAACTGGCTGGAGAAAGATTTTATTTCTTATTCACATTGTCATAGACGTTATTAACTGGATAGAGAAAGGTCCTTTTTTCTCTTAGAAATATGTTCTGGTTTGGGCAGAGGATTAAAACATTTCTCATGATATTTTATTAAGATATTTATGTTCCCATGACTCACAGGTCTGATCTAACATGCTTGATCTGTCCCACCTTCCATGTCCTCACTCTACCTGTGCTATTTAGACCATTTCCAACCTCAGACATTTTCTTCTCTACAGCAGTTAGCAGATTATTTCCCCTCCTGTTGGCTTAAAAACACAACCACTTCTCCTCACAAACACGTCAGCCACACTCCTTCTTGGATAAACATGAGTTTCTAGGAGCCCTTTAATGCTGTGCTGTTCAAGTGAATATATTGAGTACAAAGTGGCTACTCTGCCATACCTTACTTGGCTTCTTCTAATTCCCAATAGCTTTACTTATACCTCATCTGCAGCCTCTGTTGCAAGCACTGGAGTAATGAGATATCCATGTGTCTTCCATAGCACTCTAAATCATAATGAAAAATATAACATTAATAGAAAAGGAAGTTTTTCAACTGTAATTGATTTCCATCACAATTTCCATTACAATAGGGAATTCATTACGTGATCAAAACATAGGATGTAGTGCAAGCTCACTTGAAAATTATGACAAAGGGAGAAGAGTGGACATGAGCACAGACCAACAAATGCCATTGCTGACACGTCTGCTTCATGAACTTAGTGGAAGATAAGGCAGTAGCTCTTCACGCATAATAGCATATATTATGTATTATAGATTACGTATTATATATGCTACATAATAGTAGGCATTTTAATGTCCATGTGGGCATACATTACATGGACACTGACAATAGGCAGTTACTAGATATTTTTACCTTGTTTTCTGTGGAAAGATAAATCTAGGCAGGTTCTCTGGTTTACTTATTATTATTTTTTTGTTTTCTTACAATGGCAGTATAGTGGCTGTAATGTGACATTACTCAAATGCAGAGAATAAATGAACATGAAGAAACCATTGCAGTTCTAATCCAGCAAACAGAAGGAGCCTGGAAAAGCTTAATACATTATTCAGTAGCAAGTGGTGGAATCAGAGAGCCAGTAGATGTAAAAGATTCATTATATAAGATCCTCAGCTCCTGGATATGGCATGCTCTTGAAATCCATTAAAAACATTAGTATGCAAAAATGGTGATGAAAATCTAAACAAAACTGTGCTCAAAATAAACTTGATTTGGGATTATACCTTTCCACAGAGATTTTATTTGTATGTTTGTTTTAGTAGCACTTAAATACTTTAAGTACATTTAATTTAGATTTATTAAGATATTTAATTCATATAAAATAAATACTTTATAATGGAGAACATATTTCTTCCATAACAATAAAACTGAAAAAAAACTAAACCAAAATACAGTCTGCTAAAGTGAAAAATTGATAAAGCAGAATTACTTCATCACAGAGCTGAAAATGTTAATGTTAATGTCATTGTTAAATGACAGGGGAATATGCTTTCACAGGTAGGCTTTAAATTTGCTTATGGAGCCATGAATAGCCAAAAATATGTGTGGGCAAATTTGCACCTACAGATAGTTTAGGTAGTCCTCTGATTAGCCAGTTTCTACGGACAAAAGCATGCAACTAGCTCTAATTCACTAGCTGTATAATTGTTCCCTTGAAAATTTGTCCAAGTAGCCATCAAATCATATTTGTCAGGTCTTAAATAATTCATATTTACCAACTGCTATCTCATTAACAATTAAAAAACATTCACTAAATGTAGATTATATTGTAACTTGGATTCAAAAAAAAAGTAGAAAAGTAGTTAAATTGTGATGGTTGGACAAGTTTGCTGGAGAGTGCAGAGGAATTTCACCTCTTCCAGTGACCTGGAGCAGCTTCTGACCAGTCAACTGCATCTCTAAGAGCCAACTCAGTACATCCCTGGCTCCTTGTGGGCACACAATACCAGAGTCCTGTGAGTTCATGCCAGTACGTTATAAAGGAAACTCCATGGGTCTCCACAGCAGAATCCTTTGCTATCCAGGCTGAGGCTTGTCCCTCAGCACCATGTAGAGCTATCACTGTCCCAAAGATTGATCCCATTGGACTATCCTGTTTAGTGGAAAGTGACTCTTTCTGTGGCATAGAGGAGTTGGAACTAGATGATCTTTAAGGTTCCTTCCAACCTAAACCATATTGTGATTCTATTTCTTCTGAAGTTGAGTTTCCTCCTACCCCCAGATATGTCAGGTTGCCTGCAAAGTCCAGAATGAGGCACCAAATCACACCTTCATGCTTGTCTGAGATAGGATGAAGGAGGGAATAGACACAAGAATCACCAGAAAGTATTTACAAGAGCTTTGTGTTCTACTGAATAAGGCACATCGCTGTCAAAGGGCAAACCTTTCTTTTTTTCTGAGAGGTATTTCTAGGTTTTATCGAATATCCTGCCTAATACACAGGACCTAGCAACTCAGGGAGCCAGAACCAGACAAAGAGAATAGATATGCAAATCACTTCATGGTCATTACTTGAATTGATATTGGCATTTGTGTGCATGAAGGCAATAACCATTGGCTTGTGAGCTGCACTTCCCCTGTGCTTGGTTCTCTTGATAGGTTTGACAAGCCTGTCCCCAGTCTGCAGGTTTTAGTCTTGTCTATCCTGTAGGACCATCTTGTGTCTTCACCACTGTTACATATGCCATTGCAAACTAATTGGCAGATCAAGAACCTGGGCTAGAGAATGTTAATTTTGCATCTCTTCTACCTATGTAAGTAAATGCTGAGAAATTGTTCTCCATTTCTATTTCCCTCTAATATTCACATCTTTTTTTCATACTTGAAAAATGTCTGAAATGCCGGAATTCTGGTATAATTTTTCCAACAATGCTTATCTGGCCTAATGACAAACATTCTTTATCTAAAAAATATCTTGTCCTGCCTTTGTATGCCTCTGTACCACCACAATAATGTGCTGCTGTATCTAAACTAGTAGCTACAGGTTCCCTTTACAAGCAATAGAATTTAAGGATCCGATTCAGATGATCTAGTTTACACAAGGAGGTTATCTACTGCTGTCTCTCCACTAGCTATAAAGGAAGTCTATAGTGATTAGCTCTGATGTAGAAGTCTACGCTTGATGAAATGAATCCAAAACTATGCTATGGATGTGTTGCATCTAAAAATAAATTATACACCGGTATCAAAATAGCTGTAGTACATCTTTAGCCATTCTTTTTTTAACAATAAGTGAAGTGGAAATCCCATTCCATTTTGTACATCCCTGGGTAAGTGTGTTGCTGTCGATTTGCAACTACCTGATACTATTTGATATAGAACTCCCCAGACAGCTCTTTCTATTATTATAAGAGAGTCACTTAACATCATGTGAGGTAGCAGATGAGTAGTGAAAAATCTGAGAAGGAAATGTCCAGGAGTATGTGAGAAATAAAGGAACAAGAAGCACTGTTTATAAATGGAAAGCTAGGAATTGGAGATCATTTTGAACAGAAATTAGCACATAAAAACACAGTCAATAAGTGCATTTCAAAGCAATCATCCTTACAGTAGCATAAGCATACTGCATACAAGAGAACTCATCTTAATGTTGCTAGCCCTAAGGCAGCAGAGGGTTTTGAAGTGCCAGGTTTTACTTCATCCTTAATCTACAGCTGAAGGTCCAAACAAGGAAAGTTGATTTTTGTGCCACTATGCAACTCCCTCTTTGTACTGCTCCAGTACTGCTCAATGCTTTCCTGAGCCACTTCAGTGAACTAAATGAATTTTTTGAAATGGTTTTCTGCTGGATTAGCACATGTGAATTGCTCTGTAAAGGAACAGACAGGGCCAGAAGCAAAAGTGCAATAGAAGAACTCATAGAGCTAATAGTTAAAAAGATGGAGGTCGCACAACAACATGAGCCAAATTCTCAGCTTTCATTCAAAAAGACGTTTCTACCCTATCTCATTTCCAGTCACACATTACCAGTACTTCACCTGTGTGAACATGAGTTATATGCTGTAGGGCTAAAGCCTAATCCAACAAGAGCAGCAAACAATTTCCAGTCAGCTCAGCATTCTGGAGGGCATTGTCTTGGAAGACAGCAAAGTGCTCGTAACATTTGTCCTGCTACTTCTAGTGTTAAATGCTAAGCAGGTGACAATGTGAAGTTACATAGGTACAAAATTCATATCTACAGTGATGAGAGCAGCCCTGATAGCAGCAACACAGATTAAGACTCCAATCATAAAAAAAACCAACCAAACAACCAACCAAACAAAAAAAACACACCAAAACCAAAACAACAACAACAAAAAACAAACAACAACAACAACAAAAAATTAGGGTCAGAAGTGCCAGGGATCAAGCTTGTAATTGAAATGAACCAGGTCAAGGCCCTGGCCCAAGCACAAAAGCAGTTTGAACCCCAGGATGCTGCTAGACAAGGCATTCAGATTGTGATGTCAGTTTATATACAGTGAAGGTATGGGTGTACATGATTCGCCCGTTGAAAATAACTCTCCAAAACAGATTTTGCACTTCATCTGTAATAACCTGCCTATTAGAGAATCAATCAACACAACACATATTTTGTATTTCATCTTTCTGTTCCATCTTTCTGTTTTAGCCTAACAACCTGCATGTATGCGTACATCATCTTCTGACCTTCAGCTGCAAGGAGGCAAATCACCAAGTGTCAACTAGATGCTAGCATTTAATTTCCATGTGAAATTCAAATATTCCTAAACTTGCTTTCATCCCTTATTGTGATATGAAATCACAAAATAATCACAAAATTAAGAAAAAAACCCCAAAACTTTATTTTGAAAAGACTAAAGTGACCATTTGTTTCAAGTGAAATTTGTCAGAGTTGCTGAATGAAATGCCCTCTTTCAGTGTTGCCAAGCCATCTAGGAATGATTCATGACTTATAACAAAAATCCGAACTTGAAGCAGTTTAGCTTACAAAGAGGAGCCTAAGGGAGGATGTGACGACAACTTTCAAAGATGGAAAAGGTTTCTGAAAAGGTGAAGAAGAACCAATGCTCCATGACCAAAGTAGTCAAAACAAGAAGTAATGGACTAAAATGGCAGAAAACCCAATGTAATACCATAGGAACATGTGTCCTTTCTAGGAACAGGTTAAAAATGAGCTGGCCTATTTGGGGAAGCTTGAGGTTCTCTAAGAACAGAGGAGATGAACATCTGTCAGTAAGTATCACTGGTGTGCCTATGCCAAAAGGATTGCACTAGGTGAACCAGCAAAGTCTGGTCCAGACAAATAAATTTGTTCAACACTGAACAGAACCCAACTGAGCTGCTTGGTGCCTGGCAGCAATTAGTGCTCTTTGCGGTGGTGGTGGCAGTCTGGACAGGGTCCCTGGTTGCCTAGCACTGCCATTCCCATGATGAAAATCCACTGAGTGAAGGATTGGGATGGATAGCAAAGAGAGATGTGATGTATCCTAAGTGGAATAATTCAATGAAATTGCTGTCTCCATTCAAAACCAAACACCCTCAGGCAGTGAGTTCTCACCCACTTTGGTCTACATCATGTGTCACTTTGAAAATCTAACTTCTCAGACTAAAGTACTTTTTTTATCTACTGCAAGGTCCAAAGGTTAAACCATTTACATTTTAATTTACCAGTATCCCATAACAGCGTGAATGAGTGCTGAGAGGTGTTTGTTCTAGCAGAAAAGTGGATAGCAACCAGAGATTCCTACAATGGAAGGACACACAGTCTGTTACTGATGCTGGTCCTGGAAGCATTCAGTTTCTGAAAGTCATTGAGAGACTGTTTTGGGAACTGAATAGAAGTGCAGTCTTGTTTAAAGAAGTCTTTCCAGCTGAGAGATTATGTCATTCTTGTGAAAGATGGTGTGTTGCTCTGACAACATGTACTTTCAGGAATAAACTGAGAATCATAGCAAAAGAGAGCTCATCACAGCCTCTTATCTCTGCAGAGGTGTCAACGCAGTTCAAGCACAATTTGAGTATCTTAGTTTCGCCTGCTGTTCCCAAAAGAAGGGTGCAAAGTTACAGCAACAGGTATATAGAAGAACAAAAAACACCATTGAGACTCTGTATACTTCTGGAGAAGAGCTTTCCAAATTAGTTCCCCATCAGATCAGCTGCTGATTTAGCTGATACAACATAGCAATTGAAATTACCATTTGCACTGGAATGACACTGTGACCAATCTGGGACATGTGTTGCTTTTGGGTTTCTCTGAGAGAGAAGTGAAAGCTGTGTGCTGCACAGAATGGTGTGGACAATGGAAATATGAAAAAGAAAACAAAAGCCATTTTTCTACACTTATTTGCATGAACAAGATTGGGTGAAGAGATATGTCTTTCTGATTTCCATCACTAAGTTTAACTAGCTAATAAGAATTAAGTGATTTCCACTATTTTCTGCACTTCTTACACTTGGAATAGGCCTCTGACTAACTCATGTGCACATTCATCATCTTTGAAGGAAGATGCTTTCCTTTGAAAGGAAGTACATTTCTTTACTGCAGTTTGAGGTAGGAAGGTCAAATAATGGACCAGACTGTCTTTCTTTCAGCTGAAAGGATCCTAAGAAGCACCCTTGAACTGACAGGGAGGAATATTCCTTTCTCCTTCAGAAAAATGTATGTAAGAAGTTTATGTTGTTCTTTTAGCAGCATACTTTTCCATTTTGTTTTTTTCCTGCACCACCCTTTCCTTAACTGAATGTAATGTTGTGTTTGCTTGTGGTGATGCATGTCCACTCCACTAAGATTAGGGGAAATGTATTTCTTTGCCATTTGGGTTCAGTCTCTCTGGCTCAGTAGGCATGCTCGCTTCTTCCTTCAGCATTCTCCATGCCTATAATATGATTTTTCTCATTTAAAGTATAGGAAGGCAGAAATTAATTGAGGCTTACAGGTGGTTTGCACAGTGAATAATTCCTAAAAGCCTACTAGCAGTAAAAGTGGCCCTCATTATACTAACATGACTTTTCAGGTTGGAGAATCTATTTCCGTTTAGGAAAGATAGGTCTAAATCCAAATTGTCTTGGAAGCTTTCCAAGGTTTATAATGAAAAGTTGTGTGCAGAGACAAAAAGGAAATTGATGCCTTAGCCGAAAGTGTCCAGGAAATATGCCAAACTTCGTTGCCTTATTTGTTGACACTCAGAAAATCCACTTATCTAGGAGGCTGTTTCCCTGTCCTGAAGCAGTGCTGCTTTTCAGCAGACTGACTTTCTATCAAGGTGGTGTTCACCGTCCTAGAACCCTCAGCATTACTCTTAGAAATATTTCAAAGGATGCAAGCCCCTTATGTGCCAACCAGATATAATGAGGTGTCATGTTTGTGAGAATAGGAAAGTAGTTCCAACTTCTATCTTTTTTTCTGTTTTGTGATTTTCTCAGTATCACAAGAAATACAGATATACAAAACCAAAGATATTTTGATGTAGTGGGTTGACCCTGGCTGAATGCCAGGTACCTGCCAAAGCCACTCTCTCGCTCCCCTCTGCAACTGGACAGAGGAGAGAAAATACAATGAAGGGTTCATGAGTTGTGATAAGGACATGGGGAGATCCCTCACTGATTACCATCTCAGGCAAAACAGACTCAAAGTGGGCATATTAATTAAATGTATTACTAACAGTCAGACTAGGAGAATTAGAAGTAAAATAAATCTTAAAAACACCTTCCCCTCACCCCTCCCCCTTTCCCAAGTTCTATCTTATCCCTCTCAGCGCTTCAGGGAGATGGGGAATGGGAGTTACAGTCAGTTCATCACAGATTGTTCTTACTGCTGCTCAGGGAGAGGAGTTCTTTCCCTGCTCACTGTGAGGTCCCTTCCATAGGTGACAGTCCTTCATGAACTTCTGCAGCCTGAGTCCATCTCACAGGAAATAATTCTTTACAAACTGCTGCAACGTGGGTCATTTTTCCATGGGATGCAGTTCTTCAGGCACAGGCTGTTCCAGAATGGGTCCCCCAGGGGGCCACAAGTCCTACCAGGAAAACGTGCTCCAGTGTAAGCTCCTCTCTCCATGGGTCAGCAGGTCCCTGCCAGGACCTTTGAAAGGAAGTGCATTTCTTTACTGCAGTTTACTGATTAAAATCATCTATTCTTATATATTATTGCAAATATTTTTCCCAGAACTCGTGTCAGTGTATGAATTCTATTTGTCTATTTCTGACATCCATGAACTGCATATAGGGAGTAATTAAAATATCCAGAGATATGTTCTTTTTATGGATTTTGTGCATTATCTTATTTTTGGAAAAAAATTGTAAATGAATGTGGTGCTTATAAAGATGAAGTATTATCAATACTAGCTCAAGCTGGGCATAGTGCCAGGAAGTTGTGGAAGAGCTATAGGGCAAAGCTTGCCTAAGTGCCTAATAGCTTGCTTTCCAAAATCCTTTCTATTTCAGTTCTGTCTGACTCTTGTTCAAAAAGTGTCTAATTAATGAATTATGATAACATGTATGGTGGTCTGGTAATGAAAATGAATGAGGACAAGTATGAGGCTACCAAAATTAGATCCAGATATCAGAAGAGGTTTTAATTATTCTCAAATTCCTATCAAACTTTAAAGAAAAAGATTAGGAAATTAGATAGTTGAGGTGTCACCAGTCATAACAAATGAATACCATTGGAGTGTCTTCTGTTTTTCCTCAGCTGGAAATCATATGGCACTGACTGAAAGCTGTGAAAAATGCTCTTCCTGTCACAGCATCTGGCTTATTGGGAGCCTTGACTGGCTGGTTTAATTGGCTGTTTCTGTATTACCTACAAATTTCTCACACTGCTGTTTGGCTATTTGGCTTACTTGGTACTCTTAGGAAATGTTTTAGTTAATTCCATTTGAATTTAGAGAATTTTAGGACTTTAATTTTATTGAAGAGTCATGCAGTGCATGAATCATTCATCTTTGACTGCCAAGTTTGCATTAAAGTTGAGGAGAAAGACTGTTCAAGAGAAAAAAAAAAAGTTAAATGTGCAGTGTTTTAAGGCAGAATTTAAGGAGTACAGAGGATAAATTAAGATGCAAAAAACTCCTGCTCTTCTCTATTATTATCTAATGTGTGATTTTGAGCCACCAAGTCCTTCTTAGCTGAGGAGATGAGTGCTAGAGTGCCCTTTATGAGCATCAGGCATCCAGTGAGGGTCCAGCCACCACATTTTCCAGCCTCCTGATATATTGTAAGGCTTTTGACCCCTTCTGTAGTGAAAAATCAGATTAAAACAAAATGCAAACCCTCATGTACAGGCACCCAAGGCTGTAATGACTTTTAAAGGTCCCGAACCTATATAACTGATAACAGGAAGACCAAAATCTGAAGTAAAGAAGTCAGTTAAGTGAACGTGTGCAGAAAACACAGAATACTTTTTTTAGGCATTATGGTGTCACTTTAGGCATTATGGCTGACCTTATTTTCATTTGCTTTGGAATGCTGTGATAGGAATTTGCCAGATTTAAGCATTCAAAGAATTTATCTCTTTCTCTCAATCTTCGCACTTCAGAACAACAACAAGTGTGTATGTACACACTTCTATAAAATTTCTCAGTCAACAGAAATGGTTTAACATTCATATAACTGTCATGATATTGCTTTTCCAAACAGAATCCTATTGTATTTCCAAATATGAAGCCTAGTAATCCAATACCTGCTGAGAAGCCTGGTGTGATTCCAGTGGCTTTTGGTGTCACTGCTGAGTGGTAAGAAGCTGTGAAATTTAGACAAGCTCCATCACTTTTAGTCCATGGATCAAAATCCATATCAGCCCAGGCTGTCCCAGGGTACAGTCTGCCTTGCATCACCATTACCAAAGCACCAGGCTGTGATGCCAGATGACTGCCTGGACTGTCTGATGTGCAGTTGTTAACCCCTGCACATGTAGTGTATCTAATTCATCATGCTTGGAACTCTCTGCTCCAAAGAATGAGATTGCAGGAGTGAACCAGCCTAGACTGCCTCAGATATTGCTAAGCCCTAGCTTTCCAAACTGGAGGTTGCTGTAGGCTGCATAATTCAGAAACTCCTGTCCTTGAGTGAAAGAATCAATGAAGCCTTCATTTCATTTTAATTTGTGTTCTACAAGCCCACAGCTCAATTACTACAAGAACATTCCTCATATCCTTCCTGCGACATCTCCAGCTTCCACCAGAATTCCTCATACCTTCACCTTCGAGAGCTTTAGCTTTTCTGCCTTGCTTCCCCTGTAGTTACAACAGAAATAGCAAGTGTTGTGACCAGTTTGACGCTGTCTGAACATTTGTACAAAAGGAGCTCACAACTTTCAAGCTCATAGAGGAATATTTACTTCTGCAGCACATTATTTTAGGATTCCCATTCCTTCATACAACCACCTTCCATGAAGTCAAATTTAACTGTCTTTGAGACATCTTAGTGAAAGGTAATTGAAATTATGCCAGTAGACTTGAAAGATGTTAGGAGAGGATAAGCAGAGAGATGAATGGAGAAAATTATTTCTTAAACCTTATTTTCTAAGGAAATTACACTAAAACCAGGCTATTTTCTCTAATTTTGCAAAAGAAAGTTATTTTAATGTCAATAGCTACTTTAGAAAAACTTGGCAAAGCCTGAAATGTCCATGTAGACTTATCTTCATGTGACAGTGTTTGGAGTCATGACTACTGTCTATGTAAGGATTTATCTCACCATGAGCAAAAGTTGTCATGGCAACAGCTCTCTGCAAATAATTATATTAATAATAAATGGAAGATTTTATGAGCATACATTAGGGCTGTAGTTCTCATACAGCGATATTTTGCTGCACAGATTGAAGAAAAGGGTCACACAGTTTTTCTTGGTGGGCATTTTTATTTGCCTTGCTCAAGCAATTTAAGCATTTGCTTTAGGAGATGAATACTAAAAATTACTAATCCACGAGATAAACATTGGCCAAAACCCAGCGGAGAAATAGAAATTATGTTTCTTAAAGCCAGAGGTCAGAAACACAGGTTCTGAGACTCTCTTAAAACCACATAGCAAATTAAAAGCTGCCTTAACAAGACTCCTGGCATTCCACCTTTACAGACAAATTCACAGCAGATGCAGAACAACCAGAGAGCTGCTTTAATACCCTTCTTTATACTCCAGACAGACACTGTGACCAACGAAAAGTTGTGTAACAATGTTTTTGCCCTCTTTGTATCTCTGGCTATCTTAATGCAGCACATACTGGTTAAAGTTACTATAAATTAACCTGATCCCTATTCTTTTCTGATCTCTCCTCAAGTACATATCTCTGCTCTTACAAGGTGGAATCTGAGTAATCGTCCGTATATATTTCACATGTTCTCAGGACCACGTCCTGTAGAGATTCTCCACACAGAGCTCTGATTGAACACATACAAGGTTGCCTACAAAAAGCACTGAGGAATCAGGTGTTACATATTTTCATCAGACAGTACTGAAGTCTCTTCATTCACACTATGGGGGTTTTGTGTGTAGGAGTGTTCTTTAAAACTGAGAAATGGAATTAGTGCTTTGGTAGGAGAGGCAGACGGAAAACTATTGTTCATCATTTAAAACTAGCAAGGAAAAAAATGTGCATATGTTTATTAGATGGGTTCATCAGTGATGACTTATTTTCAGAAGCCTTGGTGAATCACGAAGCATTATTTTCATGTGCAGCCTGATTGGCTAACATTATTCTTTATTATCCTTAGTATTTTGGGTTAATGCAGAGATAAACACAATGCTTGACTCATCAGTTCAACATTTCAGGCAATTTTTAACCATGATTTCCCTAATTGTTTCTTTAAGCCTGTTATATTAAATAGGTGGATCATATTTGTGTGTGTGTGTGTGTGTATTTATGCATATGATTATATTTTATATATATATTTATATATTTAAAATGTATATATATAAAATAAATAAAATGCACAATTAATAGAAACAAAGACGGATTGATCCTGCAGACTTAGTTATGAACTTCAAATCATATTGATAAAAGTATCTTCTGCTAACATTTTCAGACTGTTTAGACTCCTCTGAGTAAAAACAAAGATCCATTTTTCAATATGTCTTTAAGGTAAAAAATATCACTTTTTTTTTTTTTTTTTTTTTACTAAATGTGAGTTCTGAGCCAAGATTTTCATAAGCACCATTCTGAAACAGGATCCCTCTTTTTAAGCCAGGAGAACAGCAGCCTAAATATCTCCATAAAATAAAGTTGGCTGTCTGTCAAATAAGCAAATCTCAAATTGCAGGAAGACTGACTTCAGAAATGTGTCTAGTTTTAGCACATTAGCAATCTCACTAACCTTTCATTGTTAGTCTAAAACGTATGATGGCCCTTTCAAAAATAAGCAGGAGGCCAGTCCAGACTGTCAAACTTCAATAACCCTACTGAAAAAATAGTACATAGTTGCTTTTCTAGTTCAGACTTTTGAATTAAGGAGTTTAGGTGGTTAACCAAGACATGCAATCATAGCTGACACTAGTAAAATCTGTATTTTAAACAAAGATACACATCTGGTTAAATATAGCCTCTGAAGCTGTGCCCTTTCAGGTGAGCAACATCCAACAGTGCAAACCCTTTTAATTCATCACCTTCTAATTTTTTGTGGATGGGTCTCAAAATGTTCCACCAATGATGGGTCTAATTCTGTTTGCTATGTTTGCTCTGCTGTGTCATATGACAAAAAGAGGCCACCTGAATCAATATGATCCAGGTGTTCTCAAATCAAAAGTCATCAAACCATCCCCAACCCCATGTAAGACTCTTCATCCTTTTAGAACAATTACTAGAATTTCACAAAATATCTGCCTGCAGGATGAGAGGACTTCCAAGTGAACAATATGGTGAGATTTCTGGAGCAAAAACAACCAGATGATCCCAGGAAGTGTACCATAATACAAAAGGCAAAAAAACCCACAAATCAGAAGTCCCTGATGTTGTAATGGGGAAAAAAATCCTTACTGTGTTTAATAACACAATTGTTTTAGCCCTGAATACATAAGCAAGACACACACCAATGATCATAAGACAGTTTATTATCTCTACAAGCAGTTGCCCATGAAATGTCCTTTTGCTAGCTCTGGCTATTGTTCAGTCCTCCAAAGGACATAAACCACCGAATTTCCCTCCACTTTTCCTCAAAGCCAAGTTATATATTTGTAGTAAAATAAACATACAAACCACAAATTTCTTCTTGTGCCCTGCAGATGGTCAAGAAACCTAAAATATACTTTCAGTTAAACGCACTAGCAATATGTGGAATAAGCATAGATGACCAAATCTCTTCAACCGTCACTTGCATCTACCAGCAAAATTGGCATTGGAAACATCAATCACAGGCTTGAATTGCAGGCTATGGAATTAAGCACACCTTATAATAGAAATATAATCAGCCATTTCAGATTTTGACCCTATTCTCTTTTAACCAGAAGTCTGTCCCAGAAACATAACTACTTCAATGTTTATAAACTTTCTTCATCTTTGCTTATCCTTAGCAAGAAGCTGGTAGATGCACAGGAAAGACCAGTATGGTGATCAACGTGGGGCAAGGCACAAACATCTGAAGGCTTGACTGATTTGTGTATTTTTTTACCATTCTGAACTAGCTTTTTGGGAGGTTACTGCAGTAGATGAAGTTGCAGCATGATGTTTTCCAGCTAAGTCTGGTGTGCTTGCCTAGCTGGCCATTGAGATCACAATGCATTGCAAAAAAACCATCTGATTTTATCAGTACACTCCCTAAAAACACCGCATTTTGAGCAAAAAAATGTAAACTTCAGAATGAAAACAATGGAGTTTATTTTAGCATAAAAATTGCTTCCAGATCCCTTGCTGCTTTTCAGATTCCAGCAGTTCTAACCTCTGCTAAAATATTGTTGTTTGAGCAGAGATCATACCCCCTGCTAACTGACAGTTCACTTGTCCTCTGGAGAAAGGAAAACTCTACATGCTACATGTTAGAAGGAAAACATAACATAACCTGGAGTCCAGAGTAGTTTGAATTTCATCAAATCCACTAGGAAATAAGCTTAAATGCAATACTGAGGAGCTGACCTAGGTCTCTTGTGCTCTGACTTTTTCTTAAACTGATCAAACGTCTTTACTTTTGACAGTTTACTCTGTCTAGCACTTTTCCTCATCTATTGCTGGTTCATGTACCATCAGCTCCCCAGTGCAAATAAAAATCCTAATACTCTGCTTTAGGGTAGAAAATTTATATTCCGTTTCCCAAAGAAGATGTCTCAAAGAGCATCTAGCACAATGAACAGCAGCATTACATTATTTCTTCCCTCAGATTTTCTTCTTTTTATTTTGGTGGTCCAAGTTGGTGCCTGTATCATAACACTGATTCCAACAACAGCTGTTTAATGGCACTCATGAAAACCACACAGATCTGATAAATTTATACACATCTAGATCAAAAAGTAAGAGGGTGTCAAACAGCATTATAAAGCAAACAAGCAAACAAACAAACAAAAAATGGACCATGGCATAGACAGTGGGGCTTTTTCCTAAGATGACAAATTCAGCAATCCAACAGTAAACATATCTACACACTTTCAGTCTATTAAATAGTAATGCATTTGGTGAAATTGTTTTAAAATGTCTTTACATTCATTCCTTCACACATCAGGTTTCCCAGCAGTTGTGTTTTTCTGGTTTCCCACATAGCTGGATGTGGAACTGGGACTCTGGTCATTGCTGTAATTGGTGTCTCAAAGGAACAATAATATTGTATGTCTGAATTACAGTGGAAAACACACCCCAAATCCAGCCACTTTTTTGTACTGTCATGGATGATGCACATTTCCAATGCTGTATTTAAACAGAAAAGATGCCTATAGAGAATTTCCTAAGTTGTCTGATATTATAGACTGAGCTCTGCCCTTGCAATATTACATTTCAGAAGAGATAAAATCCAAAGGTAGGAAAAGCTCATACTTTTTTTTTCATTTCTGCCCTCTTCTGTGAGTATCTAAATGCGTCTTCTTCTGCACCCTCAGACCCCTATGTATTATTTTCAACTTTGATGCTACTGACTGCAATAAGGGAAATACAGAATAGTAAATTTGTCAAGTGTAAAAGGTGGAAAAGGTACACACTCCAGTTGTGTACCTTTCATTTTATACTTGTTGGAACTATAAACACTAAAAAGTAAGCAAATTACCACCCTTACGACTTACACACCTTGCACAGGAAAATCAATAGGCTTTCCAAAATATGGCAGATCACTCTGGAAGTTGGCAAGCTACTCCAGAGTTGAATTCATCCAAAAATCTTGTTTGTGAGCTCTTCCTGGGAGCAAGCAAAACTGGAGGCACACCTCCATCAGAAATCCATGCGGAGCGGCAGCTCCAGTCCAGTGCAGGAACAGTGAAATGCCACTCCCCTTCTGTGATAAGGGCACCCAAGCAAATCAGCTTTGGGACTCCTCCCACAGCTGGTATTTTTGTCCTGCTTGAGGACAAAATCTCAGCCATGCTGGTTTGGATTTGTTATAAATTATTTGTAAAGCTCCTTTTAACAAACAAGCTCTTTTTCTTCTTCTCTCTACGACTCAGACTTTGAGGTTTATAGAGAACTAAAGGGATATATTTGAGAGATGCTATTTTGTCTTCTCAAAACAGTCCCTGTAATCATGAGCTGATTAAACAGCTGAAAATATACTCACTGTCAAGGGCAATTCATTTGCATGAGCTGTACTAGCTAGATAACCATGGTCCTGTTTTGGACTCTGTGCAACCAGAACACACTTTCCAAAAGCTGTAAGTATTCTGAAAACCAGCTGAAGACCCAGGGATGAGCTTCATTCTGAAAAGCAGGCTTTATTTAAACTTCCATCCTTCATTTAACACCTGTTTCTGATTGACACCTGCTTCTGGTCTTTACACTGAAATCATAGTGCATGTAATCTACAGATACAGACTGTGAATTAGCTTCTGTCGTAGCATGGAAGGTTATTTACTTGAAATGAGTCAGCACACATTTGAAAGTCTGTAGTGCACACTGAGCCCATATCTTTTTTTTTCCTTAGGCTGCCATAGGGTGTTTAGTCTGTGCCAAGAAGGAGACATGTGACTGACTTGAATAATACTGAGTGATAACCAGCACATCTCTGGGTTAAAGACCTGCTTGAAGAACTTCTTATCATTGTACTCAAAACCTGTCTCTAAGCAAAAAGCCACAACACACATGTGCAGCAACACCGCGAGGGGCTGCACAGTGCCAGCGGGAATCCACAAATACTCCTAAGTTATAGAGCAAAGGGTTCCCCAGAGATGTCAGTTATGCCACTCTTGCTCCATTCTTATCACTCCTGTCCCACAAGGGGCTGCAGATTAGATGGAAACCCCTCAATCAAGTCTTCCCTCTCCTTCCCTTCCTGCTGTCAAGCAGCACAGTAAATAAAGGTGCTGAGGCTGCTATTAGGCTGGAGCTGCCCTTCCTTCTTTCCTGTCTCTGTGACTGGAAGGGGACTCCTTGCTCTCTGTGCTGCTGGGTACTCACAGTTGCAGTGAAGTGAAGTCTGCTTGTTGAAGTGCAGACACAGTGACTTACCTCCAGGCAGCTCAAGAAAGCTCAGACAGTTTGTACCGGCACAAGATCTGACCCTATATTTACAATTGATGCAACTCCAAGCACTTATAAAATTTTAGTTCTATGAGTTATTCCAAAACCAGAAGGTGAATAATTAGTTCAAAATATATGTAAGCCAATTTGTCCTCAAGAGCTCCAGTATAACCAAGTGTGCTTTTCCATCACAATTAAATGAGATCTGGGACTCACTATTATTTAAGGCAAAAAGGTGATTTATCTGTGCACTCGGATTGAGTGTTCCCTGTTGTCAGGAGTGGCAACTAACAGCAGTGTTTGGGTGCTGGTGAAGGAGAGGGGAATGCATCTTCAGACCCTTACTTTCCTGCCAGTGGAAACATCTCTACAGGAAGTACTGACACTACCTGTCCTGAACCACAACACAAGTGCAAGAACCAGTGTTATTGTTAAAAACACAACTCCAGTCTCCAGAGGATATTCTTAAGCAAACACACAGTGTTGATCAAAGCAGTTGCTGCCCTTTGCTCAGAGCTGACCATTCAGGTTGTCCTGCCCTTCTAGGGCAGATCAAACAAGGAAAAGAAAATCTTCATTTACTTGTCAATGGATAGGAACTTTTCCTGAATATTTCCTGGCTGATTCTCTGCCAGCTTGTCCTGATAGTTGGGGCCCAATGCTGCAGCAGGAAGGCTCACAACTTCAAAGCCTCCAGCAACCTGGGAAGAAAATCAAGGCAGGTAAAGGCTTCCAGATGCTGAGCTTCTTAGTAGCTCTGCAGCCAGACAGCTGGAAAACCCAGGCAGATCAGGGTATCTTGTCAGTTATGGTTAGGGTTGTTTTGACAGGGTATGACATTTTCATGTACTGAGACAGATTATGGATGTCTTCCCATGCAATAAGAAATTCCCTTTTGCTGGATGTTGCTCTGATGTAAAATTATTTGAGGCAGGGGGAGTAGCACTTTCTGGAGCTCAGGAATTCTGGGCTTTGCCTTCCTTTAGAAGGCAATAACCCGAACTCTGCTGCCTTAGACACTTTTCAGCTTCCTGAAAGCTGTGCAAAATGTTTAACCCTTAGTTTCTTCATCCTAGAGAAAGGAAGACTGAGGGGAGACCTCATTGCATTCTTCAACACCCTAGTGATGAAGCAGAGGCTCAGGTACTGATCTCTTAATTCTGATGACCAGTGACAGGACTCAAGGAAATGGCATGAAGCTGAATCAGGGGACGTTTAGGTTAGGTATCAGGAAAAGGTTTTTCAGTTAGAGGGTGATTGAGCCCTGGAACAGGATCCCCAGGGAAGTGGTCACAGCAACAAGCCTGTCTGAGTTAGATAAGCATTTGGACAATGCTCTCAGGTACATGGTGTGACTCTTGGGGTGTCCTGCACAGGGCCAGAAGTTGGACTCATTGATCCTTGTGGGTACCTTCCAACTCAGCATATTGTGTGATTCTATGATTCTATGGTTCTATGAACATGTCTTTGATCACTAACATAACACACTACTTCTAGGCACCAAAACTACTTTTCTTCAGTTCGGCTTCCCTTTACACTCCTTTGTGAGTAATCATTTGGCAGCTATTACAAACCCCTCAGTTTTAATGATAAAGCAAAATCCCTGTAACATAAAATGCACTTAGGTGCTATTGCTATGATTTTAAAAGTATGAATATCTGCTCATGAGGAATGGGAGTATTTTCTCTTTTAACCAACAGAAAATATGCCTTTATAGTTTTCAGACTAAATTCCTGCACTTAGGCTATTCTCAGTGTTATATTCTGTGTTGAAATAAGCCATTTTTCTTTCCTTGAAAACGCATAGTCCCAGGCTGATTTGCATATTGTTTAGACAAGCCTAGTGCTCTATCCCTTGTCTTGTCTATTTGAAGAAAATCAATCAGCATTCCTCTGATGAACTTTGTAGGCACTGGTGTTAGACACTCGCTTAGACTTGCCTGCTTAATGGAACACATTCTTATTCCAAGCACCATTTTTTAAAGTAATAATGAGAAAACTATGAGTTTACCAAAAAAGGGTCACAATTACTGGGCAGGAGCGAAATCCTTCTTAGGCAGTCAGTGATTGCAGGTGGAATTCCTTTCAAAGTTGAGCAGTTTTCTTAAGCACTGACACTTGTACACACATACTGGATTAGCTATGCACCAGAAAAAGAAAAGGAAACATATGCTAAAAAATCAAGGAAAAGAGGAGTAGAGAGGCAGACAAAAACTGTCAGGAGAGTTCTGAGACGTTTGGGAAATGATTGGCTTAAAAGCAATTCCTTAATTCACCTTTGAATTTGTGCTGAGCTGCATGTCTCCTAGTCTCCCCTCCCTAGCTTTTTGTCCATCTGTCCATCCTCTGATTGCAACTCTAGTGGGTGAGAAATCTACCTTCTTATCTGTCTGGAAACTGACTGGATTTAATTTAATCTCTAAAATCTCAAGTCTGGACAAAGTAAATCTATCTCAGACCTTTTGGATGAAGAAACTAATTTCTTGTAAATTGGTTCACTGAGACCAAAAAGTAAAGCAGCTGCATGCCTGTCTGCTGGTTGTTGAGGAGTGTTTGTTGGCTCACACAGCATGGAATATGCTATATATGATACTATCCATGCATCCCTGCATTACTATTTAACACTATCTGGTAATTGCATGAATTTCCAAAAGGAGAAATATTTCTGTTTTGAAGTTAGAGGAACTTAATTTTGCCTATATCTTTCCTTCCCTTCCACTTGCTCTCAATATGGGGGGGGAAAAAAAAAAAGGGGGGGGGGCAAAAAAACCCATACAAGCTCCTCAAGAAAAAATAGCCTGTGGGCAAACCCACCCCCAGTGACTTCAAAGGATGAACACTGGTTAATTTCTGTAATAACGTTTCTGCCTTTCATTAAGTAGAGCACTCTCCAATTCTGGTGTCTTTTAAAACCTTCTCCTTGTGCCAGCTACATTTCTACCTGTCAGTTGTGCTAGAGACCACAGGTGTATGGAATTGTTTGGGAACAACATTTGAGCAGTGGTGCACTCTGAGCCATCATACTCTCTTGGGCAGAAGGATGGCAGCAGAGCCAGTCAGCCAACAGTGCCCACTGCTTCCAGCACAGCTCAGCTGCAGCTGGGAGTCAGGACTGATCTCTCCATGACACTGAGGGTGAAGATTAATAAATCTTCAGAGATAAAGTCATTCAGCTGTGTTAGTCTAATGGCTGGAGCCTGTCCCTCTCACAGACCCATGGCCACTGTACTCAGGCACACTGTGTGAAAGATAGTTGATAATGCATCAGTGATTGTATTCTCTAATACCCATGTTTTCTACGCACTTCAAGTTACTGCAGTCATGACATGAGCTAAGCCGTCAGTAAATGCGAAGACTATTGTCTCAACTGTCTCTTCCTTCTAGTGGATCTTCATAGGCTTTGCCTTTGGAGAGGAAATGACAATAAAATTGTGATTTTTCTTTCAAACTGAATATCAGGGAAAGGAAATTAATATTAGAGTTGCTGCGGTTTGAAAAAGGCTACATATCTCTGAAATGTTATTGCACCACTAAATGGCAGTCCATGATAAGACAAAAGAGTTTGTCACCATCAGCTGAGTCACCTCTAAGACCAGTAATCATCTGAGGAGGTTTTGCATATTTTCTTTGGGGATTATGCTGGGTGATGATGCATTTGATCCACATGAACTGAAAATGGAAGAGTCAAACAGTGAAAGAAAGTCATCCTGAACAGGTGTCCCTGACATTCAGCTGCAATATGTTTGCTTGGCCATTTTACTAGGCTGTTCCTCCATGTACATGGAACATGGTGACAAATAAAAAAGGAAAAATATACTGCTCTGTGTTGACTGGATTAATTTCCCTTTCAGCATTCACAGGATGCACATACCAGTGTCCTAAAATGGCAAAATAATGATGTCAGGCAACAGTGGACTTTTCTAAAGTCAACCTTTTGATCTATTTATCCAACTTCAGCAAAGAATTTCATATCTATTATTCAGCGTTCTGAGTCAAGCTTGCTTGTTGCTCTCACCATGCAGAATCTGAGCATGGATGCATGGGAGCCAGTCAAGAATAGGTTGGATCATCTTCAGATTGGTCCAGTGTCTCAGAAGCAGAACATCTTAGCACAGAGAGCACAGTACTGAAGGAGATGTCTAACTTCTGGTTTGACCAGAAATCAGTCCCAGGCCCTGTTTGAAGTCTATATTCACCTACAAGAATGCAGCTTAACTACTTGGGAGTGTTCAAGGCCAGGTTGGATAGGGCTTTGAACAACCTGGCCAAGTGGAAGGTATTCCTGCCCGTGGCAGGGAGGCTGGAACTAGATGATCTTTAAGGACCCTTCCAAAAAAACCCCATTTTTTCATTCTATGAGTAAGACAAATACACAGCATGAGAAGTCTGTAGGGTCAAGAATTGTTTAAAAAAGGTCAAACCACTTGCAGTGGAACTGGGAGAAACAGATTGAATGCAGAAGTGTAGGAGAAATAGAAAATAGAAAAAATGAGAGCAGGGACAGAAAAAGAAAACTGTGGGAGGAGTAAAAGATGAAAAGGTGCATGCAAGGAAAAGGGCAGGAAATCTCTGTGAATAGGTCACCTCCATCCTGCCCTCAGCTACCAGCCATTCCTAATCAATATTCTGTGCCTTCCAGAAGCTGAGGGCAAGGCTTTAAGCTGAGGTGAAAGCCGACTGTAATGACCTGTTGCATTGCGGTACAACTAAAGGGAAGTTATGTTCTCACTTCAGGGAGCTACTTGCCTAAAAATGTTTTGTTTTGCTTATAAATTTGATCTTAACAAGTGTAACTATTCATCTTGTTTACCTATCTGTGTCTGATCCTTTTTAGCCTTCTTTTTCTTGAGTGATATGTGTCATTGGGTTACAGAACTAAATTATGTATTCTGGCCTTAAGTGCTAGTTTTTTAATGTTTCCTTTTCCAATGGATATTTTTTCTTTTTAGCTCCTGCCTCCAACATGTATCTTCCCTTTTATTTCAGATGACAGTTTAATATCACCTTATAGATTTCCTCTCTAGACTAGTCATAACAGTAGCTAGCCAGAAAAAAAAAAAAAAAAGAAAAAAAAAAGAAAAGAAAAAAGTTTGCATAAGTAGGATCTGTTAAACTATTCCCTTTAAAGAAAAAAAAAACATTTTTAGCTTTCATTCTAATTTCTCATAGAAAACTTTCATATCAGTAATCACTCTGTTTGGACTATAGTTTTACCCTTTAGTGACAGGAATGACCAAAACTGCTTAAGATGTAAAATGTGAAGACAGTACTGACTCACAGCCTGTTTTCAAACCCTGATATATGCAGTATCTTCTAATTATTTGGGTTTATTTTGCTTCTCTGCATGGGCCAATGTTTTCCTGATATCTAAAGACTTACTTTTTTCTCTCTATTTAGATGACAAATTAAAAGGAAAAAAACAAACAAAACAAAATAAAACAAGAACAACAAACAAACCACTTGATGAAAAGTGTTAATGTTTCCTGTCAATATGGGTTACCTGCAACTCCAGCTTGCATCTGTCACTATTCTGACTACTTTAGTCTGATACACCCCTCCAACTTTCATCTGAAACTTCTGCTTTGTTCATTAATAACATTGACAACACTGTCACAGTGGTTAATTACAATCAAGGAAAGAGGATAACAGCTGTTTTAGCAGAGTGACTATAACATTATTTTAATTAAAAAGGGAGAGCAAGACTACATCTTTTTCAAAAGAAAGGAGTTGTATTCTGAAAAAAAAAGATTAAATCAATGGAATCTGAAAGCAGGATTAGCTAGGAAAGCAAATATGTCCTATCATGAAGTGCTTTTCTTTGTGGTGGATGATCTGAGATGGAAAAAATGCAGAGACAAAATCTCTGAGCAGGTAGACTTAGGAATGTCTACAGCAAATCAGCCAGCAGTGAGGTGAGAGAAACCCCTTGGTTTAAATTAAATAGAATAAGTATGTTCTTTTATTTAATTTCTTGACCCATGTCTTCTATAAACATTGGCAGCTGTGTTGTCAATTTCACTTAAGTAAATCCACTCTTTCCACTCTCTCATCCACCATTTTACTTTACCTTGGCTTGAATTAAGAGCAATTTTGGCTGACAGCAAGGGATTCCTTCCCTGGGGCTTTACATGAATTTACAAACCAGGATAGTGGGACACCTTAACCAGATACCTCACCCTCCACTCCCAGCACATTTCTCAGCCTACCCAGTGGGTCAAGGACCCCCCCAGACTGTAAGCCAGTACATGCCCTGATCTCATGGGGGCAGGAGAGACACTAACAAGGATAAGCCAAGAGACCTTTCTAGCACGCATCGAGGTGTCAAAGAATATGCCAGAACCAAGTCAGCTCTGTGTAATACCTCTGTAAACCTGAAGTGGAACATCCAATGTCAGTGTCAGTTCCTTAAATTCACATTTAAGTACTTGAAAGAAAATCCTTCAATGCCAGCGCATCCAAATTCAGAACAGAACACTCTCTATCTGTATCTTTTTGGAAAATTATCCAGGATCTGATCCCAGATACGCACAAGAGCCATTGTAGCATTCCTTCTTACCAAAGGCACCCACAAATATTTAATGGAAGCACACAGGGCTGTAGGTTTTTTTAGACAAAAAACTATAGTAGTTCTTTAGGCACAGTCTTAGACAGACTTGTGTTTCATACCTGTAGAAAGGACTGTGCACAAAATATATTTGTGTTAACCAGCCTGGTTCACTGATCTGAGGAAAGCTATTACATCTCCCTATAGGCCTGCACTCACACATATCCTGAGACCATCACAGCTACAGAAACAGTAATTCTTACCTGCTACAGACAGACAGACCAGGAATTTGTATAATTAGACTGGAGCAGAGAACAACTCCATTTTTAGGAAGAAAAATATGTTTTGAATTTATTCCCATTTGGACAAAAATAATTGCTGTTTAAAGAGAAAAAAAAAAAAAGCTGGTAGAAGTACTGTGCACCACATAGCTCTGGGAACAACACCTCACTTGGCTGACCTCCTCTGAATCCATCCCAAGCCATGGGCACTGGCATTTAGGGTAGTTTGATATCCAGGCACCCACCTCCCCTCTGAGGCAGAGGAAACACAACCAGTGTGCTGAAAGGCAGATAGCACCCTTCTGGTCAAGTCCTACCAAGGGGTTCGTAAATTGCTATCAAAATTGGACCATATGCCACTTGTAGGTTTTGACAATCTTCCATATTATTTTAAAAGAAAATATTTCATTTTTTTGTTGTGTCTGACCACATTGTATCATATAGACTGAATAAAGATAAATCTTTGCAATATGTCAGTTTGAATAATGCTCTGAAGCCAAACATCTGGAAATTCATATTTTATCAGTGTAGCCTATGTCAGACAAGTTAATGTTGATATTTTAACTGTTCTTACCCTTTTTTCCAAGACCTGGATCATGTTATGGGAATTGCAGTGTTCATGGCAGAATGACTGATATGAGACTGCAGGAATTTTAAGCCCTTGGGGGTAATGGTATGCTTTAGTAATCTGATGCAGAACTGAATTTCATGCTGATTAAGCAGACTGGCCATCTTAAATTGATTTCCAGAAAACATTTAGCTTCTAAAATGTTTTTTGTTACAAGAACTTTGTGGAAGGAGCACAGACTCTGCTTCTGGCATGAATTGGTTGGTGTTTTAACAAAAGGCACCCTCGTCTTCTTTGTCCCTCCCTATGAGCATCAATATAAATGCATCACCAGCTAGACTGCCCTTTTTGACAACATAAAGAGGTTCTAACTTGACATTATTTTGGTTTTCCATGTTACTCTGCCTTCTCTCCTGTTTTCTCCCCTTCCAGGGAAGATTAATTATTACTGATATTACATCTTGACACACAGAAGGATATTTCTACTATTTCTGTTCCAGTTAGAGAACTGTATCTTCCACTGGAGAGATGGGGGACCAGATCCCTCTCTTAATGGCAGCCTGTTCATGCATGCTGACCAAGGCTCCTACATCACCATATGTTCACTATGTCCTGTCGTTCAGTGAATACAGAGACAAACAGGAATTTCAGTGAGTCCTACAGGTGGCGAGTTAAATGACCCAAGAAGAATGTATCAGCCTTGTAGATGGGAAGATACACTTTTCCCTGTAATGAATGTGCCACTAGTTTCTTCATTAAAGAGAGAATATTTTTTTACTAGTAATCTGATAGCCCACTGCTAGATAACATTTTATTACTCTGTATTTCAAATCTTGATCAGTGGGAAAGCCCAAGTTTTGGCACAAACATAAACACTGCAATAAATTAGACACAAGCAGGATGTAACTTTTCAAGATCCAGGCTTTGTCTAAATTTACAGGCTGTTTGTTGAGACTTTGTGAGTAATGGTAGCACAAAATATTTAGTCAACTGGCAAAGTGAGGACTCAGGATGATTGAGAAGTTCTGTAACTGGCTGCTCTGATTAACGGTGGGTAAATTACTGTTAATGCTGGTAACAAATGCCACTAGCAGTAATTCACTGAATACCAGGCTCCAATTGTGTCAAAGTTTAGCTAGAAACAATGACTGACTAATCTTGGCAAACTGCAGGCTTTGCTGTGATTCCTGATAGCTGCCTGAAGAAGTAACAGGTTGCAATGGACTGTGAACACTCGTGCCTTGAGAAGGATTGGAATGGCTTTCTTATCAGCTATTTCGCTTTCCTTCAGCTGGAATAACACCTGCAATATATTTATGTTTGAAAGCAAGCAACGCTCCTCTGCTGCTTCCAATGAGATGAGTTGCTGCAGGACTTGGGGACCTGGCACTACAGCAAACTTCAGTGCTGTGCTGTGAATTTGATCCTTGAGGGGAAAAATGGCACGGAGTCCAGTGGAATTTTTTTAATCACCAAAAAGGGTTACCTTCTCTTCTCCTGCCTGTCCTCCCATCCCCACCTCCACCCCTGCCCCCCTCCATGGAGCACCTTCTTTGCGTTTCCACCAGTGTAACAATATAGAATTGTGTTACTCTCTACCAACTGAGCACATCAAATCTGGCAGTGAATGGATCCATCCTATTGTTCATGTCTAAAATGTCCTTATGTGAAGCACAAAGGCAATGGTACTATGCTTTATGGCAATGAGGGAGAGCCATTATTCCCATAAGTCATGGTGAGGGATATTATGCAGTAAAGTTGCATCTTTAATTATTATATTTAACAACACATTGTGACATAAGCTATTACAGAGGAGCATCTTTACTGAAACCTCAAGTATTTGTTTAAAATAATTCCATCATACTGTCTCACAGGAACATGACAAAAAGGTATTACCTTCTTATATGCATACAAATTTGAGATGAATTTCATAATACTATATTGCTTTAACTCAGCTTGTCTGGTGCTGAACTTCAATTACAAAATATTGCCTCACTTCTAGCACATCTTATGCCACATGATTTGATACAATTCTGGTTTCTGGTGCTTTGAGATGCATGTGGATCAGATATGCTGAATTTGACTCATTGAGTTACCCAGCTTGTTTCAGACTCATTGAGGAGGGAACATGGTAATATGCACACAAAGGTTATGCTCAGGGAGCAAAACTGGGTCCAACATGAGGATTTGGTCAAATGCATTTTCCCCATGAGAAAAGAAGGTGATCATTTGTTCAGCCACTGGCTATACACACCCAGACATTTCTGTTAACGTGGTTCTAGTAAAGCAGCACATGAAACGTCAGGCATTTGAGCAAGTAATTTCTGGAACTGGTGGAATGTTGATCTTTCAGAATATTCAGATATTGAATAGCAGTGAACTGTCAGACCTTCAGGATAACAGTAACAAGGAATCTGTTTGGGTGAGGAGGGAGATTTGTTTCATAGACATGAGATGGAAGGATGCTGCCAGCACCCTGTGCATAAATGATAAAACAAGA
Organism: Xenops minutus; assembly: GCA_035221455.1. Taxonomy (NCBI): domain Eukaryota; kingdom Metazoa; phylum Chordata; class Aves; order Passeriformes; family Furnariidae; genus Xenops; species Xenops minutus. The sequence goes on from JAWWEE010000001.1 coordinate 91,459,784, forward strand.
GAAGGGGGAGTACTTAAAGAAACACATGCAACACTGGAAAAATAATATAGTAACTATTTTAACCTATTAGACACACATTCCAACAAAAGTAAAATGGCTTTTTATTCCCAAACTGGTAGCAATGTATTCATTCATGCTCACAGTATTTCCTATTTTCATTAGAGCCAGTGTGCATACAAGTCATTACAAATAAAACTTCAGGGTCCTAAAATATGCATATCTTGCAAGAAACTGCTCTTAAATAGTTTAGTCTAAGCATGCTATACATTAAATAAATACAATACACTTAATTTGGTAGTTTGCCATGTGATATATTTTTAGTAACACATTTTCATTAAATTTTACTGCTTCCGCTATCTGAAATGTATGCAGATATGAGATATCAGATCTTGTCCTTAGAGATAAATGACAAAAAAACGATCTAGACAAGAGGGTTTTTTACAGGTCTTGAAATGATATTTTGAAAAGATAGCTGATGCTCCAGCTTGCTTCTCCACCAAAATATCATTCTCTGTAGAAACATTCATGTCTCTCCCAGTGTGGAGGTTTGAGTTGGCACCCTGCCAACTCCAACTGTTGGCCACACGGATTCCCCCCCCCTTCCCGAGAAAGAAGGGAAAAAAGTACCAAAAAGACAATTGTATTAAAAGTATATATATATATATATTCACATATATTA
>JAWWEE010000001.1:91460562-91560518 GCA_035221455.1 Xenops minutus
TGGAATACTTCCTTAGTTATGACATTGTTACCAAGGAAGGCCTAAACCAAAACCAAGAAAACTAAACCACCACACCCATTGACACATACTTTTGCCTGTCTCACTTATCATCCCTCAAACCTTTAAAAAACTTCTCCACAGACAGCCTAGCCTCATAGCCTGCACCACATGGCTTCACGTCTTCCCTGCCACAAAGGCTTTTCATGTGAGTAGCCAAATCTGTTTGTCCCTGTCCCAGGCAATTTGCAAAGCACATTTGGACTCATTGGGATTCAATCATGGTTTGTCATGCTCTTGAGTCTAACCTCAGGAAAGTATCTTATATGTCTAATGTCAATACTAATTGTTTTATAGATGCATGTCAGATGTTTTCATAGAAGAAAAGCTGCACTTTCTTACTGTGTAAGTCCACCTCAGTATGTACACAAGTTACTATTGTATTTTAATGCTCAGTTGTAGCTCAGAAATGGCAGCAAACTCTCAGTTAATGCTCAACTTTCTCATTTTTTGGTTCTAAAAGAGGCATAGTGGCTTTGTGTGTTTGCAGTTTTGGTTTTGGTTAGGTTTTTGTTTTGTTTTTTTTTTTTTCATTTTGAGGTTGTTTAAAATACCTTTTCCTTACTGTAAAACTACAGTAAAGCATAAAAGAAATAATAGCTAAGAAATTACAGCTCCACAGAGAAATAAGCTCTTACAACAAAGGTTTTACTTGAAAAGACTTTTTCCTGTAAGGTTGCTGCTAGGTCTCTGACATCCTCTAAGCAAATGGGAAGTGTAATTGTCACAGTGTGAGTGAAGTTGTCACAGAACCCCATGACCAAACCGGCATCCTATGGCCCAATCACTGTTTTGGCATGGGAATTCTTTAAACATGGGGAGGGAGATTGGAGAAAGCTAGAGCCTTGCCTACTTTTGCTGCTAGAGAGCTATAAACTCAAGAGCAATGCTATTTTGGGTTGCTTCAGTTGTTATTTAGTTGTATCCTCTGGTTTATAGACTGTCTCTCTACTTCAAGACATTAAATAACAGATTGTGTTTGGAGCAATAAGAGGATCTACTTTGGGTCCCTTAGATATAATATATAGGTTAAAAAAACATGTCATGGATATCTGGTGGATTTGTGGGGCATTTCTAAAAATTAGGACCCAGTCTATTTTCAAGAGGGTATTATGTTAACCTAGTTAGCAGGTTTTCTGTGGTATTTCTTGATCCCTCTGTAAGTGCAGTTTTAATGGAAGAAAAATAGAGAACAGCTGAATTGATGGCATAAAGTTTACAGTTCCTGCTTACATCAAATTCCTTTTAGGAGTATGTTAATATGTTTATCAGAATAAGTTGCTATGTTGGGTCAGTAAAATTTTCTAGCACTTCATTTAAGAATGTTTTTTCCTGGGATTTTTTCCCAGGAAAAATGGAAGATGAAGAGGACATTTATGTAACATGACTTGTGGATGTAAGAAAATTAAAGAATCAACATCTTTACTTTTAAGGTCTTCTCAGCAATTATAATCAATGAGACTTGAAAGACAGGATTTGAGGTTTCTTTGTTTAAAATTCAAGGAAAAATAGATTTTTGGACCTGTGCATTCCTGTGCTACTCTGTTCTTCGAATGTATGAGAACAAAATTAATTGCATACGCTGAAAAATGGATTGCTTGGATCTAAAGTACTAGCTGAATGAAGTGAAAATTAAGGCTTTCACTCTTCATTGCCCTGAGTATTGCATGTTCAGTTACTCCTAAACCAAGTGGGTGTAAAATGTCACTGCTGTCATTGTGTATTTTGATTAGGTACACATATTATAAACTAATTTGAGGTAGTTTCAGGCAACAAAGAATGCTTTATGCTCAGGTCCTATTAACATATATATGTATGCTTCTTTGATGACTATTACATAAAATTTTACCATGCCGTCTTGTGTAAAGTACATGCAGAAATGGACTGAGCTGAAGAAGCAACAGGAACTCAGGTATAGGTATTTCCAAAATCGAAAAACAAAAACTGTTTTAAGCATTGCAGTGTCCTGTAAAACCTCACATTTTCTTTCTTAAAAATACCTACTTTGAAAAGAGATACTTCCCAGGCTGTTTGCCTGAAAAGCAAAGTTAAGAAATAAATTAGCAGAAGTAAAGTAATCCTTTAACATGCTTCTCTTGCTGTGCTTAAAAACGCAGGTGACAATCTCACTCTTCAGACAGTGTCCATAGTAATGTAAATTCAAAACCTACATCCAAAAGGAGAGCTGAAGCATGAATATGTGAATGCTCCTACTTATCTCTCATGTACAGCCACCATGGCCTTTTATTTCATGCTCAGCTAATACAAATCTGCATATCAAAGAAACTAATAAAACTTCATAAACAACAGAATTTGCTTTCTTTAAAATTAGCACAGTTACCTTTTTATAGTTTCCACTAAATCTATTAAAATTACATAGAATGACCTTTTACAAATGGAGCAATTACTTGGAAAAGCAACTTACAATGACAATACATGGCTGTACAGACTTTGGAGAAATGTCACTTTTTTCAGGCAGGAAGCATTTATCATACCAAAACAGCTATTATTAAATAATCTACTATGGACCCCTTAACATGGAAAAAGAGGGAGAAAACTTCCCACTTGCTTTTTGACAACATCTATTTTGCAGGGGATAGAGCGTAGCTTCCCAGTCCTTAGTGTGGATATTCTCCTTTTCTTTAGCAAAAGCCTGCCTAGGCCAACTACAGTCCTTGGCAATCTAGTCAGCAAAAATAACATTCAGAAAAAAAACCCCTGCTGTATTTGCACAATGTGGTTCCTTTTTTTTCAAAATATGAACTTTTAAGCTCTTCATATAGTTTCTCGAGAGGCAGACTGATACGGAGAGAAATAAATGAACAACTCCTCTTGACATCGAAGTCCAAGTCTCACCCTACTTGATTCCTCACCCTATTTCACATGGAGCTCAGTGTAGTCATCTGCATGCCTCCTAAGTGAAGTACTACTAAATTAAACTTCCCTATTCATTTCCCCTCTTTGCTGTTTCTATATCTAGTTTATGAGTGTAGAATCCACTGCACAGAAGACTCTTCATACCAACATGTCAGTGATGATTTCTGAACTGTCTGGGGCTTTCCTACAAGTTTTTATTATTTGCCTGCTGGACCTTGTCATGTTGCTTCCTTCAGAAAAGGAGGCTCTCAGTGAAGGTGGTTGACTGTCCCTGATCATTTCACATTGCTTTAGAGGTTTGGCAGTTTTCTCTACTGAAGGAAAAGTATAACTCTTCCAAAGGCCATGTGGGATGAACTTGGTGACTTCTCTGAAGACTACTTTGGAGAACTAAGTGTGAGCTACATGAGCATTGCATGGTACTCAATTACCTCTCCAGTAAATTTCCCACTGTTTCTCTTTACCTACACTGTGCTCTGTGGACGGTAGGATATCAGTGCTCCTCCCTGAATGAGGAAGAAGCACTGCTGCTCAGGGAGGTCCTAAGCACTCATCTGGAAGCTGGTGATGGCCTCATCAGGAAAACAGGACTTCTGTTGCTGTTGTCCTCTAGGACAACAGCAAATGGGGATATAGTAACACATTCAGGGCCATCTTAAGAAGTGATCCACCAGGACTAAGGTCTTGGGTCATCCTTATTCCAAAGCAGAACTCAGAAGATATTACTTTGGCTTCAACAGGGTTGCTGTCACAGCTGATATGTGTCTGTCACAGAGGACTCAACAGCATGTATGCAGCAATACCAGACACTGTTCATGCTTGTGTATGTCCCAAGGGCCACCCTGTGACATGTGCCACTACTTGAAGGGGATCTGCACACACTGATACACCATTCTGCACATCAAATGTGGATCTACAAGCGTTTTCTCCTAAAGAAAAATGACACAGAATAGGGAATACATCTTACTCTTTCTAAATTCCTACTTCAGTTCATCCATAGGTGTATAGCAATAAAAAGATACAGTCAGAGAAGCTCTGCCTGTAATGTCTCATCCTTTTTTGTCAGGTACTTTAGAGCTAACTGCTGGAGTCCTGAATATGTATGGATGGCTGTTGGATTTTTGGTAAAGGTTGGACTTTCTTGGGTTTTCAATTGGCCATGTAAATGTTCTTAAGTTTATATTAACATCAGTTGCTACAATGTGGTAAAGGAGGTGTTATATCTTCCAGATGACCAGTGACAGAATCCATGTTATTGAGTTTGCTATGCTCTCTGCAAAGACTTAAATACCGAAGCCATAGCCTTGTACTGTCAACATACTGACACAAAGGAAACCTATTTGCTTTTATTACTTGATGGACTGAGACCAAAAATCAACAAGTACCAAATCAGTTGTGAGGCAGGAAGGATCAGGTTAGTTTATAATGTCTGTTGTTTGCTCCTTTGGTTTCACCCGATTAATGCTAAGCCATCCAAAGGAGGGAAGTCTTCACACACATCCATTGATTTTTTTTGTTCCAATATCCCGGTTCATTCAGGAGAACAAGTTTATCTACAATATCACAGAAGATCGCGGTGATTGCTATACCAGAAATGTTTTTGTCCAATTAGCTATCTGATGACATCACTTCTGAGCTCTTATACAAATTCCTAGGGCAACAAACCTCTCAGAAGAGCAGTGTCTGAGCCAAACCTGGGCTCCAGGCCCTAATTCTGGACACTGCACTTCCCAGAGTCTCTGCAGGCTGGGCTGCAGGCTGCTTCCTCACCTATGCTATCACATAGCCTCCCTTCTCTGAGGTGCAGGGAGAGCTCACAGACCGTCCCACAGTGCTGCTCTCTGCTGCTTCAGCAAAACACCCCCTGTGGTGCTGTCCATCAGGAAACTACTTCAACCTCTGTTTGCTTGGAAAAACTATCTCTTTGCAATACTTCATTAGAGATTACTCCAATAACATGAAGTGCACTGGATTTCTTTTCAAACTGTAGCAAGTTGAAAATTCAAGATTCCTGGTACAGAAAACATTGCTCCATTAGTTTCTTTAGCCACTAGATCAATTTTACATTTAATGTGGAATAACTTATGTCAGTTGATGGTCTTCAGGGACCTTTTCATACTAAACCACTCAACAAGTGAGGCAAGTAAGCTTTGCGAGATTTATAATTGATCACTGGTGCTATTGTAAACATGATGGAAATACCATATATAACATAAATACTTTTTAGTAAAAAAATAATATTGCTTCATAATCAGGTGTAGGTGTTAGTCTCTGATTTGGCATGGCTTTAGCATAATGAGTCTATGGTTCTGCATCTACAGAATATAAAAATAATGATGTTTTTATAAGAGTTCCAGACATCTTGCCTGTATATGAAATGTAAATACTGTGTTCAATCTGTAGCCCTTGAAATTGGGTGTGAAGGAGGGATTCTGTTTGGGCCTAAGTACAGGCAAAGCTTTATTTGTGGGCTATACTCCTATGGAAGTGCAGCTGTTCAAATGCTCTTAATACCCAACAAAGACAGCATTGTTTCGTAAATGCGTTTGCTGGAGTTGGTGGGGCTCTGGCCAGCTGTAGGTGGGATGACTGCAGCAGCAAGAGCCTGTCACTCAGCAGCCCAGGCAACGATGCCTGGTGGCTTCTCACAGCGATGATGGACTGCATCTGGCAGGAGCATGAACAACAGGGCAAGAAATACCTTGCTCAGACACAGTGCATGGTGTGGGTGTGCACTTGCTCTCATGCAGTCAGCAGAGGAAAGCTTGCTATGATTCTTGCTAGTATATATGACTCGTGTGATCTTTGAGGCTTCACCAGCATCACTTTAGCAGTAATGCAATTACATTAATTGCTGATTCAAGGCAATGAACAAAATTCTTGAGCAACTGGACTTAGCTACTGATACCAACACTTATGTTGACCTTTATTCAGACACCATTTTCTCAGACACTTCTGACATGTTCTTCACCTGATTAAAAATTGGCAGAATTTGGGGCCAAAAAATTGTTCTAGCACAAAGAAAAGTCAGTGTCATGGAGTACAAGGTATAGTACATCTTTCTCTGTTTGTATTCATACATAAATTCCAGAAAACAAATCACAGGAAGGAAAACTTATTGTAGAAGTCTTAGTCTAGCTGGCCAGTCCTGGTCCCTGAGAAGCTGTTCTGTCCAGAGAATTACCTATGGGCACAGATACAGACAAGAGGACAGACAATGTCATCTGTTGCATGCAATTTCACCATAAAATTTGTAACAACACAACATTTTCTGAGTGATTAAATTCTTATTAAATACTACGAAGCTGTGCAAAAGTATTTTCTGGTGGCACTGCTCTAACCATTGGAAATTTCACTAGAGAACTATAAATCCTGTTTAGGACTAATACTAATGAAGGGGAATTAACAGGTTATTACAAAATACTAACAAAGATTTCTTGCCCATTTATTTGAAATATTCAGATTTTCTGAGAAATAATATCAGAGTAGATGGATCACTAATAGAATCTGTGGTGATACCTGTCATGAACCTACACACACACACACACACACACACAAAAAAAAATAAAAAGAAAAAAGGAGTTTTGTTTGAGGATAACATCTGACTGCCAAGGAAGTCTTCCTCCATATTCACTTGTATACTTACCAAGTCTGCACCAGAAGAATGTCAAGCTTAATAGTGTTTTCCCATATCTCAGCTAAGGCTATATACAACACCAGCCTGTAAGAATTCTAGTTGGGAGGTTTTTTTCTTTCATCGATTATTGGTTTGTTATCCAGAGACACTTGGAGTTACACAGTCCCTCTGTCTTTCTTCCAGCAGTGGTTAGACTTCACCTGGAGTTTTGAATCTGCTACTGTCTTTAATTAATTTATTCTCTGAGTTCAGTTGGATCATCCTGTCACTTCGATGTTCTGGATGCAGTCCCCTTTTGCAGCCCAGACAAACCCCCCACCAAATGGGAAACATGAGAAAAATTTGTATTAGGAGAAGAGTAGAGGGGAGAGAAGAAAATTAATTTGATTCCATTCTTTAAAGTGATAACACGTAAAGAGAAGTATCTTATGCAAAAGATTGCATGAACATGATGCCCTCTTCAGTACTTCATGTGCAAGTTCCCCTGGGGACTGAACTTGTTGCAGCCAAAGGTGGAATGGGTATCTCCCCTTCTGGCTGCTGCTATCTCAGTGTCATATCCAGAGGCTAAGCCGCATGACTCAGCTCCCTCCCCCACATTTGTATTTCCTTCTTTCCCAACACACTTTCATTACAGAAAATGAAAAGAGAACACTGTAAGGTCAATCCTCTCTGCTGACATTTGTTGCAATACCTATGGGAACGGAAATACAGAATAAAGTCTATTTTTTCAGTTTTCCATATCTCCTGTTAGTTTCAGCCATAACATCTTTAATAACATCAAGGCACTAAGTTGAACTTTCATGCTGATATTTTAAATATGGCTTATTTTACTAGTTTGGTCTGCCTATGGTTTTGTAAAATTTCCTTAGATCTTATGGTTGATAAATCTGTAGATCAACCAATTGGTTGATCTGTCCTCTGCTAGAAACATTCTGCTAGGAATGTCTCATGTTTCATTAGAAAGAATGTGACCAACACTATGAAACTCACAAACTATAACTCTTTTTTTTTTAACTGAAGTTAGATTTATTGACTTCAAATTTGTGAGTTTGTAACAATAAGACCTAGGATTACAAAATTAAATTAAATATATGGAAAATAAGATTATTCCCATATAAACATAAATTAGTAGGACTAAAATCTCAATGGGCTTATGAATAAAAGTGATTCCCTGAATTTCTTGAAGTTTCATCCCAACCGTTACTCTCTTCAGCACTAAGACCACCTCTGTTCACCTGCTTCATACCCTGAGTTTATTTCATATTAGGTTAACTCAACCTCTGTATAGCATGTTTATTCTCTTCCCAAGTGACATCCTGACCCTGTTACATTCAGTGTAACTTTTTCTTCTATTTCCAGAAGTCTTGATTTCCATTCCCTATGTATACCAAAACTGTACCCGTGAGTTGGCATCAGCAGGGAAACAATTTGCTTGAAAGAGGGACCTCCGTGGAACTTAAGTAGAGGTCCTGGCTGAAAGCAGTGTCACTGAGCTGGGGAAAACCTAGCCAAGATGGAGAAACAAGTGACTCCTGAATGCTCTCTGGTGTCTGTGTCTGCTGAGACCAACCAGAACACCTGCTACGTCCATGAGCTCCTTCAGCCAGTACCAGGCATCCGAGCAACCAAATGGAGCCCTTTCCTTCCTCCCTGCTCACTTTCCTCACCCAGGCTCACCCTTCAGCAAGAACAAGGGCAGGGCACCAGAATAGGGATCTGCTCTGGGTTCAGTGAATTTTAATCCAGAATAGGCTGTTTGCTCTGACCTGTTTTTCAGCCAACACAACCACACGTGTGGGGACACACGAGAGGAGAAGGAATTGGGTTTGGGGGACTGTGGAGCAAGAGGTGTGTGCATGGGAGGATTGCTCCATTCCACAGCACATCCCCCATGCCACCTGAAAACATGTAATGACAGTGGGGAGAACTCACTGCTTTGTCATACCACATCTAAAATGTCACACCTAAGCAAGACAAACTAATTCCCATATTTTATTATTTTACATCTGAAGTGATTTACTTATGAAAGGAATGGATAATTTAAAAACTAAAAAAGTCTTCTTACCACATCCTTGTGCAAGCCAATAATTAGTTTGCTTTGACTTTTAGGTTTTGTTCCTCAGACTTCCTAGATAAGTCAATTATCAGATGAAGATTTATGTATTTGTCATTCAGGATTGGGCCATGAGAAACCTGAGACGACAGTGAAGCTGCATTGCCATAACCCCAGTTCTGCAATCAGACACCACTGTGGTTCTATGTAAGAGCTTATCCAAGTGGAACTGATTGCAGAGTTAAGATCTAAATTTATCCATTAGAATATGTAGCAGTGGCAAGGTCCTGGTCAAAAGATTTTAGTCCAAACTTTTTTCTCTGAATTTTCTGATTAAATAAGAATGATTTGGAATTTGGTTGATTATAAAATTTATTGCAAAAATAATTTTCCTCTCATGAAAAGTCAAGATTATACTGATGATTACTTGTATATTAAGTTTGTTTGTTTATTTGTCTTTCAGTTAGTTCTTTTAGGCTTTCAAGGGCTTTTATTTTCACAAATAGGAGGTCTAAAGCTCTGGAGAGTGGTTAGTTTGTCACCCTCAGGTAAGCAGGGAAAAGTGCACTTGGCTCATGAAGAAGCTGATGTTCTCTCATTGGGTCTCATATGGGTGTCTCCTATGTTGTGTTATTTTGCTCTAACTGCTATTATGTTTTAAGAATTTGAATGAAAATATATTTCTGACAAGGAGAGGGGCACACCCAAGACCTGCAGCAAATGTGCCTAGGATCAGAAGTCAGGTAGCACAACATGAGATGGTGACAGGAGGAAGGCAGCTTGTCTTTCATGGTTCCAAAAACTCTCTGAAGATGGACTCCTCTGCAAATAAAGTTGCAAAGAGATAGTTTTTCCAAGCAAACAGAAGGTGAAGTAGTTTCTTGATGGACAACACCACAGGGGGTGTTTTGCTGAAGCAGCAGAGGGCATCACTGTGGGACGGTCTGTGAGCTCTCCCTGCACCTCAGAGAAGGGAGGCTATCTGATAGCTGAGGTGAGGAAGCAGCCTGCAGCCCAGCCTGCAGAGACTCTGGGAAGTGCAGTGTCTTGGCCAAACCTGGGTTCCATCCCCTCATTCAGGAGACAACTGTGACAACAATGAATGATGGTGTATTCTTCTCTCCAGTGGATGAAGATGAAGTTTCAGAGTGCCCTGTCACCTCCTATATGTGTTGGATATAATAAGGGGATTTGTAGTTGATACATGGACAATACTGTTGATTGTCATTGGCTTTCCAGACTAATTTCATGTCCCCTTCCATTCTTCACCTTCAATAATGTTTTCTTTGTTTTATAGACTTGGTGCTTTAACAGACTAAACATGGTATTTGCTAGGAGGAAGTATTATATGACAAATATATTTAGTTTCTCAGGGACCTGGTTGAAAAATTAATGTAATGCTCTATGTTATTTATACAAGAAAGAATCCTAGAAAATTAAATAAGCCATTTTTTTTCTTGCCAATAGTACCTGAAAAAAAATATTTATAAAAGGGTTCTTCTCATTCATTTCCCAATCAAAAGATACTTAATTATTGCTTTTGTTAACATAGTTATCATCATACAATCTGAATAATTACAACAATATACTTCAGCAAACTACAAATACTGAAAGGAATTACGTGTAAAAAAATCTAGAGAGCAATTTTTCCTTTGCATAATGTGAAAGTAAGTTATATGAATGACATCTATTTACTTTTCTAATGCAGCTTCTATTAGTAGACCAAAAAAAAGCTGGAGAAGTTGCTTCACAAATACTTTTTTCAGCTAATATCTAATGGGAAAATAAACTCTTATATACCCAAGTGTCATAAAATGAGCCAATCATAAAGTGACAAGTCTGCATGAAGTTTGTTATCTGATCCACTGACTTTTTCACAAGAATCAGCTTATTTATAGTCTGATGCAGCATATCAGCTGCCAAGAGTATGCATATAGTAGTATTAAATTATTTTACAGAAAAACCCCCACCATTTTGTATCACATTAGTGAGATTCCATTTGTGTGTGTTCCTGACAAATGGCTCTCCTGCAGTTGCCTCAGCATTTAGTTTCCAGACAAGACCCATTTATCGCTTCATTTATTGATATGCAATACAAGTTATAGAGTAAGTATCATATCATCAAGTCTAAAGCAGTAATTCACACTGTTCTGAGAGACATGATGTCTGGAGAGTCTAAAACTAAACTAACTCCAGGAGATGTTTATGAGTATTGAGAATGAAGGATTAAAAAAAAAACAAAAACCAACACCCAAGAGTGATAACTTGATGATGAGATTTTAATTTAATTTGAAGTAATGCAACTAAACTGTATGAAGGGAAGGAATGGAGGGAACAATCAAGTCTCTTAACCAACACTATTTTATCCTGCCATTAAATTGTTATAATTACCCAGTATTTGACCAGATGGTAAGTCATTTCTAAAGTCAGACCAGGTGTTCAAGACGTGGAGATAATCACAAAGCTGATGACTGTGGTGAAACTAATTAAAAAGTGTGTTGCAGTGGCACAGTGGTGCTGTGGAGAGAGAGTGACCAAAAATAACACCATAGAAAAATTCTAAAGCACTACAACAAAGTGAGTTAGAAAATAGTAAGCAAAAACCAAACAGAATTTAATTCATTTAAATTATCAAGTTCAGAGAAGCACTCCAATAAACTATTAGGTAATACAACCAATCAAGGATTTTCTGGTACTTTGTTTCTGTTTTCTAACACAAATAGGAAGACAGAAGTGAAAGGCCGAACTAATGAAGATAAAAACTGTCAACCTGATCATAAGGGCAAAATTCGGGCACAGATGCGCATCAAAATGAAATATGGGCACAGAAAGTCCTTTTCATGCAGATGAACACTGATTGCATGGCCACAGCTGGAAATTACAGAGAGCTTTATTCATTAAAGACTGACTATCTTCAATTAGGCTTTGCTTTCATGACAAAACAACAGAGTAGCAAAGAAATGAATTGCCATGCTGTGCCTGAAGCCCCGCAGCCAGCACACTTCTGCTTAATAGATGACTTCACCTTTCTGGGACCAAAAATTGATTCAGACATGAGGGAAAATGCATTTAAATGGAGGGCAGGGTTGGGGGGGTGAGGGGGAAAGCAAACTTTCAAAACAACCCCAATACCTAAACACTCTACTATACAATGAGAGAAATCAAAATGTCTTATTGCCAGCTTGGTGCATGCTGGTCTACCCTGCCAGCTCTGTATTTTGTGATCATCACTGGCTGGCTGCTCTAAAAATGTAAGTGTGAATGCTCATGCTGTGCCCGTGGCCCTGAGGAGATCACTAATAGTCTCTGTGCTATGTCTGTACACGAAGCCTGATGCTAAGGGGTCCTGGGCACTAGTAAAAGCTGAGACCTATTAAAGACAGCTCCCCATGAGGTTTTTCGGTCAAAAAAGGGGCTGTTCACAGCTGCCCAGCTGGTCATCTCCAGCAGAAAGATTCCTCCTCTCTGTGTCCTTGCAACCTGCTCCAAAGCCTGGGACACCCAGAGAAATGGGGATTGAAACATCCATAGGCTGATGGGAGCTTAAAAGTTTTTGTCTTCAGTGAGCATTTTTGTCATTAAAGAATTATGAAAATTATGTGCACCCCCTCACCCTGTGCTGCCACATTGTGCTGATGATGTATCTTGGCACAGTTGCACAGGGAGCTTTTGCTAGCAATAGCAATTAGGATTCAGAGTTGCTCTGCTCCTTAGCTTTTATCTCTGGGAGAGCTTTCAGCTGTGTGAGCTTGCACAATTTGTGCAAGGATGCTAGTAGTGCTTGCAGTCTCATTCAGCCCTCCGTCATTTGGGAGAGTTTTTCCTTGTTGAAGTTGTCTTTGCCTGCAGAAAGCTGGAGATTTTTTGGTGGAGAAACGCTATGATTTGAAATAGGAATAGGTAGCAGATGGAGTTGATAAATCTGTTGGTAATCTGATTAATTCAGCCAGTAAGAATTTTGCACTCGTGTTAGTTCTAGCAATAACACACTGTTGGCCTCTCTCTTGATTAAGGCTACAGACGGCGGGAACCCTGCTGCTGCAATCTAATGTGTCTTCATATGTTCTCCAGAAAGAAAAAGGGGTCAGTAAGTGTGTTAATGGCTGTGAACAATTGATATCTGTTGTACTTTACTTAATCATTTTTCTCCAGAGTGTTAAAACATTATCTCCCTATTGTTTTTATTATTTCTCTACCTGGCTCAAAACCAGAAGATTCATTTTTAATCCATTCCTCTTTTGTTGTTGTTTGTTTTTCTTTTTTGCCCCCCTATTTTGGAACTTTTCAGTCAACTCTGCTTGTGACATTGACATTGAGAACACACTTCCCTCACTGGAGTGAGAAAAATAAAGACCAATAATTGGAAACAGAAGTTCAGAACCCAGATAATGGTGCAAGTCTATAGAAAACAGTTTACCCAGCTGAAAATACAGCTGCATTCATGCCAGCAGTGCTTCCTCACCACAGAACATACACTGCAGAGTATGAGGCTTTCCAAGTATTTTTAACCTCTTAGGCAACTAGTATCCTAGCATAAATGTCTCAAGGCATTTCACATATGGAGCTTTGCAATTTCTAATGGATATTTTTCTGGAGATGAACGTGAGCAAGTAACCCAAGGACCACAACTTTTGTGTAAGCTGATGCAGACACAGCATCTTTTACTATTATGTTCATTTTTAACAAGTGGATGATCTCCTGCACCAACTGATGTTTCTATGCTGTCTTCTTGCTGCCATACTTGCCCTGTGTTTACACAAGTAGGGAGTTTTCTGGTTTTTGGAATCAGGCAAATAAAGATAGGTTAAAAGAACTTGGAAATAAAAGCTTGTATGTGAATTCAATAACACCGCAGGATTGGAGTAAGGACACTGTTAAGGGAGGAAAGAAGAAAGTTTCCTGTTACACTATAGATTTTTAATTGAAAGTTAGAGCTACCTACTTGGTCCTCTGTCCAAGTTTACAGTGACCTGCAGAGGTCTTCAAGGACTTTAAGGATCAAACTTCTGGGATTCCATAGGCCTTGCCACCTGCTCACTTTTGCCTACAGAATTGAGGGAAAGGCCATTTTTCCACCTGGCCCTGCCATACAATGTTCTCTGCTGGTTAATGGCTGGTGACATTTTGCAGACTGGAGGAAGACTGTAGGAGCTTTCTCATTGCCTTTCCCAACCAGGTTCAACTTCAGATGGCCTTTGGCTTTCCAAACCCTATACCTGTGTAAGGACCCTGGAAACATTCCCCCTCCTGGGCATTTGGCTGAAGGGGTTCATTCCCACCTCAGAGCTGGTACAACCATCAGTTCCATCAGCATCTCCTTATTCATCTACCAGGCCTACTGCCACTGTTGCTTGATATCTTTTGTGTCAGGATGAACCAGGCTTGGAAATTAAGGAGGTGATCCTTGAAAATCAACCAGATCTAATGGATCTCTCTTCACTCCAGGTCCATATCCCACAGGAGTCTTCCAAACAAATTCTTGAACAGGACAAAGAGTATCCCAAACAGGGGAGAAAATGGTTGAAGAGATTTCTACAGTCTTCAGGGTTATTGCATGACAGGCATGGGGTCCTCAGACATTCATTAAGTAGCCTCAAGAGTCACCTGACCCTGAGCTCACAGGCATGGTTTTAAGATAACACTTCATTATCTGCTCTGGCTTTCCCATTTCAAAATAAGCAATTAAACAAAATTCATATTTTGAACTATACAATAAACATTTTTCCCCACCATGAAAACTAGAGGCTCTGTGCTGATCCCACATGGGGTTCAAAAAAATTCAGCCCTGTTAGCTTTGTGATGACTTCAGTCTTGTAAACATGTTTAGCTGTGACAATTCTGTGCTATTTAAAATTTAATGCATGCTCAAGGACCTCAAAAATCAGGCTCCACATGAGATTAAGATCAGTCCAAGTAGATGTAACCTACTGTCATATTTACATATGTTAATTCTGTCACAGAATGGAGACGGGCATCTCAGTAGTAACTACACTCACACTAATAAAGCCAAGGTGTCTAGAGAGGATAATCACTCTATAACCTAGCTGCTTTACAGTGAATGAACTTGTAAGATTGGAGAGTAGAGGTGGCTGAAAATGTTCTAATAGAATATTTTCCACTGGAGAATGATCCCAGAACTAGGACATTGCACAAGAAAATATATATGTCTCAAAGATTTTGACACAAAATCAGTGACGTTTGAATTAGTTCATAGCTTAATGTGATCGCAAGTCTCTGTTTGAACTAGCACATCAGGATTTGAAATGCATAAGGTACAATATAAAGTTCAAAGAAACTAAGCATGAAGATTTTCGATAAATTCATGTCAATGTTTCTCACCCTTTTTAATTTGTTCTGTGAAGTTGGTTTTATTTTTAAATTTTTCATTCACAACATGAAGAAGGAATGAAAGGCACAATGTTTTTAATTTTTTAACTACAGGTACTTAAAGGAGTGTATTACCAAGGCAAAAGGCAGTCCAACATCTCCTATATAGGAAAACAAGGTGTCAAGTTAATTATTTTGGACATCTTTTTAATTTACATAGTTAAGGCACTGAGATGATAGCAGTGTTCTCATGGTTGGGGAAGAAATACCTGCCTTCTGCAGAGAAAACAGATGTTTTTTCAAACTCTGAAGATAATCAGCATATTTACATACACACTTTTATGTTTAACTGCCAATTTCTGTTTCCCAATTAAAGTGGTTTATTTGACTGTTATCTTTAGCTAATTAGTGCTGATTTTAGGGAGTGAATACAGAGTAGGTTTCATGGGAAAGGAAACTCATTGGCTTCAAGTAGTGGAAATAGCTTGGTGGCTGAAAGAGAATTGCCCCAGATAATGAATTCCTGTGTGTTTTGTAGTGTAACCTAATGCCTCACGCAGCTACTAAACTCCCAGATGGTCCAGCAGAAGCACATACTCATCAGGTGACATATTAACTAATTTAAAAGATTATTAGTAAACACCCCTCTTTCTGTGTTCTTTAAGCATTAGGAAGATTCACATTCTACTCTTTCATGTATTGGCCTCCAATTCAAAACATATGGAGCAATTCCTTTTTCTTTCCCCTAGAGGTGCTGCTCTCCTGCTGATACTATTGACTTCAGCACATACTTATTTGCTAAAGATGCTGTTGCGTATTTTTGCTCGTGCATCTCTGATTTTTCAAGCATCTTCACTGTCAGGCTATCTGCTACTGCAGATGCCTCTTCCAGGTTTCAGAGTAGGGGCAATTTATTTTTATCTTTCCTATACCAACAACCCTGATGCTTTACTTCACCAAGGGGGTATGGTTCTGTTACTGGAGGTTGTCAGTGCTGTGTTTGTGTTGGCATTTGGACAGACCAAAAGTCTGGTAAAATTATTCACCAAAACAGATGAGGGATATGCAAGAAATTAGTCAAGAGTCTGGTTTAATTCTGAACCGTAGTATAGACCCGGCTCCTCTGGGTTTCCATCTCTTTAGATAATATCTTAAAACTATTAGCCCCAACAAAATGAGTCTGTAAATGTGCCTATAGCTGAGTCTAGCTCTCCCTTAGGATTTAGACTGGACAGGCTCCAAACCAAAGGGCAGAGCTGTTCTGTTTTGGTATTCAGTAGATTCCTCTCCCTGTAATATTCCAGCCTGATTTCCTTCCCCAAGGAGCAAATAGTGAAAGGTGTGAAGTCTTGGGCCAAGTCTGTAGGACGCATGAACTGGGACCTGACCCTTCACCATCTGGATTTCAGACAATTTGGCCTCAACTGTTTTGCATGCCTCAGGTGCCCACCCTGCAGTTAATTTCGCTAATTAATATATTTATATTAATATAGTTATATTAATAGTTAATATCCACATCCATTCTAGCAGGTGCTTACAACTTGAAGGAATCTTAAGTATACATATGTATACTTAAACATGTAAATCAACATACATAGAATAGTTGCATATATTGGGCTTAGCTGTCTGTCAAAAAATCTGTTTAAATATTTTGATCACAGCTGTTCTATTCTCCATTTTTTTATCCAATTGCTTTTCAGTCATAAAATCCAGTTTTTTTGGGTTTGTTTATACTTCAGTCTCAGTTTTCTACCCTTTGAATCTTGAGATGACAATTTATATAGGTATTATAAATAGGGAATTTCATTTGAGTGGAATTCACTTACCAGTTAGTCTTATATAAGTGCTTAAGCAGCAGTGGCAAGTAGCAAAATTCTGAGCCTATTTCTAGGTCTGTAATTATTTTATGTTAATCCTTTATATATAATTTGAGCAAACCCTCAAACCTCTTCACCCATTTGCTCTGTAGCATGTGGTTCCTGCCAAGCTCAGTGGCACACAGGAAGAGCAAATGGTGATCTGATGAAAAGCAGAACCCATTCTTCTCCTCATATTCAGGATCTAGGGCTTTTGTTGCACTTCTGAAAAGTTTGGCCTTCACCCCAGGCAAAGCACTGCTTGAAGGGTGTTATTTTATCAGGCTGTGACAGGGATGGCATCCAACTGATCATTCTGAGTGTTTCCATGCTTTCCTATTGCTTCTTTTCTTTGCTGTATTACATACTTCGATACACAGCAATTCCTTCTCAGCTCTCAAGGCTGCTCTTCTCCAACAGCAGTAACTCTCTGTGATGGAGCTGTTTATAGTTCAACCTGGGTCCCAATTTTCAAGGCTTTTGCTGTCATTCCACACACCACATGCCAGACACAAGGATTTCCAGTGCCAAACTCCACTTCACATAGCAGACTCCCACAGCGAGATGGTATCAAGCTGGGCAGGGCAGGACAAGACAGGGGCCTGAAAGTGTAAGGCAGAGTTAGCAAAAGGCCTGTCGTCACTCTTACTGGGTTTGCTACCTCTGATAAATGTTCATAAAGAGAAAGGAGAATTTTCTGTCACAGTGATGTACTAATTACATACCTTCCCAGTGATCATAAGGAGAGGATTCATAGGCTCTGCCCTTTACGAACTTCATTCTGTGGCTGATCACTGCACAAGTTGCTGATATGCACTGGCTCTTTTATCTCAGTGGGAAAAGTAGGAAAAATGATAAAAAGTTCCATTCCCCATCTTCAGAAGAACCAAACTTTTTTAGCCCTAATAAATTGCAATGCCCTGGAATGGAGGTACCACTGAAAATTCTCTCTGTGTCTTCTCTTAGAATAGCTCCCAGCTCAAATCACCTAGCCATCTGCTGTGGATTGCAGGAATATGAGGAAATATCTGGATTTCATAAATTGCTTCTTCTGCCCTCCTTCAAATTAAGGACAACCATATTGACTTCTGTGAAACACTGTTGAGAAAAAAAAGCTCTGAGACTTAGAAGTGAAATTTGACACAGCTGTGAAAGTATACAAAACCAAGTGTTAAAAACTTGAAAAAGAGATTAAATGTGTAAATGAAAAGGAATTTCAGAGACAGCAACGGAAGTCTGAACCACAAAAACTATGAATACTATGTAAAAGTGTTATTCTAAAAGAGGGAACCTATATGTTCCTGTGAATGGGACAAAATTTAAACCATACTTCTTGATAGACTTGAAATTTTGCCTATTGAATATATATTGTTTGTAAATACTGGTTTATACTAAGAGTATTATGTTTATGGAACTCTAATGGTTACAAAGTCAAAGGCTTAAATTTTGTAAAACAAAAGTTTAATTGTGTTGGAGAACACAATAATTATTGTCCTTAAATGTGCAACAAAACTATTAAACAGGTTTTTATTTAGATATCTGTGACATTTGGTGGGAAGAGTCTCATAGAAGTTTTGCTGTCCTTAATATCTTCATGTATCCACCAGCAAAATTTACTTTCAAGAGTAAAATTCTCTCTCCCTGAAATCAACAGAGATGCCCGTACTGACTTCAATGGGAGCTGCAGCAGGCACTGGTGACCATTTCTAAAGTTCAAAGATATTTCAACAATTTTCAGCTAGAGAAAGGGTGTTCAGCAGGACAGCGCTCAGGCCTGTAAGTGCATTTACATCTGATTGATGAATAATGAATAATTAGTAATTCTATTATATATATATTTCAAATACTATATTTATGAATATGTGTGGAAAGAACATATAAAGGCACAGCAATGAAGTCTCAAGAAGTAATTTTCAGTGCATCTCAAATAAAGTAAGTTGAGAGGTGTTTAGGGAAAAATCAGTACAAACTACTCTTTTAACAGGGTATAAATATGATGCATACCTTCTAGGAAATCATAGAATCATAGAATGGTTTGTGTTGGAAAGGACCTTGAAGATCATCTCATTCCAACACCCATTCCATGGGCAAGGACACTTTCAACTAGAGCAGGTTGCTCAGAGCCCCATTCTTCCTGGCCTGAACACCTCCAGGCATGGGGCAGCCCCAGCTTTGCTGAGAACCCTGTCCCAGTGCCTCACCACCCTCACGGTAAGGAATTTCTTCCTCATATCTAAGCTAAATATGCCCTCTTTCACTTTATAGCCATTTCCCCTTGTCCTGTCACTACATACCCTTGTAAAAAGTTCCTCTCCATCTCTCATTTGCTCCCTTTAGGAACTATAGGGCTGAACAGCCACAACTCTCTTAGCCTGTCCTCATAGGAGAGGTGCTCCATCCCTCTGATAACCTTCATTGCCCTGCTCTGGACTCCATTCAACAAGTCCTTCTTATGCCAGGGCCCACAGAGCTGAATGCAGCAGTCCAGGCGGGGTGTTACAGAATGGAGTAGAGGGGCAAAATCACCTCCCTCGACCTGCTGGCTCCGCTGCTTTTGATGTCACCCCAGAACACAGATGGTTTTGAGCAAATATAAGGGAAAAGCATTTCAGTTTCAAATCTGAGATGAAGGCAAGATTGGGCTTGATTTTGTTGTTTAGAGACAAAACGTACTGTTTCTTCTTGTTCTTCTAGTGTTCCTCCATGGTAGCAACTAGTGACTTATGTCATGTAAGATTACCTCAGTTTCTATACAAGACTGTGTTGAACTGAGACTGGATTTGAAAAGGTGATCCTTAGGCAAAATTTTCTGCATTGTGCAAGGCAACAAGGCTCTTCATGTTCCAGAGCTGGCTTATAATTATAACTGTAAGTTCATATTCAAGTCAAATGATTCAGTATGAAGTACTTAAATTTTGAAGAGACTATACATTGAGGTTCCATTACTCAGTCCTGCTCCCCTCTCCCCATTTCCCTATGCAGGAGTGCTTTACAACTATTTTATTATTATTTTCCATTATGAGTGGTGCTTTTTTGGTCTCCTTTCCTTTTTCCTCTCATAACCCATGAATGCATTGCTTTGTTCTGACATTAAAAAGCTGCTAGTATTATAATAAAATTGCTTATAGTCATTGGAAAGAAGCACTGGAGCACAGGACTTTGCATTTCAGATCGTAAAACCAACACAAATAATTTAGTTCAAATTGGGAGGACTGTAACTCACTGTTCACCTGAGGATCCTGCTGCTGATCCATATTTTACAGAACGTACATGTTTAATGAATAAGGAACAGCTTTTCATTTTGAAATGGAATGAAATACCAACTGTCCAGTAATTTAAAAAGAAAAAAGTAAAATAAGCTCTTACTGTTCCTGGCTGCAATGACAGACTTGACTGCTCATTTTCCTCATAGGTCAGTTCTATTACCCCATCTTTCCCCTCCCCCAAAGTGCATGATGCAATCATTTTTCCCTTCTCCTCTCTCTTATTCCCCCCTCTCCCAACCCCTTCTCCATACGTACCATCCCAAGACTATTGTTCTCTCCCCCTGAACTGCCCAGAATTGCCCCAGTACTTCCCAGGGGGGTGTTGCCTCCATGTCCACAGTGGTGGCATAGATTTTCCATCTCAACACCCAAAAGGGCCAGCCATGTCCTGGGGTGAATCAGGCACAGCATCACCAGCTGGTCAAGGAGGGGTGACTGTCCCTCTCTATTCTGCACTGGTGCAACCTCGAGTACTGTGTGCAGTTTTGGGTGCCACAGTATAAGAAAGACATTAAGCTATTAGCATCTAAAAGAAGACTGCAAGGATGGCTAAGGGCCTTGAGAGGAAGCTGTATGAGGAGTGACTGAGGTCACCTGGTCTGTTCAGCCTGGAGAAGACTGAAGGGAGGCCTCATTGCATTTATAGCTCCCTCAGAAGGGGAAGCGGAGGGGCCAGCACTGATCTCTTTTCTCTGGTGACCATTGATAGGACCCAAGGGAATGACATGAAGCTGTGTCAGGGGAGGTTTAGGTTGGATTTTAGGAAAAAGTTTTTCTTAGAGTATGGTTGGGCACTGGAACAGGCTACCCAGGGAATTGGTCACAGCACCAAGCCTGACAGAGTTCAAGAAGTGTTTGGACAATGCTCTCAGGCACTGATGACTCTGGTGTGACTCTTGGGCCTGTCTGTGCAGGCCTGGGAGTTGGACTCTTGGATTGTTCTGGGTGCCATCCATCTCAGGATATTCTATGATTCTATGACTTGTCTTGGCCATCTGTGATGGACAGCTTCACAGTTTCACTGCCTGAATAGGGGAGTTGTTCAGAAAGCAGGACTCTCTTCCATAAATCCACATGCCCTTCTTTGCCTGGACCCCTTTGGACAGGGGAGTCTAAAGAGATGATTGTTACCCTGGGGCTGGAACAAGTGTGGTTTGTACTGTGAGCTTCATCTGTCATTGTGAGTTTATTTTGATTTAAGGTAGCTATTCCACTGTTCTCAGATTGCCTTTTGCTCTTATAAAGGGGGGGTGTAGATTGATGGCATTGGCAGAACAACACAAAGAAAGGCAAACTGCAGATGCCAGCTCCCTGCCTGGGCTGAAGAGAAACTTTCTCCTTTCACAAGCATCATACAAACGCCCAGTCATCCATTCCCTAGCAGGAATAAGGGAGAAATTATGCTAGCATTTGGCAGGTTGCCAGCCTACTACAAAGATCCATATACTATACTTAGTGGCACTGCACTTTGTTTATTTTGATTCTCAAACCTTTCTGGGAGAGCCTCGGCTGGGTCTTTTTTATCGGCCATGGGTCCTTGCGAAAGGGAAAGGGAGGATTTAAAAGACCGGTTAACAAGAAGGCTTCTCGGAGAAGAAAACCTTTCCAGGGGCTAAAACCAAATGAAACAAAACTCTAAGCTGCTACTCTGCCTCCCTCTAGCGAAGCGGCAGTGCCCGGGAGGGGCAGCCGCTGCCAACTCCTGCCCCACTTCGCTGCATCTTCAGGCATTCATCCACCGAGCACTCCCAGGCTCGTTGCACACACTGTTCTACTCTTCCTCAAAAACAAACAAGCAAACAAACCAAAGACCTGCACAGCACATAAAACTTTTGTATAAGGATTTTGCTTTGTTGTTCTTCTCACACACTTTTCTTTTAGCTCACAGAAGGAGAGGTGACTAAGCCTTTCCTGGTGATTGCAAAACTCCCAGTGTTTGAAAAAGAAAAATCACTCCATAGTTAGCTCTATGGAGTTAGTTCAAAATGTAAGCAAGATGAATGAAATAATAAATTCTGATGACAGCATCTAGGCAGTTGTTGTCATTCCTGTATTAAATCTGACTAGTAAATGGGATATCGTTATTACACTTTAAAGAGTATCTTGGAGGATGTTTGGATCAGGTCTCTCTGTCAGATGCATCTCAGTTAATTTTGTGTTATAGAAAGTAGCAGTATGGAGTCCGGCAGCCAATGCAATTATTTACATCCTCCTGACATGATCTTCTAGTGCAACAGCATGTCAAAAATAGTAATTCACATTACATGTCATCAGCCTTCTCTTTGGAATGCAGAGATTGTGTATATATAGTAATGCAGCAACCCAAAACAGATCACTGTAATGATCTGTAAATTAAACCCTAAGTGTTTAAAGCCAAGATCACTTTTGAATTAATTTAAAGCTTCATATTTGACCAGCAAGTACAGTACAGAATCTCCATGCCCACATCCTTTTCACAATGCAAAGTCAAAAGCAGAATCTGACTTCTTGTATTTGGTGCATGTTCTTGCTAACTCAGGAAAGTAAGAAGCCAACTTGCAAACTCCTCAGAAGCTGCAAGGTCCAGACCTCCATTTTGGACGGGTGCTTCCTTCATGCACTGAGTTGCCAATTGTTCACTCTAAGGAGCATGCCAGTCAGTCACATTTCAACATTGAAGAAATTTGGTTCTATCTTTACATCCTACAAAAAGGAAGTATTTTTCTAAGACAATAATTTGAAATCAAGAGGGAACACTTAACCATTTCCACAAGGTAATATCTCTATGTCCCATCAAATGTGTTATTAACATACAGCAGATGAGAAAGTGAGTCCCAAGAGGGTGCTGAGATAAGACTAATGCTACCTTTACATCATGGTTAACCTGGTAACAAGAATTCATTTAATCCTGGGGCTTTGTCAAGATTGTACATTTATTCAGCTATGCATTGATTTTAAAGCATGCTATCTGGCTCTTTTGAGCACAAGTGGTGCTTCTAATCAGTTTCCCCACAAAAATTAGATACTGTTTACATATTATAACTGCAAACATCCTAGACTTCTGAAGATTTGTATTCCACACATCTATGTTGCTTTTTTCTTCTGGTACTGTTTGGCATTATAGAAGCAGAGGATTCAACTGCTCGCATTAGTGACCTTTTTCTCTTTTTTTTTTACTATTGCTCTCTGCTTTGTATTTCTGACATGGACTAGATTTTTTAGAAATGTGGTCACTAATTGGTGTTACCAGTTTTCTCTGCTGCAGGGTGTACTGTAAGAATGTATATTTTAGAGATAAAAAAAAGGAAATCAATTACTTCCTTGCAGTGGGCACAAAGATTTCAGATATCTTCTACCTTACATCCTATTCAATATCCCACAGGAGACAAAAAAATGGGTGAAAAATCAGTGAAAATAACTGCAATACTACATGTTAGATATAATATGTTCACATAATATGTATATAGGTAGAGTCTTATATATGTAAATCCTTGACTCCTCTTTCTTCCTGAACCCCAGCATGGTGGCAGATGCCTGCAGATGGTTTTGCCAGTGCTTAGTAGGGCTTGGAGCAGTTTAAAACCCTAGTATGAGGCAACACCTCCCCCAGGATGTCTAAAGCAAAGGACACAACTTGAAATAAAAGTCACAAATATGTAAAATACTCCTACTTGGATTTCCAAACTGTGTCAATAGATGAGGTCATGAATCAAATCAGGTGGGATCAGCAGAAAGTTCAACCACTTGTAGTGGTATTATGAACAGTGCTTGAAAGGAGACAGAAAGTCAGTAATTTATTACCTGTGTTTCAAAATTCAGCTTCTAAAAGTGACAAGTTTCTGGGATTTGTTACACTTGACTAATAAACAGTGTCTCGTTTTTCCATTCCAGGGCATTGGGTTAGCTCTGACTCACAAAAAAAAAAAAAAAAAAAAAATCCTTCTATTAGGTAATGAACATTGTGACCTGCAATTCTCAGTACCTATTTAGTCACAAGGAAAACGTCTCCTTAAGAGCTGTATTATTATTACCAGTAGAACAGACAGGACAGCAGGTTTTGCATGTAATAGATCTGAGCCGATTGCTTTTACGTTTGTAGCTAATTAGGAAATCTGAAAAGCTCTGTCACTAATCTATTAACCTCGAGAGAAAATCACTGCAGAAGAGGATACTAAAGTAATGAAACCCGCTTTGCATGCACCACTGATTGCTGGTGGGTACGGACAATAAAGCAGTCAGACCTGTGCTGCTAGTGTCTCTCTGCCTCGCACAGGTAAACACACAGAATCGCAGATGGAAACATTCCCCATCCCTTTTTCAAGAGCAATTGGTTTAATTGTTTGGCCGGCAGGTGGAACCCTCCTACTTCTTATTCTCCCACAGCTTCACTCGAAACGAAGAGGGAGGCAGTCTGCATCCTTTTGCCGGCTCGGCTTTGCCAGCGGGGCAGCCCGGGATCCCCAGTGCCCTGCGAGCTCTTCGCATCTCTGCTTCCACTGTCACCGTCCCCAGGTGGTGTATACGACCTTTTCCAAAAAAGCGGAGATAAACTTGTCTCCTGTGGGCTGTGTTTCATTGCCTGACCACAGAGGAAACCAGGAAATACTATGAAATTAGAACACGCCCTTAGGCTTTTCTGACGAACGTATGTTAGTCTTCCCCCCTAGAGGGGCTTGCAAGAAAGCTGGAGAAAGACTTTTTGCAGGGAGAAAGGGTAACGGCTTTAAACTGAAAGAGGGTAAGCTCAGATTAGCTATAAGGAAGAGATTCAAAGGAGTATCTGGTCAAAGAACTCTAGGACACCAATTAAAGCTTTAGCCTTCAAAGCCTGAGCACTCAACACCTTTCACGCAGAGACTTTTATATAAACACAGCTTTAGAAAACTGTTTTTTCAATATTGTTTCCTTACTATTACTTGTTTTCTCACTCTCTTTTTCCATGTTTCACACAGGGATTGACTTACTTTTCTCCCTTTGAACACATCACATTATCAGAATATTCATTCTGCTTGTCACTATAGAAATATTTGCTTAGTTAATACCAAATAATATTTCTTCCCTTTGTTGATTTCACCTGTGAATTAATTGCTAATTGGTACCTCTGTTGAGTCCTGTCTTTAGTCAAAGTGAATTATTTTTCTTATTTTAAAACATTTTATACAAATCAGTCTCCCTTGCCTCTGGAGTCAACATAACCATGTGTAGCCAGCCTAGAGCAGGAGAGTCATGTGTGAAGAATGCTACTGCTTCTCAGCAGTTGATATTTGTCCTCATAGTCCCCCCATCCCCTCCATCCAGCTCCATGTTCTACCAGCCTTTTCTTTAAGCAACATTGCATTGCAAATGCTTACCACTACATCCTCTTTGCTTTTAGCATTATTGCTTCAGAGATCTTTTCTTCCCATTGATATGTGTGCCAGCTTAATTCTTCACCAGATGGATTAGCTTCATGTTTCCAAGTTCAGCATCACTCCTTCCCCAAAAGTACTTGCACCTGCTTCCCAGTCTCCTTTCTATGAAGTTCTGTCACTCCTAAGGGCTTCACTGTTTAACACTCCTACTCCTCTTTTCATATTTACCTTTCTTTTCTCAGACAGACCTGTCATTTCCTGGCTTGCCTCCAAAAAAATAGTTAATGCAAAGAATGAGAGATGGAAGTTTTAAGCTCTCCTGGACCTTTTGCTTCATTATACATTGATCTCCATGAGCTAAGAACTTATTTTCAAATATTAAAGTTCCAGTTGCCTCCACAACTGCATTAAACACTATCAAATAGAAGTATTCTTTGCATAGTTTCATACCAAAACTCTTATTTTCTCCTTAAATGTTTAGTTTGTTATGGGGTTTTTTCTACTTTTTCACTGCAAATTACTTTGTTTTATTCTAGTAGGCTATTGTTTATAACTTGCTACAATTTATTTACATTTTCTCCTAAACCAAACAGGATAGGCAGAACACTTCATGCTGCTCTGACAATCTTTCCTTTTTTTATTTCCTCATTTTTTTTAAAAAACTTTGAAATCTGAAAGAATAATGCAATATGTTCATCACTGGGTGAGGAAGGGCTTATAGATGAGATTTTTCTCTTCCAATCTCTGTTGTCTTCTGACTGACCAGTGGCTGGACCTAAATTTGAACTGTATTTCAAGAGAGACACTGAAGAAACTCATATTAACAATATTACTCAAGTGCAAAGGTATTTTTTGTGGGGAAAATGTATATTCATGTTTGTATATTCAATGAAATATGATGTATATTCCATGAAAAAAAGGTATATTCAACACATGCAAGAGTTGTATCATCATTCATCTGATATTAAATTCTGGGGAGCTAGACATCCTCCACTATCCTCTATCCCAAATGACTTCAAGTCTCTGAGCATGATTACAGCCAGGTCTCCTGCCTACGTGGCTTCCAGCTGTGTGTCGATGCAGCCAGCACTGATTCTCTGTTTTATTTCTTGTGGTATTTCTGTGAGTTTTCAACTTCCAAAGTGTCTCTAACTGGCAGTATCAGAAATGGGACATCGGTATTTGTTCGTATAACAAGCCTAGCACAAGTAGCAGCATCAGTGCTGCTCTGATGCTGGCTCTGTTACAGAAAGAACAGAAGCAGTCACTCTCTTCTATGGCAACACATAATTCATCTCGCCTCCAGAGGGAGATGCGCCATGTAAACAAACAAAAAGCAGAGTCCACTATTACAAAAAAAAAATATATATCCTTAGACTACGTCCTTAAATAATGGTGACTCTCCTGAAGGTGAAGTCCCTTGCCAGGGAAAGGGAAAGCCCCACATAACAGATGACAGATGCATAATCTTGGTTTTGAGCACAAGAAGGTGGTACACTGCATAAAATATTATATTGATTTTTAATATGTCATTTCTGTTGTGGTGACTGCTTGTGTTTACCACAAGATAATTGAGAGGCAGCTTATCCTTAAGTGAAACTGAGATAAGGCTGCCCAGTGTTTACAAATGAAGCAGGATATGCCAATAGGCAATAGCAGTAGAATAGCTAATAGCAAATCTGATCCCTCCTGAATGTGGTGTCCATGACTGTAAAGATCTTCCAAGCTATGTACAAAGTCCTTGATGATTAGGATGCGTAAGAGTCTAACCTGAACTGGAAACAAGTGCCCATCTTCAATAAGCAGTTCTGGATAATTTTGCTCTAAGGTCAGTGAAGTTTTACGCTGAGAGCATCAGCTTATACATAGCAACCATACAATGTTTGCAATATGTCAATACCTTCTGCCTGTGTTAGGTCTGAATTGTCAATTGGAAGCAAAACATTTTTGCCAGGTTGCCCCTCTTTTTTCACTAACTTATTTTGCTTTAAATAGTTGTTTTCTGTGATTAGATTTGGAGGCAGGAGACAAAGTAAATAGCGTTGTTCTGTCTTTTTTCTCTTTCTAACTGTGAATATAGAATATATTTGGTGAGATCCAAAACCATTATTCATGGAGGCAATGAAGAGCTGGGTTTGTAGTTAGGAAAGCTAGATATTTCCCTGAGGCACTTGTGCACAGCAACCAAGAGGTCTGGGCACCCTCACAACAACTGCAGAAACACTAGCAGTGGCGATGGCTTCTGCTCAGTCCTAGAAGGCAGATGATCTACTTTCTACTTTCTTTTCTACTACAGAAAGTAGTACAGCAATATGTGCTGTACTTTCTCACATATTCATGACCTCACCAATGAGGATTTCACTCTGTGCGCTGGAGTGAAATATATCTCAGAAACAGAGTTCATTCCTATTATGGCCATTCCAGACAACGCCCACTGCCCGAAGGGGACACTGCCCCTGAGCAGGTTCACATCTGCTGACTGCTGGACCCAGCATGAAACACGCAGGACTCTCAAGAATAACTGGGCTGCAACTCCATAAGATGTCAGTGTTTTCCGACTTGGAAGCACATGTAACACAATGAGGACTAGAGAAGGAAATACAGGTCTGAGGGAGACGGTAATCTCTTTGGATTATAAACTTTCTGGTGTGGACAGTCTGATTGTGGTTTTACAGCGCTGTTGCTGCCATGATCTTTGCCCAGTGCTTAACACTGGGTAAACAAAAGGATTGTGCTGTGACCTTGTAGGCTTGACCTGTTGAAGTCACCAGACTTACCAAACATTTCTGTTATCTTCAATGCAGATTAATAAAAGGATGCTTGTAATCTAGTGTAGATTAACTTCCCTTCACTAGCTAGGTTGCATGCATTATCCATAATGGTTGCAAATGGTATCCATAATTTGTTGCATGCTTTCCATTTAAAAATTACCATGGTTAAAATGAAATAAGAGCAACCTATGAGAAAAACCATACAATCTATATCTTTCACAATCTTGATCTTTTCAATAATTTCCTCTGTTTTTCCCCCAAGAAAGGTATGACACAGCATGTCTGTATGATCTTGTTATCCCAATACCAGATGGGATAAAGGACTTAAAAACCCAGTTCTATTCTTCAAAGTCTTCTTCTAAATAAAAGGCCTGAGGAAGAAGTAAAAACTGTATTTCTCTGCTCTTTGCTCTCCTTGAATGAGACAAGAAATAGAAGCCATGTCAGTGTATCTCTGATGTCTAGTAAGAGAATTAGAGTAAACTTCCCATCCATGCTCCCTTTCACCCAGCTAGGAAAGGGAAGCCTTGTTTCCACCAAATGCTAAGGAGAGGTGGCAAGTGTTCTGTTTCCACAGCAGTTCTATTGGAGGTCATCACTGTGTGACACTGCAGGAATAGCTCCTCTTCCCTGAGCTGTGGGTGCTGCTTGGTGAGTAATTATCTTCTCTCATTCCAGGCTTTTCACACTCCAGCAGATATTGTACACTTGGCTGTAATCTTTACTAGTCTCAAGTGGCTCTTCTCACACAAAAGGCCTGGATTCAAAGTGCCTTTAGACTGCTTCTTTCTTTTTCTACTCCTAGAGGAGTCTGAGATGCAGATGGATGTAGCTTTGCTTTGTGTTCCTTGGTAAGGGACCCACCGTGACCCCTGACTCAACACTATAGATGCATAGATGACCTCTGCAGATATCATCCTGCAACACCACTTCCAATTAATAGAGTGCATGAACTCCCCTCCAACCTGTCTGACTCACAGAAATCTTCTTTGGGTCCAGAATGCAAGCCAGAATCAGGATGAAAGGATCTGTGATAGCATATCCTATTGCATTTGCTTGCTTCCTGTGCCTCTAGTACCTTACTGCTGCACCATGCAGAGCCTTACCTGAAAGCATTTGTGGCAAATCCAATAGCATCGTCTTACAGATTGTATGGAAATACAGCCATTCATAACCACAGAATAACTTCACAGAAGTATGCCTGAAACACTGAAATATTCTAAAATAAAATGAATGTACATAAAAGTAATTATGGCAGTACAATCCTTTCACCCTTTCTCTGTTTTAATTATATTTCAGTACCTCAAAGCAAACATCAAATGACTTATTACTCAGCTCTGTTACTGCAAGGGACTGACATTTCTAAAAACACTGAAAAATCAATGTTCTATTTTTAAAAAACCCCACAATATTGTGATTCTTGGGCCAAAATCTGGCTTTTTGTCAAGAATAGAATACCTAATAGACTGGACAACAGGATCTTTTTCAGAAAAAAAAACTCTTGTAAGAAGTATGAACAGATGAAACATGCTGCAGGGCAAAATGCTGCTGATGGATTAGATAGAAAAGACCAGGCTGGATGGGACTTGGAGCAACCAGTTCTACCCATGGCAGAGGGAATGGAACTAGATGATCCTTACAGTCCCTTCCAACACAAACCATTCTATGATTCTAGGCTTCTACCTGCAGGAAAAAAAATAAAATAACTTTGCCTTTGTATGCCAAATAAAAGCTGAAAAAATCACTAAGTATCTACAGGAAAACTTTTTTTCCATAAATTTTGGGAATTGTCAAATTCAGTTGAATTTTCCCAGTGGAGTTTGGAAGGTACCTACATTCACTGAGCTGGGAGCTAATCACAACTCTCTTAGCAGTTTCCCAACTCCATTAATATAAAACAGATATACAATCAGATCCAGCATCAGACACTAACCACTTGTGTTTCTCACAATCTCCAAGGTCTGAACCTCCATTAGGAATTCATTTTATGATACTGGGACATTAATTGTCACCTATGATGAGGACTGCATGTCCCCAACAGAAAAGCTACTAGGATTTTTGGG
Source organism: Xenops minutus (assembly GCA_035221455.1). NCBI lineage: Eukaryota > Metazoa > Chordata > Aves > Passeriformes > Furnariidae > Xenops > Xenops minutus. The sequence continues at coordinate 91,490,803 of JAWWEE010000001.1, forward strand.
GATATGGGATCACACCTATTAACAGGCAGGCAGGTCTCTAATGGGGTTCCGGCAAATAAAGTATCTCAGCAGCCTGCTCAGGGAAACAGGTGGTAGGAAAGTGATGGGGAGCTCTTCTGTTTGAGGCAATGGCCAGTTAAATGAGGCAAAGGCATTTAAGGCAGATTAAAGGAAGGCAGAGGGAAGCTGTCCTGCCTGGTACAGGAATTAAAATTGGGAGCATATGGCTGGAGGGGCACAGGGAGGAGTGACAGGTGGGTAGGGAAGCTGCCCTCCCACCAGACTCTCCTCTGTGCCTCCATTCCTGTGCTGCTGTGCAGAGCTTTCTCTGACAGTACCTATTACCTCCTGGTGATTTATAGTCATCTCTCTCTCAGATGAACCAAAACACATCTCTTCTGATGGACTGTGTTCTGCAAAGCATGAGATTTTACAATACAGCTGCTATGTGTTATCCCACGCAGCAAATGTGGGAATATTTATATGTTTTTTTAAGACAACAAATATATTTCCCCAGATGCTCTTGACTGAACATATTGCTAATGGGAGTCTGTTCAGTTTTTCAGAATAAAATGCCTTTAGAAAAGAGAGAAAATATTAAAAAGCTCAAGAATCAAAGGGGATTTTTTTTAAAAGTAAAACAAGTTTTCAGCTTCATTAATGATTCTTTCTTCTCAAAACTGCTCTAAATTGTACATTACAATATTTCTCATTATCTCCTTCTTCTTAAAGATGACATTACCTGGAGGGGATATGGGTCACACTAGTTGGGTGGGTTTAGCATAGCAATGGAAAACAAGCGATACCACACTGTGTGACCAGGAATTTTGTATGCTAACGGTTGAATATAAGCCCTACTAACAGACTGAAATCTAAGTCAAATATTAAACAACACAAGTTCTAACTCTTAGGTGTTGGATGAACTTTGCTCTATTTATTTCAAAGGTTATATGAGTATCCTACTTAAATATCCAGAAGATCATTTGCAGTTGTACAGCTTGTTTACTGAGAAGTGTTAATAGATGCCAGGAAGTCAAACCATTTGTTGTGAGATGCATCTCCTTATAATGCTTTCTTATGTTGGAATTAAAGAGATTAACACAGTCAGTTCCTGGATATATAACGTGATGCATGTTCCCATTGATTCTCAGTCTCCCTGGAATGAAGGAAATATATTTCATCATGAAGAATAAGATATCTCAAAGATTTGAGAATCACCAAGTATATCTTAAACACTTTAGAGCAAATGTTTTCTTGACAGTCTGTTTAAGAAATGCACTTCTTTCACATTTCTATGTGATTGAACAATTATAACTTGACAATTTTTTCATGATCCACATTCATTTGAGTCTTCCTGACATAATCACCAGGTTAGGAGGGGTTTTTTGTGTGTTCTTGACACACAGACTGCTTTTCCTATGGTTCCAACTCTGCTTTACCACAGAATTAAATCTAAAGGACACATTCCTGCTCTTGTGCTCAGCCCACTAAATCCCTCTTCCATGATTCCTTATTTTAGTGCAACGATACTACTCCTACTTAACTTCTTGTGAGATCTGTAATGCTTTCAGGGCCTAGAAAGAATATCTAGAATAAAAATTATCTATGTACTAAATATAAATTAATAGCTTTCTTTGAAATGTATGTATGTGCTACAAGAAAACATCCTTTTCAAGCATTTAATAGAGAGTGCAGCAAATATGTATGTATCTGAAGATAGTAACCTTACTAGAGTACTTCATTTTGCATTAGGCATAAAATTTTGAGGAATATAAAAAACCATCAAAGAGTGAAAAACAGAGAACAACCAAAAGCCGTATGACTTTACCTATGAGGAAAGCAAGGGTAAATTTAAATAATTATAAAAGAAGAATGAGATCATCCCATTATAGTACACAAAAAATTGTCTTAGGAAGGAAAAACCTCTTCTTAATTGGTGGAACTTTTTACTCTGGCAGATAGTGACAGGACAAGGAGAAATGGTGTTAAACTACAAGAAGAAAGATTTAGATTAGATGTTAGGAGAAAATTCTTCACTCAGAGGGTGGTGAGGCACTGGAACAGGTTGCCCAGAGAAGCTGTGGATGCCCCATCCTTGGAAGTGTTCTAGGTCAGGTAAGATGGGGCTTTGAGCAATCTGGTCTAGTGGAAGATGTCCCTACCCACAGCAGGGGTGTTGGAACTAGAGGATCCACAAGGTCCCTTTCAGCCCAAACCATTCTATGGTTCTAGGAATTTTTAAACCTATGGATGCCAGGAACTAAATACAGCATTTTTTTAAGATTTCCTAATCAAAACAGTTTCCAGGTGATACTAAAGGATTTACATGATCAGCTGCTATTAAATTTCACCAGATCTGTGTATGAAATATTCTCTGAACAAACCAGATCTAAGAGTTACTAAAACATGTTTGAAGTTTGGTGTTTTGGGGTTTTTTTGTTTTTTGTTTGTTTGTTTTTGGTTTTGGGGGGTTTTTTGTTTGTTTGGGGGGAGTTTTGAGGGGGGCTTTTCTTCTAAGAGAAATTCCTGCTAATTTAGAAGCTAAAGGCTAAACCAGAATGGTTTTAATAGTCTAAATGGCATCTTGGAGTGCCTTCTTGTAAATATCCCTTTACAAATAAGAATACACTATAATCTTTATATGCTTTCTTCCACTGCTGGGTACTTGCTCTTCATATCTTCACATGCTGCATGGAAGTTTGCATTTCCCAAGCTATGTTCATATCTTGAACTGAAAAAGGTTTTCAAACCCATGCTTTATTTTCATATCTTCACCATCATAAATGGAGTACAAAAAACTCAGACTTCAGGTAATGTACATCAGCAAAGTACCATGAATGTCATGCAAGCATGGTAATTCAGAGAAGTGGAAGATCTAGTCTTAAACTATAACTCAATGGGGGAAAAGAGTTTTGCTCAGATTTACAAATCTTGCATGGGGGAATACTGATTTTGTTTAGTACTTTGGGATTTTAAAGGCATGAATAAAAGTCGTTCCGTAAGTAAACCGATCTTATAACAATTACATTGTGATTAACATCTCCACCACAAATTTATCTGCATCTCATATTTTGAGAGTGATCTTCTGTGTTACTGCCACAGTCCCTGTTTGCTCAAATGATTGCTTTGTTATTGTTTTTCTGTCTGCTCATCTATACAAGTGAAATGATCTTGTCCTTTCCTCTTTCCTCACTGTTTTCTCAGATCATTTAACAATGAGCTACACTTTCCATGTAGCCCTTTGTGATGAAAATGGGGAAAAAGTATGGGGGGAGGGACAGAGAACTGAAGTCAGTGTCAGATTCATATGAAGTAATTTCCTTGCTGACAGTGACTTTGCTGTCCAAAAATTTTTCTTTTCTAAAAATTGTTGTGTTCGTGGTTACATGTATTTAATTTTTTTTTCTATGGGGTCATACTTCAATGGTTCATTACCAGAATCTAGTTTTATTTGAATCTGGAAATGCTGTGATTGTATTTCTCTTTGGAATAAAACAAACAAACAAATAAACAAATAAATAAAGATAAAGCAAAACTGTATTTTCATTGTAGTTACATTAAAACACAAAGAAAGTTACAAAAAAATTAAAAACTCATTTAATTTCCACTTTTTTGACCCTTTTAAAAATTATTATTTACAATTGCATTGCTACTTTATTCCTGAATAACCAAAATTATTTGCAATAAACTTTAGTAAGGACCCTCTTCAACTCTGCTACTGGGTGTGTGCTGTTTTGTAGCCCAGACCACATTCCTGCTCAAGCAGTGTTCATTGTTTGGTATCACCTCCATATACCACCAGTTGGGATGCTTGTGTCAGTGGTTGCTGTTTATCCCTCCTACTGAGAGAAAAAGTGGGTAAGGGATTTCATTGTACCTGACACCAGCTATCCAGGCATGACATGTCTGCCTTTTCTCTAGCCTAGTAGCACATGAGAGTGAAGCCAGAGCCAAAGTGGAAGTATACTTGTCTGAAGGGATTCTTTCCCTTCACTATGCCCCATGATGGCACTCATGCATCTGCCTTGACCCAAGGCAGCTTGCATGCTCACTGTCTGACACGTGAGGTATGAGTCCCACCAGCTTAAATAATAAGTATCCCATGGTAACATGTTAGACTGCAAATTATCTATGGCACTAAATTGTAAATGATAACTGAACAGCACAGTGTGCTATGGGTAGTAGTTGGGAAAACCATAAATAAACAGCTGACTTTGACTTTTTTTTTTTTAAAATACATCTGACACTTCTCTAGTGCTATGATATAGGACACTATAATGCCATTTTACTTCATCTAATGAGCTTCCAGTGGTAAAAGCCCTGACACAAAATAAGAATATTTATGTGATCTGTGAGTCTTCCCTCTGTGCAAGTGAACTGGGAATAAATACAGTGAGGAACAAAGCAGTAGAGGGAATGGCTCCTCAGCATAGGCTGGATATTGAAGAGTGTGATGCAGTTTAGACATAAAATGAGATTGTCACAAATTATTTCCCTTGAAGCAATGTAGAAGCAGGGGACCAAAATGTGGCCATTGCTTTTTCTTGATCTGTTGTTATTGTAGCACAGCTAAGCCCTATTCTGAAATGAGAGGAAATAATATTGTTAGAAGGAGAGTCACATAAAAAGGAAGAGGGGAGGGGAGGGGACCTGCTTCATGATCCTTGATGTTCCCAGGTGGATCTAAAATCTGTTGCAAGAATTGTGGAGGTGCTCTGGAAGACTAGAAATGCCACAACTTCCTTATTATGAGGAATACTTTTCAGTAGTAAATGTGGTATTTATGAATACATCAAGTGGAAGAGTGGGCTTTTTCCATTAGCAAAAAAAAAAAAAAAAAAAAAAAAAAAAAAAAAAAAAAGTAATTTTTAAAAAAAATCAATGTTTCTTCTACTTTGTGTCATTAGCAAATTTCCAGTTTCAGGCATATTATAGATATGAGTAAATTGTCTATCACTCTGGCACTCTAAGTGAGTGTTCCTGACTGGAAAAACCTACTCATTGCAACACATGATGTAATCCTTTCTATACCAACACATTTGTTTCTTTACCCAGAAAGATTTTGGTAGTGGGTGGACAAAGAAAACCTGATGACATCAGGAAAGCTGATGATGGTATCAGAAAAACTGCCTTCTGAAAGTTTTAGCAATTTCATGGCCTCCTTTCTGGCATACAAAGAGTTCAGAAAACAGCTTTGAACTCCTGGATCATAATCTACTGAGATAATTTTGCATTCACTCCATAATTTGGATGAAGAGATGCAGAGAAAGGTTGAAAAGAACCCCATACCACATAACTTTAGCAGTGAATGAAGGTGCCCATAGAAACAGCTTAATAATGTAAAATTTCCCAGCAAAGTGAAAAAGACAGGTTTCAGTAGATGCTCCAGTTCATGGCTAGAGGAAACCGTCTCTCTTCCTTGACTGTGTTCATAGTCTAGGGAAAAAACTTTTGGCTCAAGTAGCTCTATCAGATGCCTAAAACTGGGTAGCATTTTCAGCTTTTATCTCCAGTTTTTATCAGTCATCCACCTCACTGGATGAGTTTAGAGTATCCTTCCTATTTCCTGAAGCAGAACTGTTGCTTCAGGTATCTGCAGACCCAAGAGGACTATACTGCATTAATTTTTTCTGCATTTGATTTTTATTGGACTGATAGGAAGAAGAGGTTTCATTCAAAGCAGATCCTGAACACAAAACAGGCAGTTTCATATACTTTTCCTTTAATCACCTAATCCTACAATGTAAACTTTATCTTCATCTTTTCACTCTATGTATTTTTCTATTAATACATAAATAATAATATTAAAAAAGGCAGTGGAATTTAAACATATTTTTCAGCTTTCAGTGTCTCGAGTAATTTCACTTGTTTTGGTTGAAATTTTTAGTGGGAGGAATGTTGAAAAATGAAATAAACTAGTGAAGTATAAGCAGGATCCAAGATAGTGAGGAGAATGTAAAGCTAAATTGGTTATGGTCTCATATATAATATTGCTGGCAGAGGCTTGTATTTGCGGTATAAAATGCATACAGAGGAAGTTTAATCTGTGGACTTTTGTCATTAGGTTGTATTTCAGTATGAGTGGAAATATTTGAACAAGTCAGATACTATCGATCATCTGACAGCATATCCTACAGGCAAATTAGATGTTGCCTGGAGCTTCCCAGCAGCCTCCCCTGCCCCTAGACATTTAATCCTCCCAAAGACTGTCATTTCTTGATACTTGCTCAGTTGCTTGCGCACTACTTAATGTCAGTGTTCAAGAGGTCTGTCTGGATAAAGACAGGCATCTGCAGTGGATATTCTACTTCTGAAACAGTTACCCCAGTGTTCCTTTTTAGCCCCTGGAAAAAAAAAAAAGACCACGGTTTGCCTTGTCCTCACCAGATGTCTTCAAAGATGTGAACACACACCTCACTGACTATGCAGGGAGTCTGGAGTAACTAGTTCACATGAAGATATCTACAATGTTTTTATCTGAAGTTAGGTAAGAAGGCTATATTTTTTTTGTTAACATTGTGACCGGTGAATCACAGACAGTACCTACTGCCACCACAGTACCTGGTTTTGATATAGCCTTTCAACTCACCTAGTGGAAAATGTAGAACAAACCTACCCAGACAAACAAAAAACTCCAAGGTAAAACACAGTCCTTACCTCAAAGAGTTAACAGTGTCAAAGTGGCTTATTTAGTTGGCAAACCATGATTTACTTCATTTTTCATTGCAGTGTGTTTACTAAAGTCTTGGAACTTATGAGACCTTCACACACTGTAATCTTTCTCTCCTTGCTCCCAACATACGAGTTATTTGGGTGACTACAGCTGATCTATGACGCCAGTGACAGGCTCTGCGGCAGGTTAAGATGTGTTTCAGGCAATCAGTCCTTTGGGAGGCTTTAGACACTCGCGTGGGTGGCTGAGCGGGTGGGTGTCTCGGGTGCCGGCGGAACACCACGGCTTCTGTCCATGGTGCTGACCGCTCCGGGCGCTTGTGTGGGTCCCTGCTTCTGTAAATAGCAACGGGGGGTGAGGGGGGAAAGGAAAAATAAGAGTTTTACTAGAAAGTCAGTGGAACTTTTGGGGTTCAAATTGTGTAAACCAATTCATTTAATCTATATCCATTCTTATATTATAAATATGATAATTTATAATTACTACATCACAATTATGAGAGTATAAATACTAACATGTTGTTGTCAGTTTGTATGTCTTGGAATTACACCATAAAAACCATCTATAAATTACAAAAAAATTATAAAAATCGGAAAAATTCCTAATCAAAAATGAGTATGTGCCTTTGACCTTTTTTTCCCATCTATTGATATTTTTAATTACTCTAAGTAGAGTGTATAACTATAAATACCAGTTAAGCCAGTGTATAACCACAAACCACATATACTGAAGCAGTAAGCCAGAGTCAGGAGGTGAATGGGAAGGGTTACTGAGTTTCAGAAGAGCTTCTCATTTGTTGAGGTAAATTTCACTAGTTTTGTGTACATAAAACCCTTTATTTTATATTGTTTGAAAGTTACTCCAGGCTTGCTATCATTTTGCTAAAGCACAAAAGGTCTTTTTCTTGTTCTCATTACATCTAACAGCTGGAGAATGGATAGCCTGTATACCACAGAGCGTGTAATAAATAATGAATCACTTTGAAGTATTGCTTTCATGAAAAGTCATATACAAATATGATGTTTACTTGTAATTTGTTTAAGTTATAAAAACACTAGCTGAAAGGGTGAGTTCTCAATAAATCTGCTAGAGTACTGGGTAATGGAGCCTAGCTTCTTTTCTTTTCTTATTTTTTAATTTTTCACCTCAACTAATTTATGAGCCTGTTCCAAAATCATTCCCTAAAGCACATTTTTAGCAAATTCCCCAAACGAAATGCATCCATGGAATTGTCATCAGGTTTGCTTCAATTTTTAATATCAGTTTTTCCCAGCTTCAATTCAGTGAACAAAAAAAATCATAGAAAATACCAGCTTTCATGTTATTTACATTTGCTTCCCAAATGTGTCGAAGCACTAATACCTTAAGGATTAAATGTGAGCTCAGTTATTTAAATTTTTTCATAAATAAAGCATAAATTATTCTAATTAAAAAATTAATCAAAACTTCTAAAGAAAGTTGTTCTGACAGTGTCAGTTTCACCAGTGGTTTAGTAACAATGATGTATTTTAAACTAGATACTTAAGCTTCCTACAGGTCCACAAACTAGTTTACCAACCCTATGCAAGCTTCCTTCTTTCTTGACCTGCTATGACTCAGGCCTGTAGGAACCACAAATCTTGAAAGGTCACCAGCTCCATTCCTTCAGTACATCAAAATTAGCAACTGAAAGCAATTATGACTATGAAGGGTGGGGGGTTTTCATGCACAGAGAACATAGAATGTCCTGCAAACAGCACCAAGAGCCCAAGAATTAGCTGTAGGTAGAAGGTGTTCTGGTCATTGGCCATTCCAATCTCAAATTCTACTTCCAAAATCCTTCTTGTTGTGATCAGATGCTCTTTTATCAAGCATCTGTGTCTCAAAACCTGGAATATTTAGGTTATCTACACTCTGTTCTGCAGACTAAGACTCCTGTAATAAATCTATGGCATTTGGGGACTCTATTTTGTTTCTGTAATTCACCATTTTCTTTATGCACTGATACAAGTTTCACTGAAGTCAGTTACAGTAATTCTGTCCGGTACTAAAGCAGCCTCCTTGAATTGGGATTATACACTTACTGATATACAGAAGACACAAAACATATTATTTGTAATTTTTTCAAAACAGATTTGTGTGCCAAGTGCTTTCTTGATGCACTTAAAGTATAAACACTTATATCAGAGAAACACAGAAACAAAAAGGTGGGTTTGTGATGAAAGCATTCTTAAAGAGAATATAAGACATTTTGTCCACAGTCAAGAATTTTTCACTGAAAGTATTTTTCAGCTTTGTTGGATCACTTTCAAGATACCTGTAGGTACTGAGATTCAAATTTTAAGAAGTTTGTTGACCTATTAGTGGAACCACTGAAATCCACATGATTAGCCTGATGAGCAATTAGTTATTCATAGGAGGATGTGAATTACTGAAAGCAGAGTCCAATCACTAAATAGTGATGTGATCACTAAATAGTGATAACAACTGACATCAAAACGCAGAAATACTCTCTGTTTTAAATAGATGTCATTACAGATGTGGTAAACAAGATATTTGTATCTAAGCAGTACTGACTGAAACAAATGACAAAATAATAAACACAAAAGAAAGAATTATGCTTTGAATCATACACATCTGTGTACAAGGGCCCACAAAATTTCCAGGCCTTTGAATAAATATTTTTATATTGTATCTTAAAAAGGGTCAAGAGTATCCTGTTAATCCAGTTGTCTTTCTTTCTGTTCCAAATCCTTTGAAATGCTGAATTATTTCAAAAGGAAGATTTTTAAAAGGAAGATTTTTCAAAAGGACGAAGTTAAAGGTGTTTGTTTAATCCCACCAAATTAAATAAACTTTTTCTAAACCAAGAAGAAATACTCCAGTCAACTTTAAGTATCATGGTACTGTGTTCAGTAACATTTCTGAATGTGCATTAGTAGATTAAAAAAACCCCTAACAATAAACTAATTTACTTCTTCTGTGAAGTTTGAAACCACGCAGCAGTCATAAAATAACTTGTGTCTAGAAAGGAGTGTTCTGGTGAAACTGGACAATATTTCAGACCAGAAGTACTGGCTTTGTAAACCTCACTGAGTGTGCACGTTTTCTATGTGACAATTTTACACAAATTCAGGATATATTTAATGAGCTTTAACTACCATAGAGTTTACAGTTAAACAGCATCTTTATAAACTCTGAACACTTTGTCTAAGATCATGATTAAACAAACAAACAAAAAACCAAACAAAACCAAAACCAACAACAAAAAATCCAAACAGCATATTTCCTTCACATTCCTCCAAGAATCTATTTACTATGATACTGTTTTCCCACACTAACTAACACTGTTTACAAATTCCTGGTAGCAGTAGAATCACCTCTTATCAATTGACACTGGTGAGAAGAATTGTTTCAAATGAGATAAAATCAGAATAATTTTACCATTTGCTTTCAATTTGGCTGCAATTGCTATTTCAAGTTCTCTGACTTAACAGTAGTGAAACAATACATTTTCCATTTTTATTTAGACACATTATTTAATTTGAAAATACCAAATTACATTTCTCATAGATCACTTATAAATTAGATCACAGAATTCACAAACAGCCCTGAAATGTGCCCTGATGACTGTATGCAGCTTTTGGCTGGTGAGAAGCTGACACTTTTTTATTATTATTACTGGCCTTTACAGTAAGGATTTCCATTTTAGTTCTCCTCTGTTCATCCACACAGTTGTGTGTGCTCTTTAAGACATCAGAAAGTAGGTAGACTTTAATTTTCCTGAATGGATGGAGTGGTGGAGCAAGAGAACTGAAACAGAAGTTGGAAGAGATACCAGACAACTTTAAAGATAGAATTTTAAAGCTCTGCAGAATACAGGTCTCATGATTACTCTGAAAGCTTTAGAAGTGTGAACAAGCATGGAAATATTACTGTTTAATTGGTTACTACCTGTCAGTGACTGGCCATCTTCATATGTCTCATTTTCATTGTCTAACTTTCTTTGTGAAAACAAACATGCTAGCTTAAATCACATTTTATGTGACTTTCACAGCAATCTAAGCAGATGTAGACATTAATTACATTTCTGTAACTATTATATAGGGTGTTTATAAATTGCTCTGGCAAGAGTTCTGCTAAAAACTAGTTTAAAGCTGATACATGTTCTTTCTCAAAATTTTGAAGTTGACTGACACTAGTTTCAACTTTTTCTTTGTTACAGACCATGCACATAGCAACAGAAGAATTCATTGCCCAAGTAGGAACATCTGACTTATGCTGTGTGGATATTTCAGCTGTACTACATGAAAACTGCTGCTGTTTAAAAAAAAAAAATAAAAAAAAACTTAAGAAATATTTGATTTATCTAATCATAAAATCCTCACAGGATCTCATCAATTTTTCAGCTTTTTTCCTCAAGAAATCATTGATTCCTTAACCAAAGTGTATGGACATGAGTGAAGAGAAATTGAGTCCAAACAGCAACAGTTTTTGACACATCAGTCTGCCCACTGCCAGAGAGAAAAATCATTTATATTGTTTAGGATCAGTTACTGATAGCGATGCCTGGAAGGCTAGTTTTTTGAATTGCCTTCACTAGATATTTCAAAGGATATTGCCATGGTTAAATCATAGTGGAATTTTCTTCAAATTCTTTTGGCAGTTCCTACTTGGTCAAAATTATGCACTGAAAATTATCAGAAGGTTTATTTAACTGTTTGTCATAAGAACATGAGCACCATATCTATTAATAATAGTAACATCTAAAATAAAGTTCCTAGTTTGGATCATAGTTAACAAAATACAATTTCTGTGTGGTTTCATTTAGTGCTTAAGATTGTAATTGTATTTTTGTTTGTTTTCAATTCAATTTGCTTTCTGATTTCTTAGTAGAAGGTGGTATCCATGAATCTGTAAAAGTTATATTATTCACCTGAGGTTCATAATGAGAAATGACCAGTCATCAGAGGCTTTACCAAAATTCTTCACCAGTTTTCTCTAAAGGCTGAAGTCCTATCAGAGCAAAGATCAAAACAGCATGATGCTGAGTGGTGTGGGGTTTTTGGTGAAGGTACAGAAGAACATTTTTCTAAACTGTCCATAAACTGCTGTTGCAAATAACTCATGACATCAGCAAAAATAATTCCTTCCTAAACTAAATTTGAAAACTAAAGTTCTTGAAATGCTTTCTTAATTTCTACTTTCTCTCAAGTACAGCAGCAGAAAATTGTCTAGTAAATAATGGACCATTTGAATCTAGACAGATTAACATCAGGCCCTCATGACTGGCACTGAAGGGCCATAGTGGAAGAATGTAAATAAGTGTGTGGCTTAAACTCATCTGCTAGTCTGTTTTTTCTTGCATCCCTTTCAGTTCAAACTCAAACTATCTACAAGCCATCTTCACTATGGTTCAAGAATGCTCATATAGTCAGTAATGGCTGCAAAAGGGTTCAGAAACTGCTCTCCCTGCTTTGTTTTCTCCCTTTGTTCTGGGCTCTCTCTTGAGATACAGCACTTCATTGTCTCTCAGGTTTGCAAACAGATCTTTGGTCCACCTCTGCATCAGTTCCCTCATGACTTGATTTGCTGGGGTGAGGCTCTGGCAGCCTCCCTTCACCACACTTCTCTTTCAGCTTCTGTTTTCTCTGTGGATGGGAAATACTAATGTGGTTTCAAGATCGTAATGCCCATGTAGGCAAGCTCCTTGCTTTCCTGGGTATGTGATTGGTCATTGACACACTGCAAGTTGTCATAGACATGAATCATAGAAATGCTAGCCTGGCTGGGGGTGTTCCTATGCCAACTGTCCACCAGTTCAAAGGCCCTTTGCTGTAAGCTTGATAAATGGTGAGTCTCCATTCAGACAGATTTATTGCTCAGGGAGAGATTTTCCCAGAAATCCAATAAACATTTCAATCAGTTGATCTCATTTACTTCAAGGCATTCAAAGAAAGGTAGATTCTCAGTTTATCTATTCCCCTTTATTGATCATAACTGATTGTCTTTTAAAAAAAATTCAAATAATAATAAGAATTACTTGCAAATAGCTTGCCAAATAGCTATTATGCATTGTGACCTGTATTAATAATCTCTAATTTGCATTATTCTTTGATTTTGTTATAGTTACTTTGCTTATTGCTCATATTGGTCAGCGATTGCTGATGAACAATGCAGAAAAGCCTAAAAGAAAAGTTAGCCTTCACTTTACAATATGTTTGTTTAGCACTTTATTGCAATGGAGCTTTGATGTCACTGGCTTCTGGGAACGATTGGCAATATCAATATTCAATAACTATAATAATGCACAACATCCTTACTTGCTTCATTTTAATCAATGTAGTTCAAATATAACATTCACCATAAAGCAGTTCTTTGACCTGATTCACTCCTATTTACACCAAAGTAAAACAGGAATAATGCAATACAGACAGCATTTGAGAATGAAAAAAATGAACATGGTCTATTTTCTCTTTCAAGCCCTTAATTTCAATTTTTTTATGGCAGCTTTCTTGCAACAGGTACTCAAAAGCTAGTTCAGTTCACATTGCCTGAAATTTCTCATAATAGAAGACTTTTTTTTAATTGCATACAACTTGGTCAGGCACCAGGCTACAGGCTGAAATTTTTCATGCCAGATGTCTGACTTAGATTGAATATTGATTTTCTTTTCTTCAGAATTTCAGGGAAAAAATAAAACCAACTGGTTGCTTCTGAGATTTGCATAAAGTAGCAAGAGAAATTGACTGGAGCTAGATTTTAAATATATAAATCTGTACAAAAGTGCCTCCTATTCCCATAGGGTGCTCTGTAGATAAAATTATCTGTATTTGTGAAGTGCTAATACTTTACACCACAGAAATACCCCAAGAAAATCACCAGTTTTGTTTTCATTCCGAAGTCTGAATGAAGTGTACTTGTAAGGCCACATGGTTAATGAGGAATAGGAATAGAAATAAAAATAGTGATGATTAACCCTTATTTAAGAGACAGGCATTTTAAGGGAAAATTAGCATATGATCAAGCAGTTAAAGGCTTAAAAAGTACATGAATAGGCAGACTGTATTAAGATTTCACACAGGGTCTCAACTCTGCTTCTCTTTTTTCTTTAAGTACTAAGCTTTGTATTCTTTCAATTCTTTATTGGTTTTGGTTTCAGTTTTTGTTTGTTTTATACTATAAAATGGCAGAAACTATAGCACAATTTTAAAAAATATGTGACATAGCATTTGCCATTGTAGGAAAAAAAGAGCTGTTTCTTTGACTCCTTATCCAGGTTACTATCAAAAGAGTCACACTAGTGATCTACACTGTTTGGAATTCTAAAAGCTCAGAACTGCAGTGGTGTCTTTCTGCAGGGTAACCGGGGACTGTTGATACCTATTAAATATATCTTCCAAAAAAGCTTTCGACCAGGTGAGGGTTTTTTGAGCTGTTGAGCAAATACAAGGACAATTTCTCTGGGGACTCCATGGTTAATAAAACTAAGATGGATAGTACCCCAAAACTACAAACTGATAGAGAGGCCCTTTTTTAGAATAATTTTATTGTAGCATCAGTAGCAACAGTCTCCGGAAAGCTTTTAGTATAGGCCTTAAACAAAGCTGTAGTAAAAGCTTTTTTATTATGGAAGTGAACATCAAAACCCTTTGGTTTGCTTTTTTGTTGTTGTTGCTTTTGTTGTTTGTCTTTTTCCTTAAAAAAGCTAATGTGTTTTTAAGTAACTCTAATCCAATCTTATAAAATGCATAATTGTTCCATGAAAATTTTAAACATAGAAATCTATGAGAAATTAGAATTTTGCCTTAAAGGTATATATACCCATATAGATATTTATTGCTTACATGTTCTACATCATGACTTAAACCTGTAATTTCTTTAATACTGTGTATTACAGTCTTTCCCATAAATGTTCATTTGGATTAGGTTTCATTGTGTCCTTGTATTTCCTATTGTTCAAACTACTCTGAGAGACCAACTGGCAGGAAGCATTTAAAAATAGAGACCGGGTAACAGGTTAGCCTACCTGGCCCTAAACACATATTTTTATCAGCTCCATGACTTGTATCCAAGGTGACCGTTTTCTAAGAAAATCTCGGTGATGGACACAGGTTTAAAAATGCAAAAATAATTACTGCTACCCCGAGGGAGTCCAAATAACCATATGTAGGCTCAATAAATTTTTTTAAGTACTGTAATATCTTTGCTTAAAAGAAAAGACAGGTATTGTACATGAAAGCTAACTTCCATTGTTTCCACAAAACACTCCTCAATAGCTATATAAAGAAATGCGATTAATGCAGATGTCCATGTCAACTTTCATGGAATCATAGTATAAGAGAATGGTTTGGGTTAGAAGAGATCTTAAAGATCATTCAGTTTCAATCTCCATCCCATGGGCAGGGACGCCTTCCACTAGAAAGTGTGTCCTTTCAAAAAATATAAATAAAACTAAGTTTCAGGATTTCTTTTTGAAAAGCATAATTTCAAGTGATGCTCTTTAAAAAAAGAAAATTATATTCAAATGAAGAACAATTGTTTTAGAAGCCACAAATTGCCAATTAACTACCTCTTTCCTGGAAAATATGACCTCAGTTCTAAGTGTTTCAACATCAGAAGTAATTCTCTTTGGAAATGTGGTCAGATTTAGTATGGAATCTGTCTTGCAGTTGCATATAGTATCTCTGGCACTAAAGCACATTGTTTCCCAAGAGCCATAAAATTTACTGGTACTCATTTGTGCACACCCTCAGGTATCGTGAGAAATGAGCTTTGTGTATGGAGGTGGGCAATGAATGCTGTTTGGGTGCAGCTGGCAGAATGCACACAGAGATCCAGTGTCCAGGGTCATTTCCCAAAAGAAAGCACTAGAAAACTACCTGATATAGTAGTAGTGGTTGAGCAAAGAAGGGATAGCAAATTATTAAATCGACCAATATTCACTAAAATAATGGTCTCAGACCTCAGCTACATCCAGGTGAAGGTAATTTCAAAACCCAAAGCTTTATCAACTCAAGGAACCTACAAATTACATTAATGTCTCATAAGAGAATGTATGATTTAACTTATTTGTAGTTAAGTAACAACAGAAGTAGAGTACACATGTAAGGTAAAACTTGGCTGGCGCAACTGATTCATTGAGCGGAAGGTTGCAAACCAATCCTGAGTATCAAAGAAACAAAACTTGTCCAAAGAGGCTATACAATAAAAATAATAAATGTTCAGGATTCATTTTTATCAATTTCACAAAAATATAATTAATTTTAAATAATAATAACGAATAATTTCTCCCCTTCAGTGTCATAACCAAATGTTAATATGACCTACTAAGGACAAAAGAAATTAGTTATAGTCTTCATTGAAGACCTGAGTTCGGATTTAATCCAAGAAAGGATTTTTTTTCCATAGGTTAACATTTTTTGAATTTGCCTCAGACAGACTTGAGCCATAATTTGTGTTGTCATGACTTTTTTCTTTGCATTAAGCTGGAGAAAACAGACTAATTAAAACTTTGTATTAACTTAATTTAACATCCATTTCAGCATCCAAGCATTTTCTATCACATTTTAATTTCTGGAACTTCTTTGTTTATTCCTAATGGAGACATCTTTGTTTCCAAGGACTTTTACCTATTATTTATATTGTGTTTGTTTATGACAGGATTTCTGCTTAGGTGATGCCTTGATGTTCACATGTGTCTAAAGTGTGTTTCAGTTGCCTTTTACTGGAGGAGGTTTTTACTGCGCACTCCCAAAGCAAACATTGCATCACTAGCATCACTTACCAACCCATGAGTTAGGCTGACAAAAATAGTAACATTTCTAACCTTTAATTCTTTGGCCACCTTTATTTTGGCTTCTTCAACTAAGCCCAGACTTGAAAGCAGTCTTATGCACACAATCAACTTATGAGTACGCAATCACAATTTATTGCATGTGATGCACATAATAAATGGCTGGGGTAACGTGGTGTGATGTGCTCAGCAGTTCGTGAGCGGGCAGACGAAGCCACTCTGCCAGCCAGCCTGGCAAGGCAGTTGGCAAATATGCAGAAAAGGGCTAACCCTTGGTATTCATTTCTTGCAGAGGGCTGAGCTTTCCTGAATTGCTGCCTTCCTCCTCTCTGATTTTACGTCTTCCCATACTGCGTTATTCCTCTTGAGTCTAGCATGACTTCATATTTTCTGCTTTAAATTAGTTCTTTTGCCAATAGCAGTTCTGTATTCCTGTGGGCTTTTTATTTCTACTTTTCAGCCTACATGAGCCAATGGCCCATGTTACCTGCCTCTCAAGAGCTGAGACTGCTACAGCTCAGCATCGTCTTCCCTTTGTAAAAACTGGGACAAGGACACGTGTGTCTTCTCTGCACATGTACTCTTATTCACAACACTGAGATGCTCATTACCCAGCATCATTTGGAGACAGAAAGCAAGAGTCCTAAAACAGGAAAGCTGGTATTACCATAGATCTACAGGTGAGGTTTGTAAGAGGCATGAAAAAGAAAATAAAAAAAGGAGACTCCCCAAGAACTAGCTGTTCTGCATCTGGGAAATGCTAATGCACATTCAACCAGGTTTGGAAGGGAGCTGTGGGGAAAGACAGTCCTGACCAGCCCCTCACAGACATGCTTTGCCTTTGTGCTTGCTCAATGCTAGGCCCAGGGGTGGTGCAGTAAAGGTGCCAGGGAGGGCAAGGAGAGCACAGAGCTCACCTTCCCTCTCTGTCTCTCTTCTCTCTCCCCTTCCTCGACCTCTCTTTTAGCATGCCTCTTTAGATCAGCCCTTTCTTCCTCTTTCCCTTTGGTTTGGCATGATCCTGTTCCTTCCTGTCTCCCCTCATTCCCTTCTGTTTTCTCACCCCAATTTCACTTCGTAACCCTGCTTCCCTGCCATGACATGACAATCAGTCTCCCTTGAGTCATCCTTACTTCCCCCCAACGTCCCCCAGCACTCTGACGTCTTTCCCCTTTCCTCCCCCTAGCTCTGACGGACACGGTCCTCTCACCCCACTGAACCCTCCTCCTTTATAAAGGGATTTTCCTCTTTTTAATCTACGAGCCCCCCGTCGCAGCCTCAGCACTCGGCGCACCGCCGGCACCGAGGGGGGAAGAAGAGACGATCCTGCCTTCGCTCCTTCCCTCCCCCCGCAAGAGGGAAAACCCCGGGCGGGGGGCAAAGCAGCCTGCGGCTCGGCGCCGACACCGCGCCGCGGGATGGGCGGCCGTGCCCCGCGGGCTGCGGGGCAGCGCGGCGGCGGAGCGCAGGTGGGCGGCGGGCGCGGACCCCCTCCTTCCCTTGCCCGACGGCGCGGGGCGGCGGGCGGGGCCGGGCGGTCCTGCCGCGGGCGCGGGGGGGATGCGGAGCCCCCCGGGAGGTCGGGCTGGTCCGCGCGGGGCTCCCGCGGAGCTCCCGTCGGGAGCGCGGACGGGTCCGGCCGTGCGAGAGAGACCGCGGAGCGGCGGGGAGAGGCTGGCAGGGCGCTCCGAGGGAGATTGGTTTCGGGGCAGACGCTGCCTCCGTCGCTCGGGAGTTTTCCCCTCGCTGTAGTTCGTATACCTCGGCATTTCTGCCGTCCGACAGCTTGTAAGCCTTCCGTTCGCTTCTCAAATTGCGGGAGAGAACAGACTGATACTTTTCATGCTGGACAATTAAATGTTGCAAAAAATAAGGCGCAGATTTTAAAATACAGGAGATGATTAAAAAGGGGAAAAGACTCAGCATTACAACACAAAGACTTAAAAGATGTATTTCGCTGTTGTAGCTATTACTTATCCATAGCTCTTTTGAAACTTAAAGCAGTTTTGTGCCTTGTCTTCAAACTAGTGACTTTTATAGAAGTCCACATGGTCAAGGTCTTCTGTTCCTTATACCAAACTATTCCTTGACTGAAGACTACCCAGACACTGAGAACTTCGTGACACTAAAACAAAAAATCACTGTTCAATAACTGACTTCTAAGAATAGTGTAGCTTTCATCCACATCATTCATTCCCCTTTGTAATCAGTGGATGCAGCCATTGGTTGTTGCTCCACAGGCTTTTTAATTGGCATGTAACATTAATCTCAATTACATCTGAAATTCTCATTTCAGAAATTCACCAAATTAGTTTCTTTAATAACCATCTGAGGATTTTTTGTACACTGATTCTGAAAGACAGGTTTGTTAAAAACAGACCTATTATTGCATTCTCTCCAGAGGTCTTAATGAAATAGCGATAAAAGAAACAGTTGGGACTTCAACATGGCTTTCCATGTGGAGGGACTGGTGGCCATAGTTGTCTTCTACCTGGCTATCCTGGCAGTAGGAATATGGGCTGCTTGGAAAACCAAGAACACCGGCAGTGAAGGAGATCGCAGCGAAGCTATTATAGTCGGTGGAAGAGACATTGGCTTGCTAGTGGGTGGATTTACAATGACTGGTATGTAAAAAACACCCTTTTTTTTTCCTAGTGAACATATAACTTGTCAGTTTTCCTGCTGAATGAAGTGTAATCTGCATGTTGAATAATGCAAAATGGAGAAAATACATATACTTTTTATCCAATTGTTTAGTCAACAGCCAAATGTAGCATCTGTATAAAACAATATTTGTAAATCATACAGGAAGAATATATTAGTATTAATGTCCATTGTTTCCATGTTTATCTGTAGATCAGATATGTTTGGAACTAAAGTATGAAATTTACAAAGACTAATAAGAAATCCAGTTTTAAAAGAACTTTTATTGTTGTTAAAGCCATCCAAATCTGTGTATTATTTTTGGTTTTGTTTAACCTGAGTAAATAGAGTTTGTAGAGGAAAAGATTGGGGGCCTGGGGGAGGAGGTGTGCAGCATCAATTTCAATTAACTTTCTAAAAGAAAACTGGTGTAACTCCAAACTTGTAAATCTACAGATTTCAGCAAACTTACTTTGTGGATTCTTTTAGCTTCTTTTGCAGCAGTTTGAAAAAAATAGTATATTACTATCAATAGCAGTATCAGAAAGAAAACCTGGGTGAAGGAAGAGTTCTTCACTAATTTTATAAGCAGTGCTGAGTCCCAGAGCCAGTCAAACCAGCTGCCCTCCCTGGGTAAATAAGTTATTCACAATGCAGTCCAAAATCTCAAAACTTACATTATGGTGTTGGAACAAAAATGCATTATAAGAAGAGTGAATTAGCACACCATTTTTATTAAGGCAACTAAATTTTTAACTATGCCCTTTTTTTTTAATTTTTTCTAAATCTTCTTCAGGCAAAGCGCCTTCAATTGACAAATTGAATTTATCAGGCTGTATTTATGTTTTGCCATTTTGCCCCGCGCTGCTCTCAGAATTATCTAATACGGAAGAACCAGGTAAAACTTGGGCCAAAATTCTGCATTCTTTAGTCTAGATAAATTCTCATCCTTTTGCAGGGGTATTTTGCTCAATTCAAAGACTGAATATTTAGATATTGAGTAAAGAATATTTAAAAGTCAACAAAATTTGAATAGAGTCAGTTGTCCTACTTTTTGCCCTTTGTTATAATTTTCTGTATTACGTATCTGTCAGCTACTGAAGCATAAGATATGATGAGATTCTGCTCATAGCAAGAGCTGGTCTGACTGCTTTCTGCTGAATTAAATGTTTTCAAGAGCACTGAAACGAGAATATCTTGCAGAAATACTGTTTGCCACAAAACAGTAAACATTAGATCAGGGCAGTGGAGATAAAACAAGGCGTTCCCCACAGAAGTGGTTATGACTAATGGCTTTGCGTGAAGAAGACACAAAGTCTGATCTCCTTAATCCTATTTTACAGAAGTATGTTGCATAATGGCTGAAGCACAGATGAGACTTGAACTGGGGTTTCCTATACCATAGGCAATTTCTATAGTCACTACAATTCATACCTACACACGCTCATCATGTTTTGTGCAATCTCTAAGATGGCACATATCTAGTTTCTGATCTCAAAGCCTTTGGGTAGCTAAAACTGTCATGGATTTCATACTGTCAGGTTTTACACACTTTCTCCCCTATGCCTTCCTTAAATATGGCAATTAAGGCTTGAGATGGCAACTAAACTATGCTTTCAGTTGCAGGGAACCACACCTGCCACATAAAGCTACATGAGGGAACAAATCTCCTGAACCGGGGGTTAGTCTGAGTTTTGTCTTGATGAGGGTGTTCGGTCACTCAGTTTGAAAAGTAAGAATAAAACAATTATGAAAGTAAGCTGATCAAAATCTGCAATTTTTTTAACATATTTATAATTTTTACAAAATCGTCACATTATTCAAGGACATACTTACTTATTAACAAATGATAGATGCAGATTTTGTGCCTCACAAATAGAGATACAGGAGTATCCCAACATTGTCTTTATATTTTACAGGTTTAATTCTCTAAATATGAACAAAAAGCAAAGCCTACCCTGCAAAAGGAAACCAAGAATTTTTTTTAAAGATCCCCCAAAGGGATTTTTTTTGTATGGACATGAAGCACTTTGGGTTACGAAATAAGGCCTAATTCTGTCTTTCTTGCCTGAGAGAAACACAACAACATTCCATGGATATTGGCTATGAAATTGGTAGCAGTTTTCAGGGCTACTTGGTGGGGAGGATGACAGTACTTAGCCTATAAATTTAAAATAAAATTTGGAGCATAAGCATCCAGCTCAAGATTCCTGAGTAATTGTAGTTGATTTTCTAAACAGCATTGAAAAATCTTAAAGGACTACCTATGAATAACAGCAATGGATATATTTAGATATACTCTATGATCTTGAAAAAGCAGTTGTATCAACTAGCTACTGAAATGCCTAAACACAAAGCCTATTGAAGGTTGAGTGTGTCTGCAACTATGAAAATCAAAAGAATGAAAAGATTGAATTATGGATAGATCAGAGCAGCTCATATTAAAATGATCTAATATCATACCATAGCAGACATGTATTCTATCTGTGTATCATTTTTACATAATTATAGATTAAATGTTGCATTAAATATTAGCTTTTGTTATTTTGTGCATAAAATTCTTAAGAAGTGGTATTTGCAACAAACTTGAGTCTACTTTGATTTTGGTGATAAATTTAAACCCCAAAGGAAATATTTGAAACTACATAACCAAAAGCTCACATACATGACCCAAAAAGTAATAATCTATTTATGTCATTTTTTTCATTTTAGTTGAATAGAGCTATGTATCCTTCTACAAAAAAAAAAAAAAAAATTACAAAATTCTATTTTTGTTATAATTCTTGGGTCAGGATTTTCATTTTACAGAACTTGGTAGGTTTATTAAATAATTGGAAGAGTCAGACAATCAGGGGATCATTCCAAAGAAGTGCCAAAAAATCAGGTTTTCTAATACATATCAATAAATATAAAGAACTCTGAGATCAATTTCTGTGTGCCCCATAGGAACAAGGAGCAGAATTGCACTCCATATCCTCAGTATTTGTCTGATCATTTTTAGGGTGCATGTTTTAAATGGATGTTGGTATTTATTGCAGTTTTTGATTCTTCAGATGACAGGCAAAGAGAGGATTAAAATAGACCACCACATGAATTCTTCCATAGATTGCTAAACATTATATTCCTTTTATTTGATTTATGAAGGAAAAAAAATAATTTTACTAAAAATAAAGGCATTAAACCAACTTTAAACTGTGGCTTAGCAAACTGAGGATCAGAAAATTAATATCCCAGGTTGAAATCCTATCCAATTTTATCCCATTATTTTGTTTCTGATATATTTATCTGTGTCAATGTATGTCTGACTACCCATTCACTCCCTCAGAAAAAGGCATACAGAACCTTTGTAGAACTCTGTGGTCCTTGACAGATGTTCCAATGCAGTCATGTGCACAGAAAAAATTGATCAGCAGCTATTTTTCAAACCCAGAAATCAAGAATTTAAAAATAAGGGCTAAATCCCCCATGCCACCTTATGCAGCAATATCTGCCTGCAGGATGTTGTTCCTGTCTCAAGCCTGGGGAGAGCAATGACTCCTGCAACATCACACAGAATGGATTTGATCTCCTCCAAAAGAAAATAAGGCAGCTAGTCATAGCATCCAAGTGCATCTGGGAAAAGAACTGCCACATCTGTGGCAAGCCCAGGCAAATTGATTCTGGAATTTGAAGCCCCCTTGTACCACTGCTGCAGCAATGCTGGGTGTCTGTCCTTTATATTATTCCCCATCTGTAACTGAGTATCATTCACAGAGAATTCATGGTCCTGCATTTTCAGGGAAGGAGGCAAATATCATTCCCTTCCTAAATATTTACTTTTGATACTGTATACAGGTGTTTACAGCCTATGCAATAAGACTGTGCTGCTTGAGGCACAGTATGCAACATGTATCCCGGGTAGTCATGGACCCAAAATCCAACAACTCAGTGTCTGGGTGGAGATCAGAAGCAAGTGGTGGCCCTCAGGGCTTCCTACTGGAAGCAGTGCTATTCAACATCTTTGTCGAGGACACAGAGGGATTGAGTGCACCCTCAGCAAGATTTCAGATGAAGCAATCCATCCATCCAAGATGGTTGCTGTCACATTTTAGAGGGAAGGGACGCAATGCAGAGGGACCTGGACAGGCTCTTTAAGGTGAGCCTGTGAGAAGCCAAGTGCAAGATTCTCCATCAGGATTCAGGGCAAATCCCCACATGGTTACAGACTGGTTGATGAATGGATTAAGAGCAATCCTGTTGGGAAGAACTTGATATGAGCTGCCAATATGCACTTGCAACATAAAAAGCCCATCACATCCTTGGCTGCATCAAAAGCAGTGTGGCCAGCAGGTAAGAAAGGTGATATTGCCCTTCTACTCTTCCCTGATGAGACCACCCTGGAGTAACATGTTCAGTTCTGGGGCTACCAACATAAGAAAGTCTTCAACTAATTGGAATGGGTCCAGAGAAGGGCCACAAAGATGGTAACAGGGCTGGAGCATTCCCTGTACGAGGACCAAACTGAGACAGTTGGGGTTGCTTAACCCAGAGAAGAGACAGATCTGTGCAGACCTTATAGCAGCCTTACGGTACCTAAAGGGGTCTTATAAGAAGGATGGGGAGGGACTGTTTATAGGGTAAGAGGTAATGGTTTTAAGTTGGAGGAGAATAGATTTAAATTGGATATTAGGAAGACATTCTCTAGTATGAGCATGGTGAAGCACTAGAACAGGTTGCCCAGAGAAGCAGTGGATGCCCCATCCCTGGAAGTGTTAAAGGACAGGGTGGAAGGAACTTCGAGCAACCTGATCTAGTGGGTGGCATCCCTGCCTGTGGCAAGGGAGTTGGAACTAGATGATTTTTAAGGTCCCTTCCAACCTAAGCCATTCTATGATTCACTTTCTCCATGATTCTATGATACTAGGACTCTGGTAAACAAAGTATTGTGCTCCCACCTACACTAATTCATACTGTCAAGAGTCGCATAATCCAAAAAGTCTGTCAACTTTTTATATAAGTTATGTATCCGTGTTCTTTCCATTAAGGATCAGTCTCCCCAAGTGGTCTGATAGGGGCATTACTAATCTCTTATCTCTGTAGTACACGATAGACCTCGATAGCCAAAAGTCTGCTGGCTACAGGGCTCCTTGGGTCACTTTTGTTGCAGACTTTCTCTGAATGCACAGTCCTCATAAAAGTCCATTGTACCATTTCCAGCAGCAGGATGGTCCATTCCTGTGCTTTAAAATGCTAAAAGGGAGACAATTGCAGTGCTCTGGTTGCTGGAGATCTTTGTTTCTAAAGCCATGGTGAAATTCAGCAAAATACCCTCTCGTATTACTTGGGAAATATCACACCTAAGTAGAAGAGAGTGGTCATTTAGATTTTAATGAAATTTCTTAGGCAATTTTATTAAATCTTCTTAATTGTGTTTCTTTCCGATGGTTTGTCTTAAACATAAAGTGAAGTTTGCTTATATATTGATGAATTATGAGAAAATTATGAAGAATGTTTAAGGAAAATACATTTCTAACAATTGTAGATTTTTACACAGAAAGCCTGAGCTACTCTTATATGAGAAATTAAAGGTTTCTGATGCAAATCAAAACAGCTTTACTAAAATCTAGGACTTGTAATGATCTGTCTGCCCTTGTTCAAACTACAAACCTAGATTCATAAAGCTTACTTATTATACATTAGATTTAATCAAAAATTTTTTGCATGGAATCTGCAAACAGGAAGAGATAAAACCTTATTTTGTGATTTGTTATGAAATATTTTTGTAGATGTAATCGCAATATATTTCTGTGTTGGAGTTTTTCTCCCCAAATTCTCAAATTATAGGAACTTCCCTTAAAGGCAGAAAATCAATTCATTAAGGGTCAGAGTTTGGTATATTAAAAATACTGGGGTTTAGAGAGAGAAAGGAAATCAGAAATATTGCAGATAGCACTTAGCCCTTATGGAATATGCCTTCAGGAAACACAAAAATAAATGAGTCAAAGTTTAGAACTTGTATAGCAACAAAAATATACCACAATGCTATATAGAAATATTTTGAGAACTCAGAGATTACTAAATGCGCTTCATGTAACAATAATTTTAAAATTTAGGAAGGTTTTAAGTGCGATTTTCTTTTCATGAAGGCCCCAGTAAAAGATGTGTTCATTAAACTCTTGCCTAAATTAAATTCTTTGAGTTTTCTCAGCTGGGATGGCTTTATGTTCATTGTTCTTCTTCAGATCCCCCCTTACAATCTCCTTCATTTGGGCTAACACAAAGAAAATAGTAATGGTAAATAAGTAGTGGGGGACTCAGCCCTCTCACCTTTATTGCCTTTACAGAGACTTGGAGACTTTGATGATTGTCTCGGTCTATCAGACTTCTTTTTAATATGCTTAGGTTGAAAGTTCAAATTAGGGGTTGCCTTCTATAGAAGAATGCCATGTCGGGCATTTTTACAGTACATGTAATTAAAAAATAACAGTATTATAAGTAATGATAATATCATTAACAATGTGTGAGTTTTTCTTTTTATGTGTACATTAAAGACTTTTCCATCTCTCCCTTTTCAGCCACATGGGTTGGAGGAGGTTACATCAATGGGACAGCAGAAGCTGTGTATGTCCCAGACTACGGTCTAGCTTGGGCTCAGGCACCTATTGGATATTCCCTTAGCCTGATTTTAGGTAAGTAAAGACTAAAGCTAATAAACTCTCAGTTTAAACAGTTATGATGACAAGTCCATTTTTGAAATGAAACAACTAGGGTCTGATAAAAGAATGCTGAGGTAAACTGGATCCCTTCTGCTGGTATATTTGGCTATTGAAAACAGAAAATAACTATAGATAGCTTGACATCTTAAGACTCCTGAACTAATTGTCAAGATCTATCTGATTATTACAACCATATTGTCCTTGGAAGGGGGAAGGAGTATTTAAATTACATATACTGAGTTTTGTATATTTGGATTTTCTTTAAGTGCCTACATTATCTGTACCAGGACCCAGGTGCCCAGGTATCAGGGCACCTATAAATCTTGGAATTCAAGACAAATATCCTTTCAGGTCAGCGAAATGCTTATACTTTACAGATCTTCACCAAGAGTCTACATAACTTTTCTAATTTTATGTAGGAAGTCTGCAGTATAACCAGACTGTTTCCTTAAAATTGAGCCACACATCCTCTTAAATGCAGTACAAATGCACAATTCTGTTACATACAGGGTCAGAGTGCAAAATACAGACAGCATTATAATTTTTAATGCTGCAATAATGATGCAACTGTTTAAAAAGCATGGTGTGTTTTTTTTTTTAAAAAAGGATTCTGTGGTTTTCTGTCTTTCCTTAATATGCCTGGTGTGCTAGCTTTTCTAATATTACTTGATCTCTTAGTCTATTCTGAGTCCTTTCTCATGGTTGTCCCATCTAATAAGCCCCTTTGTTTCCTTTGGTTGCTTATCCAGATCTTCTTTCACCTTTTTTTTTCCCTTATCAACTTCTTTTCCCTCTTAAGTCCTTTTTTCCCCTTGTAAATGCCTTCCAATAGCCTGTCCTGGTTATCCTTTCTTCCCAGGCAGAAACCTTACCTGTTGTAGATGTTTCTTTCTGGCACATGCAGGCCACCTCCAGTTCGGAAGTGGTTCCCATGCCTGAGAACAGCCCTAATTCCTATAAGGAAAATAATAACTGTAGATGTGTGCCTGGAGATCAGTTGATGTCATTATGAGGTCATGAGGGTCATGATCCATTGATGTCATTAAGCAGTAGTTAGGATTGCAGTCACAAGCATCTTCCTGACTCCTAGCCTCTGTAGAATTGACACAAATTAATAATAGCCCAGAAGGGATTGAGTTAGCCTCTCTGCTCATTTCCAGACTTGTTTTCCTGGAAATTATAATGGTCACTGCAGAGTAAAGAATTCTGTATCATGTGGCCATAAATCTCCCTGCTGGGCACAGAGAGGAAGGCATTTCCGTAGGCATGAGCTGTACACGAAGGTTTGAGGGGAAGAGTGCTTATACTTCTTTAAAAAAATTAATCATCAAAATTACAAATACGATTCTAGGAGAAATATTATTGCTTCAGACTGGAAGGATTTAAAATTGGTGTAATCTCCCTGTTTGCTCAATGTTGTTCTCCACGCCACTTTTCCTAATTTTTCAAGCAATTTAGTTTAAAAAGGTTACAATATCTCCTATTTCTTTTAACAGGTGCTTGAACATCCTATTAGATTATAACACCAGTGACTCTAGTTTATCTTCTTTAATTGTCTATTGTAATGGTAGCATAACAAGAAGAATAGGAAAGGGATCCATTACCAACCCAAGTACAGTAAAAAAAATGGTGAAGGATTTCTGCATCTATTTGCCTAAAGAGAGTGTTCACATAAGCAGTATAAATTATAATTGTTAAGCCAGTACCTTGTGTTCAGGGAACTTAATGAAATGAAGAAAAATGAGTGATAAAAGGCAATACATAAAAATGTAGGAAATCTTCTGCATAATAGCATGAATGCATTACATACTTTGTGATAAAGAACCTAATTAAGGCTTGCCAAATACTGTACAGTAGATTTTATTTGGAACTGACTGGTTTTCTAGTTTTTTATTCTACCTTATACAGCAGTTTTACAGTGGTAGAAATCTATTTAGTTATAGTCATGTGGAGATCTCAGCTACACAGGTTTCCATACAAGAACTCTTTCAGCTTTCCTGAGATATGTCTGCTATTGTTTTCCCAAGCCAGAAAGAATTTGAGTAGAGGCCTTTACACATTTATTTACATATGCAGCCCATATACAAGCCAGGCAAAGCAGAATTGTGATACATCAAAATTCCTGAACATGCATAAGTGAAATAAGTGTATGACAAATATTCAGGGAAACTGACACCTACAGAGCCCAGAAGACCTCTGACCTACCCTGCAGGAGTAGTAAAGATATTTTAAGCATACATAATAAATCTGAATTGTCCTGAAAGAATCAGATTTGCTGTTTGTGCACTAAACCACGTGTGAATTTGTATTTCTGATTCAGGAATCTCAGGCAGTTTTATTTTTAGAGTAGGGCTATATGAAAATTCATGCTGGATTCTGCTCTAAGAATCAACAGGATTAGGTAGAAAGCCATTACCTTAGGCTGATCCAAAATTAGACAAAACTCTGACAGCATCCATAATGGCAGATTACATAAACTGAACCAGACAAAATAAGAAAAAGATTTATTTTTTATTATCAGACTGTAAGTATTATTGGGGAGTGTGTGTGTTTAAGTAACTCTGTAGACAAATGTAAGATAAGAGTTCCCAGAGGATATTTTAACTGTACTTTGTACTTTAAAAAACAAAGAAGCAAAAAAACTCAGTATTGTTGAAATTTTTAACTGACAACTAATGTTTTATCCTTTAAGAGCAATGCATTTCTAAACTGCAGCTGGTGTCTTATGCTGTTTTCCATTGTAGGTGGCCTTTTTTTTGCAAAACCCATGCGATCCAAAGGCTATGTGACAATGCTAGACCCTTTCCAGCAGCTCTATGGAAAAAGGATGGGAGGACTACTGTTTATTCCAGCTTTAATGGGAGAAATGTTTTGGGCTGCTGCCATCTTCTCTGCCTTAGGTAAGGAATAAGCAGTATAAATATTAGTTTATCACAGGTAGAAAGGATTGAAAATATTGGAAATACATTAAAATTCTGGATTCAAATGCTAACTATTCAAGTGAAATAATTCAGAGTGTGACTGTTCTAAGACCCATGCTAACTGGTAATTAAATCCAGTAATGGTACCCCATTAATTATTTTGATAATGGAAAGACATGCAAGGTATCTATTAATTTTCACATACCTTTAACTTGCCCCTCTTCAAAGAGCATGAAAAGATTTAGCATCAAATTTCTTTTAATTATGAGGGCAATGAGGGATTGCAAGTGTCCCTTTTGTGTGAAGTCTGATACAGCTTTTCTTTTACACCATGGAGTTCACAGAAGCCACTCAAAGTTTCCTTTAACAATTCCTTTAACATCATTGCCAATCATCTAAACAAAATAATTGTTTGCATACAGGAGATCTACATATACAGAACTTTCCATAACACAAATAATAGAAGAAAACCAGATGCTGATCAATAAATCGAAGAATTCTCCAATTCTAAATGCCTTTTGTCTTGCAAAAATGAAGAAAATTCAAGAAAGGATTCAGAGAATTAGTGAAACTATGACTTAATAGCAAATCACCAAACTACTCATCCAGTTCTGAAAAAAAAATCAGCTTCCAGGGTTTTTTTTATTGTATTTCAGGCCTGAATTTAGCAATCCCTTGAAGAACTGAGAAAGCCCTTGAGTTGAAGCACCAATAATTGACTTTCACTGGCTAATCATACTAATAATGCACATGCTTGTGGTAATGCTTTCTAGCATAAGCTATTTTAAACAAAAAATTAACTTTGAAGGTACTCTCCAACTGTGCTCTGATTAACTGCAAAGCAATGGGGAGCTTGTTTACCACCATTTCATCACAAAACCCTTAAAAGACTAAGAACAAACTGCATACTGAGGTGATAGAGTTGAGTAACTTGGAGAACACTCAGAGTATTCGGAATACTTTTGATTGAGGACAAGCCATTCTGTTTTATTTCAATGTAACTGATGTGAATACCTCTCTAGATTTATATTAACAGCTGACAGTTAAAGACTGACAGTGATTATAAATGTCATTGAAGATTTTGATTTTAACTATTCTGTGAATAATTTAGTTTCTTTATGTCTCCTGATTTGCATGCCTATCCTCATTGATGACTCTTTAATGCCGGTGCTCTTTACTAGTTGATCTTCATCATGACTCCTTACTTGGCAGGGTTGTAGGAGGGAAACAGGTCTTACAGCTTGTGAAAGAGGTCTGAGCTTGTAATCCTTAAGCACATGAATTTTGAAGGCTCACTGTACAGCAGAATCCACACACCTGCCAGCTCCCCAAAGCTCTTATGTATCACATATCATATTATCTCCTGCAGCCAGAACTCTTTCAACTACATGCTCCAGAACATCCATCTACACTAACTGCAAGGACTATATATTATTGCAAGATGTTTCATTTAAATCATCCTAATTAGAAGGAGAGAATTTTTTAAACATGACTTTAAAACATTGTAATCCCTTGAAATAGCTAATACATCCAAGACAGATATATAACCATTCTGATAGCTGCTGCAAGGGAAGTGCAGAAGAACACAAGCTATTTAGGAGGTTTCTTGGGTGCACTAACAACTTCCTGACACAAATGATCAGGGAGCTGAAGAAGGAAGGTGCTCTGTTGAACCTGTCACTTACAGACATGGAAGAACTAGTTAAAGATGTGAAGGTCAGAGGCAGAGTTGACTGCAATGTTCACGTGATGGTGAACTTAATGGTACTGAGAAAGGAGAACAAGGCAAAAATCAGGACTGCAACAATGGCCTTCAGGAGAGTAGAGCTTGGCCTTTCCAAGGTTCTGCTTGGAAGAATCCTGTGGGAGAGAGTCCTGGAGAGGGGTCCAGAAGAGGTTGTTGATATTCAACAATCATCTCCTCTAAGCTCAAAACCAAGCCATCCCATTTTTCCCTGAAAAATGGGAAAATGTGGACTGTTGTTGAATGTGATGGGGCACCCAGTGGCAGAGGATATGGAAAAGGCTGAGGTAGTCAGTGCCTTCTCTGCTTAATTCTGTGCTGGTAAACTCAGCCTTCAGGAATCCCGAGACCCTGAGAAGCCTAGGAAAGGCAAGGAAGGCTGGCTACTGGAGGAGAATCAAGTTAAGAAGCATTCAAATACACTGGATAGACACAATTTCATGGGACCTCATGGAATGCATCTTGCAAGTGCTGTGGGAGCTGGATGCAAGAACATTCTCAGTAATCTTCTGAAGACTGTTATGATCAGGGATGTTCCTGAAGACTGCGAGAAAGCAAATATCAGTCCCATCTTCAAGAAGGGCAAGAAGCAGGACACCAATAACTAAAGGCTGGTCAGCTTCACCTTATTCCCTGGGAAGGTGATGGAACAAATACTTCTGGAGGCTACTTTCAAACAAATGAAGGTCAAGAAAAGGATTGAGAGAGGTCAGCAAGGGTTTATGAAAAGGAAATAATTCCTGACCAACCTGATGTCTCACATGATGAGCTGACTGGTTTGGTACACAAAGGGAGAGCAGGGCATGTTGTGGATTCCAAAAAAGGTTTTCTGCACCATCTCCTCTAACGTAATCATAGACTAACAGGTGAAGTACAGACTAGAAGAGTGGACAGTGAGGAGGTGATTGAGGATTGAGAACTGGCTGAACTCCTGGGTTTAGAGAGCTGTGACCAGGAGTAATGGCTGCCACCAGATGGCCAGTCACCAGTTGTACATCCCAGAGGTCAATACTGTATTGTACAATGCTTTAATTAATGACCTTGCTGATGGGACCAAATGCACCTTCAGCTAGTTTGCAGAAAATAAAAAACTGAGGAGTTGCTGGTAGGCCAGATGATTTTACTGTCTTTCAAGGATCACAGGAAGCTGCAGAACTAGGA
Source organism: Xenops minutus (assembly GCA_035221455.1). Taxonomy (NCBI): domain Eukaryota; kingdom Metazoa; phylum Chordata; class Aves; order Passeriformes; family Furnariidae; genus Xenops; species Xenops minutus. The sequence goes on from JAWWEE010000001.1 coordinate 91,522,415, forward strand.
CAAAATGAACCTCATGAAGTTCAACAAAAAAAATTGCTAAGTTCTGCACCTGATGTTCCAGTACAGGCTGGGGGCTGACCAGCAGTAAACCAGGTTTGCAGAGAAGGACCTGGGAGTCTTAGAAGGTGGTAAAGTTGACCAATATCTATCAGCCTGCCCTTGTGTCAAAGAAAATGAATGTCATCTTGGGCTGCATCAGAAGGACCATTGCCAGCAGGTTGAGGGAGGAGGTCCTACCCCTCTACTCAGCACCAGTGAGACACGTTTGGAGTAATGGGTCCAGTGCTCCCTGACACAAGAGACATGGGCATATTGGAGAGTCTCCACTGAAGAGCAACAGATTGTTAAGGGAGTGGGGTATCTGGTATGCAAGGAAAGGCTGGAGAGGTGGGACTGCTCAGCTTCTAAAAGACAAGGCTCAAGGGCAACTTACCCATCTGCACAAATACTTGATTTGACGGGGGTGGGGGGAGCAGAATAAAGGATACAAGGTCATATCTGTGCTGACCAATGACAGGAAAAGAGGAAATAGGCACAGAGACAACTACAGGACAATCCATTTAAATTTAAGAAACTTTTTTTTTCTTCTTTTTATTTTTATTGACAATGTGAGAGGTCAAATACTGTCACAGATTGCAGAGAAACTGTGGAGCCTCCACCCTTGTGGAGAGTCAAGAATCAACAGAATGTGATCCTGAGCAACCTACTCCACCTGACACTGCTTGAGTAGGGACTTGGAAGAGACAATCCTTAGAGTTGTTCAGTATCAGCAACTCAATGTTTTGTGGTCAGCTTAACACTGTGACTTGTTTTCAACAAATTAAATCTGCTTGATAATGTTTAGAAAAGTTCTTGATTTCTGGATCAGCAGTGGAGGATGGATTCTGCAGTTTGCAAAGAAGCCCACCATTGTTCCAAATAAACAATTCAAGGGCATTTTAGAAGTGTCAGTGGACAATTGTCCCTAGTCCATCCTTGGTCAAAAGGAGCTAGCTCACAGTGTAAAGGAGATGCACACTGAGGCAAGCCTTCACTGAAATTATACACTTGTTCCCATGTGGCTGATCTCACCCAGGGTAGCTTTGGCTGTCTGTGCAAATAGCTGCTCTTCCCAAGGCAAAACATGAGAGTGTAGTCCTTGCAGAGCTTGAGCACTGTAAGGAAGGGCTGTTGGGACCATTCCATCCTCAATTTCTGAAGAACTTGTGAAATGACTGATGCTAAACTTAGACCAACAGGAGACTCCCCTTTCCCACTCTCTTCAAAGGTGCAGAAGGGGTGTGCAGAGCACAGAATATTAGTGCTGTTATTGAATGTCAGACCAGCACCTATATATACGCAAGTTAACCAAGGTGTGCCTTCTCATCAGACATATTGTGCCATACACTAACACATGCTACTTTGGTTTTCCCCTTAGGTGCAACTATAAGTGTCATCATTGACATTAATGTCAATATTTCAGTTATTATTTCTGCCCTGATTGCAACTATGTACACGCTTGTGGGTGGGCTCTATTCTGTGGCCTACACCGATGTAGTTCAGCTCTTCTGCATCTTCCTGGGACTGGTAAGTTTGATGCTTTTTTTCCCTTCTTTATTGAGGACTTTGCCCTGATGATTAAGAAAATTGCTCACACCTCTTGCTCAGCTTTGATTTTGGAACTGTTCTTCACTGAAAGCATGAAGAAGGAATATCTCCTCTCACAGTGGAGTCTGACTTTAAGAGTCTACATTTGCATCAGCGTACAGTCTGTGCTTTGAAAATAATGATGTCCAAAAGTCTGATTCTTTGGCTTTTTTCCCAACCAGTCTGATAGGGCAAACACTCTTTCAATTTTCCTGCTGAGGATATCTCTAACTCAGAATAGGACTGGAGCTGACTCCTTCCCTGTCTGTGCATACGACTGTGACACAGGCAGCGGCAGAAGGCATCAGACATAGGAAGCAGTTGGTAAAGTAGTCCTGAAATGCTGGTTTTGGATCTGCAGGGTCGATACTCTCCTACCTCTCTTTTCTGTGGTTGTCACCTACTCATGCGGTTAGTTAACCCCCTGTTAACTTAGCTAATCTTGGTTTTTCCCTCATTTCTCTCCACTGTCCTTGGAGACCATAATACAGGAAGTTTTACCAGATGTCTTGGCTGTTTTAATATGGTAGTATGAATATCCCCTCATCAGCTATCAGTGATATGCTTGTGGGTAGCCTTTTTTTTGCTGCTGTTCTTTAAGCCCCACACTGAAAAACATCAATGTAACAGGGCCCAGATCACAAGGGTGCCATCAAAGAAGCTGCTGTTTTGTTTGCCAATGGCAGTAATAGATAGTCACAGGTGTGCAGAGAACTGAGATAGGCTAAAATAAATGAGGTGACTCAGGGTGAAGGAGCCAAATGGTACTTTGGGGATCTGGAGTTCTTTCTGCACTTTCACCAGAGTTGTTGTGCAGCTCTAGGGAAATTGGTTCAGCCAGTGCTCACACAGGTGGTCACTAACTCTGTGTGTGTCCTCACTCTCTGGCACCTTACTGTGAGGGCTATGGTCTTATTTGCAGAAATGTTAAGCATTCCCTGTTGTAACTGACTTAATGGAAACGGTGCTAAATACCCTGAAAAAGCAAACCCAAGTTCCAGCTGGTCACCTCAAAAGAGAAGTTATTCCAGATCTTCTTCCCTGATACTTTTGATCTTCACCTGTACAGTGGGGAAAAAACTATCTCCTTCCCTAATATGAAGGTTAATATTTGTGAAATATTACTTTTCTACAGATGGAATACATTACAGAATTTCCCAAAAATTTAGATAAATCAAAATACAAAAATTCTTTTCCAGGGAGATCAACTCCTGAACTGCTAAAGATCTTGATCCCATGGAAAAAGGAACATTAAAATCAGCATGAACCTGACAGACAGAAAAAAGAAAATGAAGGTTATATAGCAGTGTTCTAAGTGTTTGGATCTGTAGCTTTATACTGTTCTTTTAATTCAAGTGGGGCTCTTTGTGTAATTTGCCATTTGAAATAAACAGCAATAATACAATGTAGAAGAAACCACATTCATGAACTTGAGTGTCATCAATGAAGCTGAAAGATTCAGTATCTAAATAGTCATGCCCTAGGTGAGGCAGTTTTAGATGACATGGGACACTTTCATAGTAGATGTCACAGCAGAAGATGGCACAGGTGCAGTCATTCCAGCTTCTGCTCAAGGCTCTGGAGCAGTTTTTGTTCCCATTGGCACAGAGTTTACTGCTGATTTCTCTGATGTCTTGTTTCTCTCCTGCTTCTTATGCAGGAGGAAATGCTTGTTGTAATCACTTTTGTTCCCTACCCTGACTCCTCATTTCAGCAACAGCTTCTTCCTTAGGCTTCTATAATCTCTACCCCAGCTACATGTACACCCTTAGTTTTCTCTTTACAATCTCCCTCCTTCCCTCCTCTCTCTCCTGTAGTCACATGTGCAATTCTCATCTCTTTATCTTGCCTAGTGAGACTTTCTCTGATCCCCCACTGTATCCCCACTATTTACTGACTCTTCATCTCATCTGTATTATTAATTCCCCATTCTAAACTCTGCATTTTCCCAGATGATTCCCAGGAACCGCTGAGGTCTGTCATTTTTGTCAAGAAAAGGAGTCTAATTATATGGATGTAAATGATGACATGTCAGTAAACGGCCGGGCCAGAGAAAGTGTCTTGATTTGTTTTATTTACTAATGTTAAGGTAATCCTTGAGATCACAAAGAGCTAGGTTACTGTCAGGAAGTGGAATGGTTTACAGAACTCGTAATGCATTTGCAATACAGTACCTACTAAATCCTGCTCTGTGGCAGATTCCAGATGGACTTTTAGAGATTTACCCTACTGAAAATCCCAGTGGAGTATGATCAAACTAAAGCTATTCAGAAGCTCGTGGCTTGGACATCTTTGAGACTCAGACTCAAGAATAAAAAAATCCATTTGACATCCTTGTTCCTCATTAATTTCTCAGTAAGAGAAGTATCAATATCCATTAATTTTGAAAATATGTTTATTTTCCCCTCAAAATATCTTGAAGACAGTTGAAACATTTTGGTGAATTTTCAAGAAAAACTGAAGCAGAGAGTGAGAAGGCAATCTTTCTGCCCAATTGTTTAACATCTAATAGAGAACAGAATCCTATGATGTGTTATAAACTGCCTGAATAACAGGCAATGCTGCAAAATATTCTTCATATATTATTGCAACATTTTTGCAACAAATTAGAGAAAGATGTTTGATTTTTCCCCTTCTTGCTCCTGTTGCCCCTATATACTTAGCTGTGATCACCTAAATTGTGGTAATCTGTGTGGTTTTGGATATCACTGGATCCTTAAGAATGCTATGCTTGTGATGGTCTTGTCCATATAGCACAAAGCCTGGTTTTCATCTCAGTAGGAGCTGCTGAGTTTCTCCTCCACAGAAAGTGAGTTATACCATTGCAAAATGACTTGGCAAGTAAATGCAAAAGTCAGTTGGAGAAGGAAATGGACCTTCTGGCAGAAACCATCTCTGGGAAAGGGATTTTTGCCCTGGAGTAAAAAGAGAGATATTAAAAATGATCAGGAGACACCAAGAAAACACCCTCAAGGCAGAAAAGTGCTGTAACACTTGGGCTAGTGAGAGTTCTGGAGGAAGAGAGAGGGGGTTGGACCAACAGCACTACTCTTTTGTCACAATATAGTTTTGTATTGAATTAAATTCCTAAACCTTCAGTTGGGATGTCTCATGTCTGTATACTGGCAAATCCTGATGCTATTACATGGGAGTTCATATGTAAATATATGTACTGTGTGGTCAAGGAAAGAGCATAAAGAATATATGAAGAATGTAGGGAAAATAAAATGAAGATGTACAAATGGATCTTCCCTGTGGATTTTGTGATTTACTTTGATTACCTCTCTGCTCACAGTCTCCAGGACACATATAAGCTGTCTACTACCAAGCTCTTTGGATTTCAGAGATGTTCCATCTGCACATAACCTGACTTTTCTGCAAGTCAGCCTCTCAATTTGGCATTCAATCTGTAGCATGCAAGAAGAAGAAAACTAGATCAGTGTTAATATTGAAATTTCACAAATTTAGAATGTCTTCTTTAGACCTGAACAGATTGTTTCTCTTTTCTTACAGTGGATCAGTGTCCCTTTTGCAATGTCCCATCCTGCAGTAACAGACATTGGGCTCACAGCTGTACACCAGGTGTACCAAGCACCTTGGCTTGGATCTATCAACTCTCTTGACATTTACACATGGTTGGACAATTTCTTTTTACTGGTAAGTTTTTACTTATATGAAGGAAATGAAGCATTTATGCACTTACACTGTGTTACTGTGACAGCTGAAAATAAGTCTAGTTAAGGGTTTACAGCAAACTGAAAACTTTCACCCTCTTGACTCCTGCTCAATATTTCTGCACATTTGAATGATTTCAGTGACATATCAGTCAGCATTGCCAGGAATGCAATTTATATATCATCAGGCTGAAAGAGCTGACATGTTAAAATTAAATAAAATTGTGCAGCTAATACTTCACTGATGTCATTGTTGGCAGAGGAATTTAAATGTTGCAGAAGGCAATAAATACATGATACAAATGATTAAATATGCCTTAGGTATAGGGAAAGTAGAAAAAGCTGTGCAGAGATGGATGGAAGGATGGATGAATTCATATATTCACTCATTCTGGAATGAAGGGCTTTTGTTATTTGATAACTCTGTATTACATGTGGGATCAGTGGTTATTAAGTACATTCCATTAGGAGATCTAGAAACACGTTAACATTTTCCATTCTCAGTGTCCCTATGCAAATCTACACTGGTTTTATTATAATGTTGCTCTTTGGGATTACTTTTTCTTTCTTCCTTTTAAATCATCTCAACCAAAAATCTTCAGGGTTTTCTGATAACTGGGCTATTAAAATATATTATTTTATTCAGTGTTCTCTCAGAAAGCCAAAGTATGATATTAGCTCAAGTGGCTGTATTCTCCCCGGTAAACCTGAAGGTTTTGTCTCTGTTGGTGACCAAAGGAAAGCTCTGATGCTGCCAGATTGTGCGACATTTTCATCTTGTTTATTTCATTATAGCTCAAGAAATTTACACATTCTTGGAAAGCTTTAAGGGGATATTGTTAAGACAGAAAAGGAAAACAGTCATAAATAGCAAGTCAAAATCAGACTTGCCTGTGAAACATTAAGTTAGTCCCTATGTGTGCATGAAACATATATGAAACACCTGTATACACAATATTTGGTCCAAAGGCCTCCTGCCTCATTTAGTGTGTAGAACTGGACTATGCCCATTTTGTGAGCAATTTGCTTGATTTTCCATGCTGTTCAGTACCAGACACTTACTTACTTAGTGGAGACTAGTCAAATCCTGCTCTCAAGACAGAATTGTTAGCACTTGTTTTTTCAATTTTTGGTAGCATTATTCTGTGTCACATTTTGCAGAAATAAATTTAAGTCTCATCAGGTTCTTCCCTGTTATATACCTAAATAAAACAGAAAGGTTTCCACCATAAAAGAAAACTTTTTTTACTTCTCCGTCTTCAATTTCTATTAGTATTATATTTGCTTAAGGTAGTGGGAGAATAATTTTTCAGATTCTTGAGTTCACTGTATAAACAACATTTTGCCTTGTTTAAATGACTACATGTATTCACAGAGGAAGATAAAAATCTTACTTTAAAATCCTATCAGAGTGAAATCTAATTTTGGTGGGGGAAGGGGCAAATTTTTCAAGTGTGAAATATGACAACAGTTTTATATAACCTTTTATAAGACCTTTCTTAGTATTTGTGAAGCTCACAATATTTGGGGATTACAGACACTATGTAAGTGCAAAGTGTTACTTCTAATTGTGCAAAAAATTACTTATCTAAAAGAGTGGAATTTAAGTGGACTTACACAGGTTTGCCATTGCTTGTGAGAACGCAAGTTACAGTTATTACTGGCTGACTGACATTCAGTAAATAAATTAAAAGGTAGCAACATGGTTTTCAGCATTGAAGTGATGCTTCTACATCCTCTCTATATGTTGATAGCAAAAAAATCCAGTTATCCCCCAGTGACAGCATGCTGACTGTTGTGTTGCAGACATTAGGAGGAATACCATGGCAAGCATATTTCCAGCGAGTTCTTTCCTCATCTTCTGCCACATATGCTCAAGTTCTGTCATTCCTGGCTGCTTTTGGTTGTCTCGTGATGGCTATTCCTGCAGTACTCATTGGTGCCATTGGAGCATCTACAGGTACATGATTAAAAATCAGTAGTAAAATAAATGTCAAATGAATAGTGCAGTAAGTTTGAGAAAACAAAGCTTTTGTTAGATATAGGTGACATAGAGGTTAGATAGACAGGTGGCATCATTAATCACCTCATGACTTCTTCAACAGGAGACTACACAGAAAAATAATATTATAGACTATTTCTGCCAAAGGAAATTGTTCCTACCACAGTGGGTTAAATTAAAAAAAATTGCACATTTTAGGTATCTACAGACATGGTATTTCTATTCAATGTTTGAGTTAGGTTCTTGTACTTTTATTTGTTCCTAACGGTAACAATGGGGAGGGACTGAGAGAGCTGGAGGTGTTTAGCCTGGAGAAAAGGAGATTGAGGGAAGACCATATTGTTCTCTACAACTACCTGAAGGGAGACTGTAGTGAGGAGAAGGTTGGTCTTCTCTCCCAAGTAACAAATGACAGGACGAGAAGAAATAGCCTCGAGTTGCACCAGGGGAGGTTTAGATTTGATATCATGAAAAAATTCTTCACATAAAGGTTTGACAAGCATTGGAATAGGCTGTCTAGAGTGGGTTCACCATCCCTGGAAGCATTTAAAAGACATGGAGATGTGTCACTTGGGGACGTGATTTAATGGTGGTCTTGACAGTGCTCGGTTAACTATGATTTGTCTAAGATTCTATGATTTATCAGGAATTTCTTATCTTGACTAAAATATGCTTATCAAGGTCTTTGTCATAGTAAGAGTTATCCTCATCACAGTGACCATATAGCTGAACTGATAGAAATGTTCTGTTAGAAATGTTAAACACATCGCTTTGAGCCCTGTCTGTAATGCAAGAGTGGTTAAACACAATACTAAGAAACAGGCATCCCAGACTTGTTTTGAACAAAACTACATTTATGAGCAATGCAAAGTTTTAATATTAAACTTTCTACTGGATAACCACAGGCTTATTTTAGAGATAAATAAAAATGCTGACCGGAATTAACTCTGCCTAACAGAAGCCAGTGGGACACTGTCTCTCTGAAATGTCATCGTTCTGGCCCTAGTAGCAGTTTGGTCATTGAGTGTGAATGAACAAGTGGCAATATGAATAGCTCACTACTTGTGAATTCAAGTGATGCTGTAGCTGATGACCACTAATGTTACTAATAGCATACCGGTGTCCATATTGCAGCTTGGAACCAGACTGATTATGGTGTGCCTGACCCCAAGAGTAAAAAAGAAGCAGATATGATTTTACCGATCGTGCTCCAGTACCTTTGCCCAGTCTATATCTCATTCTTTGGCCTCGGTGCTGTATCTGCTGCTGTGATGTCCTCAGCTGACTCTTCAATTTTATCAGCAAGTTCTATGTTTGCTCGGAACATTTACCAGCTTTCCTTCCGGCAAAATGTGAGATAATATTTTCATTTTTACTCTTAGAGAAAATTTTAGGTGAGACCTCAACTAGATGATTGACTACGGTGTAATTTTGTACTGAAACACTTCTTTCATGTTCCTTCCTATGACTAGAAAAAGTACATCATTTAGTTCCTACCAGTTTACTGGACAAACTGAAAGCCATAAAATTTTTTATGGTTGTGACTGATAATAGAGGTGAAAAAGTTAGCTTGGGGAGGGTAGCTTTCAAGAGTCCTCGTGGCACTGCAATTTATCCAGAAAGCTAATTATTATTGCTGCATCCACAAGTTTTACTTAAATTCTTAACAAAATGAGACATTTTTCTAATTATTAATTTACCAGGAAATCATTAGACAACAAAATGGTCTAGTGACGCGAAGTTTTTTTTAGGAAATGGAGAAGAAGAAATTCTAATGCTGACAGGTTTTTTTCTAGTTAAGCCATACTATGTTTTTGTTTAATGGTTATTTGTAACCCTGTTGTTTTGTCTTTTTGACACATTCTCAAATTTTCCCTTATGTTCTGAAAATTAATGACTTTGGGAATGGTAGCTATAACCTTTGGGCATTTTTTCCCCTGAGCTTGAGATGGAGATAAGTATATTAGTTTGTAAATATTATTGAATGAATCATGCCAAAATTCCACTTAGAATGCAGCACCTGGTATTGACTGTGCACAAATGTAGGCATACATGTATCACTGTGAAAAAAACTCTAACACTGCCCTTTTTTTGCAGGCTTCAGACAGGGAAATTGTGTGGGTCATGAGAATCACTGTTCTTCTGTTTGGAGCATCAGCAACAGCAATGGCACTGCTGGCCTCATCAGTGTATGGCCTGTGGTACCTCAGCTCTGACCTTGTTTATATCATCATATTCCCCCAGCTCCTCTGTGTGTTATTTATTAAAGGAACCAACACCTACGGTGCCATTGCAGGATACTTATTTGGCCTTGTTCTCAGAATAACTGGAGGAGAACCATACCTCTACCTTCAGCCCTTGATCTTCTATCCTGGCTGGTATCAAGATGATAATAATATCTATATCCAGCGATTCCCATTTAAAACACTTGCTATGCTCACCTCCTTCTTTACTAATGTTATAGTCTCTTACTTAGCTAAATACTTATTTGAAAGTGGGACTTTGCCACCAAAGCTGGACTTCCTTGATGCTGTTGTTGCCAGGTACAGTAGAGAACACATGGACAAAGCAACTCTTGTAAAAAGTGACAATATTGTACTCAATGAACTTGCACCTGTGAATCCACGACACAGTCTAACTTTGAGCTCAACTTTCACAAACAAGGAAGCCTTCAACTACGTTGATTCAAGTCCAGAGCTGTCCAACACTGAAGATAATTAAAGAAATCTGGCAGCCACAGGCAAAACAACGGGAAACAAGATATTCTACAAAGAATAGTAAGAGGCATTTTATCAGAAGAATTGAGAATAAAATGCCACTGCACATTCAAGTTGTTTCTAGGAGCAGGAGCATGACAGGAACTCTTTTCTGCTATTATCTAACATGTTGAATTAGTTCATAGAGCGTTTACCAAAATATACAGTTAGATCCCATTCTTTCCACCCAGAACTATATCTGTGCAATTAAAAATATTTACAATTGAAAATATATGTAGCCGAAAATGTGCAACAGTTATTTAGCTAGGTTGTCATATGAAGAGATTATAATACAGTCACTCTGAAATACTATCAGTCAACATTTTATTGGCATTAAGTGAAAATATATTTTCATGGCTATAAGTGATTTATTACTAAAGAGCTAGTTGCTTGAGCAAAGACAGATAGATAACTTCCCTGGGGTTTTGGTCTGGTAATTTTTTTTCCTCATAAAGAAATTTAAATAGTACAATGTAGTATTTTATTATTTGTATGAGACAGCAAAATGCACAAATAGTAATAAATTTCTTATAGGATTGCTAAATATCATATATTAATTTAAAAAAAAATAGTTAAAATTAAGTCGCCAGTTTAAAATTAGGTAGTGCCTAATGCAAGACAACCTTAAGAAAAGTGTGTTAATATAGGTGCTCTTTTTTTCCCCCTGTGGTTAGTGGCTGTCACCAAAATTCTTAAAGCAATAATTGGAGTTGAAATTCAGCTTATGAAAAATTACTCATAAAAAATCTCATAAACTAAATAGAACTTTTCAGTGTTGAGAAAAGAAGTCCTATCTTGACTTATCATCAAAATGAACACTGAGCAAAGCAGTCTGACACCAAGCAACTGCACCAATTGAATAAATATTAAAAAGTAAAGAGAGCCAAGTAGGCTTGAAAAGAGAGATGAGAGGGTTCTCACATTAAAAAAAGTCTTCTATAAGTTATTGAAAGATCTTTGGGTTTCTTCCTGCTGGTATTACTCTGGAAAGTGTAGGTTTTCTGTAGAAAATCACATTTTCTCAAAAATTTCTTAAAACACAGGCTTGCTGGACAGCTTTCCACATCTGTAAGTGTCTGCCTCTGAAAGTAGCTTGGAGGGGAACTTAAAGGAAAGCTGAACCCAGAAGCATAGTGAAAGGCACAGTGATGTCTTCCACTAAATGCTGGACTCCTTCATTAATATCTGTCCTCCTGGCCGTCACGGTAACACTACGGAGCACCAGCAGTGGCCAGACGTAGACAAGACCACTCATGAATGGCAATGCTGGCCAAAAGCAGCAAAGCGGGGAGATGAGGCCTCTTCTGCCTTTGCCCTGGCCAGCAGGGAACACGCACTGTGGTTTCCATTTCTCCATGGCCGAGATGATTGTTTCTGTCCCCATTGCATTGGTATGTGCCTTTCAAACTGTGGGAGCTCTGGTAGTTAGATTTCTGTACAGTTAAGAGTTATGCTCCAGTAATTCTTTTTAAAATCTACTCATGACACAAAATGTTCCATTAAAATCCAGATATACTCCAGTTGCTGGTCCCTTGTAAAATTACTTTTTTTAACACTCACAGCATGAGGAGCTATACTGGAGGGTAGGAGATATAAGAATAGGTTTTGCTGCTAAAGGATGAAGCCATCAACTTGTGCATTCAATATTGACATAAGCTTTCACAGGGTTGAATCCTTAGGTAAGTTTTTGCTCCTTTTGTGGAGTCATAACAGCATATATATATATATTATATGTAAAGAAAATTAATTTTGCAGATGTTGATTTTTTTTTTCCTCCTTACACTGCATTTAAATATAACACTGCATCTCAGTTCTGAATATGCACTGTGACCTGCGGTACTACTGTGCTAACAAATATTGAGTGTGCTCTGGGTGGAGGGAATCAAAATCAAGATCTGCACTAAAAATCCACAAGAACCACTATAGCAAAGAAATTCAAAATTCCTGTGAGAAAAGTGAACAAGCCACATATGAAATTCAGGGTGCTGAGTATCACAAGCCAAACACAAGCCCAGCAGTATTAATTTCCCCATGAACTGCAGAAGAGAGTTGAGGAAAGAGATTGTATAGAAGAAAAAGAGGGATAACAGAGCCACTGCTGAATTATTGTCCATTTCCAGCCCAGATCCTCAAGCTGAATCCCTTCTTATGAGAAAATACCAAGCCATGGTTTTGCCTGCTTACATGACCAAGGTTTTGTGCTGTGGTTCCAAGTTAAATTAGAGAATTCCATTTTACAGTCACCTGTAGGTCTTCTTAAAAAATTTTCTCTTACGTTAGTTTTGTCTAGGAATTGAAAGAATTTCACTATGAGAAGCCTCATAGTAACCAGATGCTTTGAATACAGCAACATTTTTATATTATTTGTTGCAAAATGACCAACTATGGCAGAAAAATGAAAGAGAAGGGGATTCAGCTGGAATCAATTAAGAAATTTTGATGGAAAAATTAAAACCTTTTCCTTTTGTATTCCCTTGTTGCAATAAAATGTATGTGTTTCTAAAAGGCTGGGGAAAAAAAAAAAAAAGAAAAAGAAAAAAGGTCAATGAAAAACATAAAGGTGTTAGTCCAAAAATTTCAACTGAGATGTTTTCAACATTTTCAGAATATTTTATAATTTTTATCCTACAGAAAATTTTTGAAATTGATGTGATTTTAGACAGGATTCCTGGCTAAAGGGAACTATGCATTCCCTGGGTGGAAAATGGTTCCAACAGAGTTTTTCAGTCCTCTCTGCAAAGACTGAGAAGTTATTGCACTTTTTCATGTAGCACACCACGGAAGTTTTATCATGCAAAGGAGAGAAGTGATCTGTTCATCCTATGACCATAACTCCGCTTTCCACATACCAATTCTGTGTGTGTGTCTTTGAGTCCAACAATGCCTGCCATGGCTGCAGTGCTGGGCTGCACAGTGGATGGGATGACTGCAAAAGCTAAACTAAATAGCCCCGTGCAAAGTCTCTTTATACTTTTTTATTTGCCTTAGTACAGCTTCCCTACCATTACATTTGTACAGAGATGTTCATACATCCGAAGGCCATATCTGTGATTGATATATGTGCGTTAAAAAAAGGCAACAAAATACAACTAAGTTACTTCCACAAGCAAAATGCCAACAGGATGTGATTCTTCAAGTAGATTTTATTTTCAGAGGAATTATCAGACACTCCTTCTTCACTTTTGCAATTTGTAGACAGTAGTACTGTGCAGTAAATTGGACCTATAATCAGTGAAGCAAACAGCTCATTTTCAGACACTGAGGTTTCTGAGCCTACAGTGTCTAGATAAAATATTCATATCAAAATCATACATTTTACTTTCATATTCTTAGTGTTTGTGAATAACATTTATTTGACAGGGATTTTTACCTCCTTTGCATGAGATATTTTCATAAAATCAAGGTTAATAACATAACATGTTATGTCATAACATGTCAAAAGGTTATGATTTCATCTATATTTGTTCAAATGGGATGGTATATGTATTATAAATAAAAAATACTTTTGTGAACCTGAACTGAATGTAAACATTAGGTGGATCAAATATAGTAAAAGTCAGATTGAGTCTTTTATTTTCATATAGTACAACAATTTAGGAAATAGAAGTGTCATAGGAAAAAAACTGTTATTCATTTTTCCTTCCACCCTTCAAGTGTGTTGATCAAGTTCCATGTGCAGTTAGTAAGTTATTGTAAATCTGCTATTAATCAGGGCAGTATTTGTGGCTGTTAAAAAAAAAGAAAAGGTATATTTTTGTCTGTGTCAGAAATGTTATATTAAGAATATACTTAACAAAACAGATAGGAAACATAATATAGAGGTATATATATATATATATGTTTTGACTTCATTTGTATTGTATCCAATAGTGCCCATGCATTTCAGGAAAATACTGTCTGGTTTAGGGTCTGTTTTGTCCATCTATTAAAAATAAAGATGTTTATTTTATTATCAGTCCGCATCACCTGCAGTTCTGTCTCACAGGTGCAGCCCCACAGAGATTACATAGTTCTGCCAGAGCAGGGTCTGGCCCTTGCCCAGGGGATCACCATGGTCACGATGGCTACAGCTCTACCCCAAAACCTGGATCCCATGTTGGAAATAGAGCTCTCATTTCAGTAATCTCTTTCTTGTCCTCACAGTCACAAAGAGTAGGAGAAGCCCCTGAGCTCCAGGATAATCTACACTCAATGGGACTCCTTCCTGCAGACTCATTGCCAGGGACCTTTTACTTGGGAGGGTCATCCTGAGACAGGGGCTATGAGTTTGCCAAGGAGCACAAAATGCACAGTGGGAGCAGGAACTCGTGTGCCTCGAGATTACAGCTGTGATTCACCTTTTGTGTGAGCACACTGGAGCAAGGCTTGGGTAGCTTTTATCTTTGTAGAGGGACATTAAGACATCCCTGGCATTAAATGTGTTATAAATAAAATTATTTAGAAATAAAAAATTTAGCAGACTGAAAACTAAATCTGTGCTTTTATACTCCTATTAAGGGCTTGATCATCAAAGGAAAGGTACAGATAGGTCGCTATCCAAATGTTATCATAACGACACATGCCAAATATGAAGAGTATTTATCCCATAGATGTTTCATAAAAATGCGAGTTCAATACTGTCTACTCATGGATGGGGAAAATAAGGCACACTGGTTTGTTTTCCAGAATACTGAGGTGTTCATTCCAGGAGTAAAGCACAGGCTGGGGTTTTCAAAAAGTGTCAGGTAGTGTAGACACTTCCTTGAGGCTATAACACTCTGGTCTCTTTTGCAATTAGGAGTTTGATTCCTATCCACACCTTTGAAACACTGAAGCATGTTTTAAGGCAAAAGCCCTCATATCCTGTAAATCCTTACTCAGAACAAAGCAAATCTGTAATCCTGCAGCTTCAAAAAAAAGCAAGAAAAAGTAATGGTGTACTGATGATTGCTGTGGAAGCATTAATGAACTATTTTGCCACATGACATGATAGATAAAATGCCATGTGCAGGCCAGCTGTGGCCAAAAACACAGCAAAACCATGCTTAGGAAACTCTGCTTAGGGACTTCGTGGCTTTTAGCATTTAGAAAGTATTCCCAGAAAGAGCATCATTCTCAGGGGAGGGTTTGCACCTGACTGTCTGCAGCACTGACCTTCAGCAATCAAGGATACAAAAATAGATAAAGAAATCATCCGTCTAGGTTGCAGGGAACATGTTGTGACTGAGAGAGACATACGCTATCTGAACAACTGCTGATAATAAGTAAAAGGCAAAAAACACTGGAAATGAGGTTGTAGTCAGATAAAAAGCTATACTGGAGAATAAGGTAGTGGACAGAAGGGGAAAAAGAGAAAGTACATCTGTGGATGAAAGAATTGATCGGATTGGCTATATTTAATTGACTTAGGAAACACTGTGAGGTCAGAAGAAAACAATGAAGTGGTTAGTGGACTAATGCAGGAAACCTGGGTAATGAAATGGAAGAACTAGAACCATGAAAGCAAAATGTGAAAACCTCTCATTAAGAGTAGAGGAATGATGATAGGATGGCTCTCAAGATTAAAAAGGATTTAAGAAGACCATTTCTGAGGTTATATTGGCCTAAATAATTTAACATTAATGTGGACAATCACATTAGTATTTTTAGTGAAAGAAATCCTACTTCAAACTGTATGATCCTGTAAACACTTCAAATCTGGCAGAAACTGGGAAAGACTCTTGCAGTGGCAAAAAATTAGTGGGTAATAAATTTCTTCATCAAACAGTCAAAGCACAGAAAAGCAGGAGTGCTATTCCAATTTTGAACTTAGTGCATAAACACAGCATTACAAAATACCTGGTGGTAGAAAATTACTTTGTATTGGAAGCTCAGAGTTATTAGATTATCTTCACATACAAAGAGCAATGAGAGGAGATACTGAAAATGGAAATATATTAATTAAAAACATATGGGTATACAATACATCAGAGTAGATTTTCAGTGGGAATTAGAGCAGATTCCTCATCATATAATTGAATTCCTGAAATAATTGGAATATTTTAGGCAAAAAGCAGAAGTAGTGCTACAATAGATCCTGTGGGTGAAACAGCAATAATGGTCAGGTCCTATATCTCTCAGACATACATTTCATATTGCTCCTGGCCCTAATATACATCATCCTAGGAGTTTAAGCACATTAGATTTGAGTGACATCCCTTAATGTATAATGGCAATTAGCCATTTGTTAATTCTTCCATGTAAGAGTTTTCCATGGGTATGACTGAAGTACTAAAATTCATTTGCTTATTTGGAAATGGCCATGGTCAATTTTTTGCCAAGCTAATGAATTTCATTGCAAGCAAAAGGAATTGAATATATCCTGCTAATGGAATATAATTATTATCTGTGTATTAATAACAGAGATTAGAGTGCTGAACTGCACTTTGTGCAGTTCACATCCATCAAAATATTGAACAGAATTTTAAAAAGGACTTAGAGGGAAAGATGCTCCCAAAAACCTAATGTGTCACTGAGGGCATGCCTTTCAAGGAATAGGACAGCTCCAGCTACCTCACTTCTTGTGATTTCAAAGCGATTAAGTAAAACACAGATTATCTTTGATTGATGTTATTTTGACAAAAAAATACCCACTTTACCTTATGTAACTATCCACTGCAGAGCCATAACTATGTAAGGCTTGCTCTCCTTTGAGGATGGGTAGGAGCGTGGCTATGGTGAGAGTAATGAATAGGTACCTGCTGCCCACCAGCCTCTAGGTCACTCAATAATGGGAGAGAGCCATATTTAAAAACCATATCATCCATCAGAATCACATACAGAGAAAGTAATCAATGAAGTTCTGCAGGGTTCAATTGCATATTATTTTCATGGGAGGCAGGGGGATATGCCTGACCCTTAGAGTGGTGAGATTTTCTCAACCCACAGAGACAGTGTCTCAAGGAAAACAAAACCATATATATCTGACCCAATCTGTCAGGTATCCTGTAAGGGAACTCTTCACTATACAGAATCAAAAGATTGGGGTAATTTGGTTGCCCTTTTTTGGAGACTGCCACATAAGAGCCTACAGGGAGGACCCCTCGGCAGATCTTCTCACATGTTATTCTGCCGTCAGCAAACCGTCAGCACCTTATAAAGGACTCACTCTAACAGTTTACAGAGTAACACTGTCTATTAATGCAAATTGTGACAAGTTAATAAGGTTGGTGGTTGTCAGTGATAAGAGTCTACTTGCAAGAACACACTTAAAGTAATCTAACAATACCATAAAGCAGGCACAAGGACAAACTCTAAAATAAAACAAACTACTAATATATTATGGAGCAAAAGTGAGCTCTAGTCCTTAAAAGCAATAGTTAGTGGGTGGAACATAAGTTTCTCACCCAACAGGCATCCCTGGCCAGGGTGGGGAAGAGAGGTTTAACCCATCAGCCAATCCAGCAGTTTTGGTGGAAATCTCCCTCTGATTTTTCTCCATTTCCAACTTCCTTTTATACTATTTCTTTAGGTTTAGGTGGAGTTTGAGTGAATGTAAACATAAGTTCTTAATTAGGTTGCTGTCCTTAGCATCTGTCTTTCTTTGTGGACAGATATGGCACAGTCAAACCATCACCTTCCTGCAGAATGTTTGTAGAGGGAGGCCACAGTTCCTTCACATCACCCCCCTCTCTGGTGCATCCTCTATACCAGGTGTTCATCAGGGTTTGGGGAACCTTTGTGGGGCATCATCACTGTGTTTCATCTGAGAAGCAGCAGCTGGGTCTCCTCTGTAATTCTTATTCTCCTTTAACTTTTAACCCTATCCATTACTCCACAGTTACACTGTCCACATTGCTTGTGGAACTGCTCAGTGTAACATGCAATTGCTCCTTTATCAATGTTCAGGTTTCCTTCTTTTGCTCTACTACATACCAGCACCTTTGAAATCCGGAGTATTTTAATTTGACTTCTTCTACAGTGTGATTTTCCCACTCCAATAAACATCAACACCTACTTTTGTCATCACACAAAGTACAAGCCTACTGGCTTAATATGTAAGAGAAATGTAAGTAGTTAGCAATAAAAAAAGATTTTTAGCCTCTACAGTTTGTTTTGTACTCACAAAGATGAGGTGGAGAAAATATGGTAGAGAAGTTGACTGAATACCAGAAGTAATACAATTCATCAGGGCTTGTATACCAGAGAGCTATGTAAACTTTATTATTCTGTATAACTGTAAGAAGATATTATGATCCTGCAAAGCAATGAACTAATAACTTCTGCTTCATTCTTGTTTCCTACCCAACAGGAAAGAACATTTGAAGACACGATGTTCTTTTATCTGTTGTCTGTTCTGCTGGATATTGTTAAATGTACAATTATTAAACACTTAAATCTATATACTAACTGCAGATTAGTGATAAACTTCAGGAACTAGTTGTAAGACAGACAACCTAAAAAGGACAGACTATTCCTTAAGTTTTAAGATGGACTATTAAAATTAATTATTTTGTCTGTATAAAGCTATAGAGTACACCAGGTTCTGGTTTATGGAAACAGGAAAGAAAAATACCTGTGGTTCCTATAGATTGTTTTACTCCTAATAATGCCAAGAAAACTGACAATAAAAATGCAAATGTCTGGAAAGTCATCTTATAGAGCCTCTGAATTGTAGCCATGAGTCTGTAATGATACTTTCCTCATATCACACATGGGAAACATGATGTCAAGCAGGATCACCTGTACATGTGAGGCAGAAGTTGTAGAAACATGTACAGTAGGAGACAAGGAGAGAAAGATTTGGACCCAATGAGTTAAAACTTGAATCATCCAGAGATTTTGCTGTGGTTATTACCAAAGATTGATTGCTATTCCTTTACTGTGTAAGTTAATATGGTATTTGCATAATATCTGATATTTGTTTATGCACTCATTACAGCAGCTATCCATGTAAGGAGTCCGCGTTGAGGAGCAAGCACAGTTGCCCTATTTTAGGACTGAAAAACAAATCTGTACTTTTCATCAGTTTAAAATCGATTTTCCTAGTTCTGGTGAAGTGTCCTCAAAGATTTCACTTGACCAAAACTGCTTATAACACAATAAGAATGTAATTTTAGCAGCATAACATAACATTTGAATAAGAAACTATAGAAGTTACATATTCATTAGAAGCTTAGTTCCCTGCTATAAAAGAAAGATGGAGCCTTCATTCCTGAACAGGACCACTCATAGGATTCCAATGTTAACATTTTAAGGGAACAAGTATTTTAAAAACAGTTGAATGACTGCTTCTTCAATAGTAATTCTTCTTAAACTACTTCAAAGCAGAAATAAAAACTTAAGAAAATATGAGTTGTACAAACAGTTTAGTCCTATGACTGACGAACTGACTACAAGGCATATTTAACTTATCTTGCATAAATGCTTGCATCAAAACTTGCGATACTCAGCACTGCCCTTTTATAACTAATTTTTATTCATAAGCCATTTCTATTCAGATACACTGTGAGAAATATACATGCACCATTAGCAAGGTGAAACGAGAAATGAGTTGTCTGGTAGGCCATATGTTCAGAAAAGAGGGCTTTGTCTGAGGTATCTCTTATGTCATTTCTTTTTACTTTACCAAGTAAAACATTTACAACTGCATCACTCATCCTGTAAATTTACATTGCTTTCCAGCTACCTAAGGAATACTGAGATTTTTAATGAGACTAGAGAAACTGTCAGTAAAAAGATTTGTTTCACAACAATTTTTTCATTTAAAAATATGCACATAAAAAATGCAGAGGTCTCATAGCAATTACAGCATCTACAGTCATGAGAAGAAATATCACAGAAAATAGGCATTTGGCAATATGACACTGAATGGCAATACCAGGACAATGCAGAGCATTTCCATTACTCAGTTCAGTAATGACAGCTAATGGTCCTGTCTCTTCTGTCACTGTATACCAGAGTAGTTCTGGAAAAAACAGTGGGTATGCAATTAAAGAGTTACAAACTGTAATTGAATATTTTATAATAAAAATCACATTAGTGGTAGATTCTTGTTATTCACACAAAGAGCCATTTTGACAGATGTTAATCAGTACAGAAATTCCGATTTAGCAACCCATTTGCAATGCATGGTCTGGAATGGTTTTGTCATGCAAAACATTGTAGGGTAACAAAGGCAAGAGCAAACAAAAAATATTGTGCTTTACTAAGCAGTACATATATGGTGACAAAGCAACTTGGGAATCATGATATCCAGTAATAACAAGTTAACTTTTATTTCTAAATCAAGACACTCCCAACTAATGAAGATGGGAATGAATAGATATGTTTGTCCTGTACCCTGTCCCACCTATGCAATACCCAGCAATGGCCTGTATATAAATATTTCATACGGAGAGGCACTAAACTTCTAGATAAGTATTGGAGTCCTTGTAACTAATAGTCATTAAGGCATCAAGAAATTGCTTTTCTAAATGCAAGTCCACCATGATGTTTATGTGCAACTGGAACTGAGGGTCTGTGACAAAGAGGACAAGAATAAGACTCACATATGTGTTATCATTTTGATTGCACTAGAGAATGCATTAGAGAGGGCTGAAGCAGGCCTTGGAAGCATATGATTCTCTAAAGTCTTCACACAGCTTCTGTACTATCTTTTATTTCACAGGCTGTCACTAAGGGCAGGAGATGATGATAGGGATTGGATCCCATATATTTATTTATTCTTCCACAACAAAGTTTTGCACCAGACTATTCTTCTGTTTTTGTCTCTTTTCTCCTTATATTATTTCTCCCTCTGATTTTATGTCGATTTTGACAATTACTGAAAAGGCTGAATGGCTGCAGTTTCACTGTGCTAAAGAAAGACACAAATGTATAGGGAGACAGTCCCTGTTAGGGAGAGTTATTCACATACACCTGAAGAAGAGAATATATGTAAAGCTATGAGGCAGGACAGGGGCAAACATTCATACAAACTAGTTAAGCACAAGTCTGGCTTATATTTTTGCTATTAAAAACAATAAATGCCAAATTAGGCTACATGCCTCTTAAGCATCCTGTTTTATAACCTAACAGAAGCAGTGGGGCCAGGAAGGGAGTGCCATTGTCTGCAGTACCAGGGAACAGGACAGGTGGCAGATCCATCCAAAAAATGGTCTTCTTTGGTGTCCTAGACCATACTGGGCTCTTTTCAAAATGGGTGTTTGACTGTCCTAGGTCAGGCCAGCTGAGCAGACAGCCAGAGTAGGAGCAGGTGAAGGTGGATGAACACAAGAGAAATGCATCTGGTCTGTTGTCTCATTCCTCACATGTTGCCTGGCCAAAAGAAAGTCACCATACCTCTTTGCTTTTGCTTTTCCTCATCTTGTTTATTTTGGTTTATTTTTAAGTCTCTAAGGCAAGGTCTTTTCCTGTGTGACTGCAATATTCCTAAGAAGGCCAAAATTTTTCCAGAATACCTACATTCAGTTGTAATATAAATAATGATAGAAATGATAAATACATCCCTAGCCTTCTGCTTCAACAGCCATTTCCCCAGTACAATATTATTAGCAAAATTAATTCAAAAGGTGGCTGTTCTTTGGCTCTCATTTGTTCTGAGTAATGTCTGGCAGGTTTTTGTATGACCTTGTGCATGCAATGCGGTGTTAACAATTTGGTGTGCAGAACTATTTCCTGTAGTAAATTCATAAAGCTGACAAGTTGCTGTGCAAAGATGCCCTCTTTCAGTCAAACACTGTATTTGGCACAGTATTTACTGCTACATTAGCAATTGCTAGTTGGTTACAATAATATTACTGTTTAAAGAGGCATTTAATTTCACATGAGCTACCTACCCTTTTCCAGCATTCCTGTAAAACACCTTAGAGGCTTATAAGTTCAGTCCTCTGCCTCAATGCCTAAAATGATCTCCTCTTTAATGAAATGTGAATCCTGCAGGATTAGCAGGTAATGAACATTGTAGTTTTTCATTTCTTCAGTCTGTTTTTAAGGTCTGCACTATTGCTTTTATAATTTATCTGTGTTTTCATTATCTAAAACTCATTGTTTTACTGTGTACACCTGATCTAGTAGTTCTTTGAGTTCCACTGCTGGCATTTTCAGAATAAACAACTGTCCTCTCTTTTGAATACTGAAATGCCTCTTTGAAGACAATTACTAAAGAAACCCTGGAGTGATAGCACATGCCCTAGACATCCTGTCAAATATATGCTGCCAATATCATATATTTATCCTAATTCTGTGATAGAAAACAACCATTCCTTAGATTTCATGGTGCATAATTTTAATGTTAATTGGATTTTTGATCTCTATGTAATTTTCTGAAGGTTTTTTAATTGTAAGCTCTTTAAACCATGACTTAGGTTTATACTTGTCTCCTGTTCTTGGCCCAGTTTATAAAAAACCCCAACCGAATACTAAATGCAGTAGCCATTTTTTCATGGTTCACAGATTAGCTGCCAACTAGCTAAGATTTAATGATTCGTCTTTTTAGACCTTGCTTGAGTTTTGCAGGTGAGTGGCAATATAGTATCTAGAACACTGAGACAATTTTAAGAGAAGTGCAGAGAAAGTGTTAAATCAATGTATACATAAATGTAAGTTTGTAAGTACACATACTGGGAAAGGACTTTATTAGAATAATTAGAACTTACATATATTTTAAGTCATCTTTAAAAGATTTGAAACATGAAATTTTTAAAATATATTGACTTGTAATAACAGAACACAAATATTTCATTCTTAGCTTTTTCATACCATTCTTAGCCTTCTTAGTTCCACATCTTGTAATTTTTTTAATTATCTAAAGAGAATAAATATAAGTGAAATATCAGAGGGACCTTCACAACAACTATCAAGAATTCCATAGTAAATGCACTGTGTTCAAACATACACAGAATTAAAACATTTTATTTAATTGCTCTAAAATTATATGGATAATACACAGATATTCCTTTTAGAGCAAAAGTTCCTAGAACAAAAGCTTAGAGCAAAAACTTCCAGAGAGTAATTATTTATCTTCACTCTCCAAGACCCAACTGAATAAGAAATACTTTTCAAGTCAATAATTTTGTGTAGACACCAAAGCAAAATCAAGAGGGAGAGTGAAGTGTAAATCACCACCATCAATTCTGATCTTGTTGCAGTCAAAAGTTCCAATGCAAGGTTATTATAGGGGAAATGAAAAACTTTAGATACTGAAGGTCTTTCTTCCAATAAATAAGATTCCCAGATATATATTGGTCCCTTTCCACTGTTTCTTGTAATGACTGGCACATTACATTGCTTCCACCAGCAATCCATGAAGGATTTTCAGGGATAGTTTAGGTTCTGCAGTGTTTTTGTCAGATGTTGCATTAAATGTTAAACTGACCATTTAATATTAACCAGCTTTGCCAAACTTTAGCATCTCAGGCAGGTCAAACTTAAGTTTGTTTCTACAAAAAATAAATCCAAAATAATTCTGAACAATACAGTGGCGATTGAACTTGCCATTGAAGGAGAGGTACCAACAGAACAACTACCTTGGACTTGCAGAGGAAGGCTTTGGTCTGCTTAGGATGCTGGATTAGAGAATTGGGAGGCCGACATGAAAGGCAAAGGAGTCCAGGAAGGCTGGACATTCTCAAAGAAGAAAATCTTAAAGGCATGGGAGCAGCCTGTGCTGAAAGATAAGCCAGTAGGGACAAAGACCAGCCTGGCTGAACAGAGAGCTTTGGCTGGAACTCAGGAAAGAAAAAGAAACTTTATGACCTTTGGAGGAAGGGACAGGTAACTCATGAGAACTGAAAGGATGCCATGAAGTTATGCAGGGAGAAAATTAGGAGGGCTGAAGACCAACTAGAACCTTATCTGGTTGCTGCCATAAAAGGCAACAAAGAATGTTTCTATAAATACATCAGAAACAAAAACAGGGCTAAGAAGTATCTTCATCCTTCATTGGATATAGGAGGAACCATAGGGACAAATGATGAGACAAATGATGAGGTTTAATAATAAATAATTAAATAATTTTAATTGTTAAATAGTAATTAAATAATAATTGTCTGGGTACCCAGCCTCCTGAGATGGAAGACAGTGATGAGGAGCAGATTGAAGCCCCCATAATTCAAGAAGAAATGGTCAGCAACCTGCTACACCACTTAGACACACACAAGTGTATGGAACCAGGTAGGATCCACTCAAGAGTAACGAGGAAGCTGACAGATGTGCTCACCAAGCCACTTTCCATCATTTACCAGCAGTACTGGCTAAGTGGGAAGGTCCCCGGTGACTGGAAGTTGGCATAAGTGACACCCATCTACAAGAAGGGCCAGAAAGAGGATCCAGGGAACTCCAGGCCAATTAGCCTGACCTTGGTGCCAGGGAATGTCATGGAAGAGATCATCATGAGTGCCAAGCAGGACAATGGCATCCTGGCTTGTATCAGCAGGACCAGAGCAATGATCATCTCCCCGCACCCAGCACTGGTGAGGCCTCACCTCAAATCCTGTGTTCAGTTTTAGGCTATTCGCTACAAGAAAAACATTGAGGTGCTGGAGCATATTGAGAGAAGGACAACAGAGATGAGGAAGGATCTGGCATGCAAGTCTCATGAGGAGTGGTTGAAACAGATGGGGTTGTTTAGCATGGAGAAAAGGAATCTCAAAGAGGACATTATCACTCTCTACAAATATATTAAAGGAGGCTGCAGTGAGATGGGGGTCAGTCTCTTCTCACAAGTACCAAGAGACAGGACAAGAGGAAATGGTCTCCAGTTGCACCAAGGGAGGTTTAGTTTCCTTCACAGAAACGGTGGTTAAGCATTGAAACAGACTGCCCAGGGAAGTGGTGAAGTCACCATCCCTGGAAGTATTTAAAGACGTGTAGATGTGTCACTTGGGGACATGGTTTAGTAGTGGACTTGGCAGTGTAAGGCTAACAGTTAGACTCTATGGTCTTAGGGGGTCTTTTCCAACCTTAATAGTTCTATGACTCTGTGAAATAGATCAGAAGGAACTTAATGCAATTTTGAGGCAATGCCCAGATATATCAGTACATGGAAGAAATAAAGCAATTTATCGGTCCATCCTTCTTTACATACGCTGCCATTTAGAATAACTTGTGCAGAGATTTATCACAGATCTGAAAAAAGGCAATAGGAACTCTGTTTCAAAAGATGTATTTTTTTATGCAAAATGGGACGGAATTATTTCATCAGTTCACCATAGATATAGCTACAAAAGTGAGCTGTTGGAAAGCTCACTGAAGGAGGTGCTGTGAAGCACACCTGCAGAACTACAAAACATGGTACGGAGAATGTGTGGTATCAGAAATTCAGTGATTAGATGAGGGTTACAATGTTCCATTAAAAAAATATTTGTAGCACACACTTGAGGCCTTTGTTTTCTACACAGGTAAATAATGCAGTTTACATTTCCCCATCAGTGGATGCCACTAGCGGTATCTTCCTACAGGCCAGTCCTGTAGGGAGCAAAGACAAGCTGCCTAAAACTTTGACATGGCCATTTTAATGTTAGCTAAGTGTTTCATTAGCATTCGGGGGAAAGTCACACTCTCACAACCTTTAATACCAGTCCCTGCACCTGCATTTTCTGGTGCTGTACAAGCCTGGATATATTGCTCACTTTAAACAACTGCTCTTTTCCAAGTCTGTGGTGAGATGCTTTCATACCTTTTCTTGTGCTTTTAAGTCCCTTATCATAAAAAAGTCTGCTTCTTGTATCAAGTTGCCTTTTTTCTTGTTTTTTTTTAAGTTAGCTTTCTGTCTGTGTTTCTTAGGAAAATGCATATTCTCTAGCTGAAAATATCCAGCTGATACAGGAGACTGCACTAATAAGGCAGTTTAATTATCAAAATGCAATACCATGACACAATATACTTGGCATTTATAAGCCTTGTGCACCAATTTAAAATGATGGCAGAATTGTGTCCAGAACTTCTATTTCAGCTAAAAGTTATCTTCATTTTCTCCTAGAATGTGTCCTGCCAAATGCTTGTGTAGCTGGCATTTTCCAGGATGGTTTCTGATTTCGGATATTTAATTCTCATGAGTCCAATTGTCTAAGCCACTCTCCATCTCTCCTTACAACTGCTCTTCATGGGTGATGTGTATGTGCAAACACTGGACTCAACATGCCCTTAGCTTGCATGCAAATTTCAAAGGCAGACAACTGAAAGATTTTTTTTAAAGCAAATAAACTTTCATGCAACACAAAGTGGTTATATTGTTAAAAGTTCTAGAACTATTTGTTTGATTTCCAAAGCTGCTTCACTTACCTACATTAACCATCGATTGAAAGATACATGTGTTATAAATCCAAGCTATTGATACTGTGCTGATGGCTGAATGACGACATTGCAACAAAATTTTGCAGTTACGGACTTTAAATACAGAATGGTAACAGACGAATGTCTCCCTAAGGGGCTTTTAAGAAGCAGAAATCTTAATGAGCTCATCACTTATAAAAATTGAATACCTGCCTGAGGACAGACAATGTGAATGGTAGAGAAATTACACAGTTATGTTTCTCTTCAAGCTTAGAATCTAGCAAAGCACATCTTATGTCTGCTGTCACACAATGCAACATGCACCAAAGCAAGACTGATCAAGACAGGTTATATTACCCAAAGTGACATTTGTTTTCTAGTCATTCCTGTAAAGGATGAGAAACTGTTCAAACAAAATGGGTTTTCTGCTTTTTTGGCAGTTATTTATCCTATTTAGTCTTTAACCACAAATATGATTTTTAGAAATCTTAGGTGCTGCTATAGGAGGTAAGCAAGTGGGTAGTGTTTGGTTTGCAAAATTTAGTCATGCTTGGTCAGAAACACATCTATTAAACCACTGACTTTTACCACCTCTCAAACCTATAAATGCACAATATTTTCATTTTGGAGCTTTATTCTTCATCAAACTCCAATTTTTTTATTTTTTTAAAATCAGCATCTGGGAACTATTTATAAGCCCTTAAATATATACAACTAAAACATACACAACTAAAACATACATGTGTCTCTCTGTTAAATTACTTACTAAGTGCCTGTGACAAAAACTGCTTTAATCTGGAATATTTCAGGTGCCCTCCAATTTTTCATATAAAGCCAGTTATCCTCACAAATGGTATGTATTTTATAGCTTGTTTTGTGATCATCAAGCTAAATCTTCTATGGACCTGGAGAGAAGTTACTCCAAGGGCCAATTTTGCCTATATGATGTGAATTGGTTTTGTTTTCCTCTCTTCTTTAATTTCTGCTCAGCTATCAAGGGATTCAATAAGTCACTTTCTCCATGAGATGTTCAGAATTGTGCATTAGGCCTGGGTAATTGTTAATTTGAGATGTGAGGGAAGGATTTCTTATTCTAGTAAATAGACTTGGGAAAGGGAAGACTGTCTCCTACAGAAAGCAGGGGAAGGTCTTGTGACTTCAATGCAAAATCTCAGCTGTGTTCAGCCTCTAGGCCAGGCTAAAAGGGCAAATTTGCCCTTGCCCAAGCTGATATGCACTAACAAAAGAAAAATGACTGCACAGAATAAGCCTTTGAGAACACCTCTTGTGGTCTGCTAAAATTGCAGCCTCAGTGTGTGCCTGGATCTTTTCCTTCTTCAGCATCACTTACATATGGATAACACAGCAAAACCAGAACAGACTCACAGCAAATCATTTTCATTTTACTTTCATGCTACACTGATAGTTGTCCTGCTGGCCTCTTGTCATAGTAAAGTCCTGCTTTGGTATCTCACCACCGCTCAGCCTCACTGTGTGATACCTACCCTCCTTGGAGGCTAACATCAACCAAAAAAGCAGATGGTCACTGGCTCCCCAGTTTCATGATAGGTGATGCAGGAGCACTTCAGGGATGGATAGGCTGTAGTCCATAGATATGTCAAGTGTCCTGCAAAGACATTAATATTCTCAGGTTTTTACAACATTGCTGTAAGGTTATATGGTATTGTTTCAAGCTGGACTCTGTCTACAGAGAGAATCAAGTGTGCTCATCAAAAAAATAAATAATAATTTAAAAAAAGATACATGGAAGGGGGCAATCTACCAAATGGGCACACCACTGTAGAAACGAACATGCATTTCAGAGAAAAAAAATAGCGAGAATAAAAGCATTGTTGTGCATTAGTGCTGTTATCTCTGTTTCTCCAGTTGATTTCTTTGTGACTTCATGGATTTCCAGCAATGTTGCGTGTAGCCTTTTATTTTAACCCCCTCTCCCATCTTCCTACTTTATTAGCCTTCAAACTCCTTTTACAACCATTTCAATTACATGCTCCAGCTGGAGACCTGACCTAACAATGACTAAAAATCGTGGGAGCCGATTTCACATAAACTAGGCAAAAGTCCAGCATGTGACTCAGAAGAAGTCATTCTGCCAGAGTTCATGACCTGCAGGAGCTCACTGTGGCTCTGCTACTTGTACCTACAGCTCTTCAGTCATTACAGGGCTGAAGGCTGTACTCTACTACAGGGCAAATTGGCTGAAGCTTGTCTCGCTTCATCCTACTTAGAGCTAAATGGAATAAACCAGCACAGCAGGAGTAAATGAGCCATGGCAAAACTGATCTTAACCTCCACCCCCCCAATTTGACAGCCAGGCACTAGGGCAGGAGACAAGATAATTCCTGTCAGCTAGAGCAGTCTCTATAATGCAATTTGACAAATCAAATAGATAGCTTTTATTAACATAACTAAATGAATTATTGCAAATGGGAGATGTGGACATTGATCTGTCTTCATATATGCATTCTGTTTCGGAGGTGGGGAGACTGATTTTAAATTTCAGTTACTGCTGCCTGAGGTAGGAAGTCTCTGTAATGAATTTGTTCTGCAGTTTCTGCATCCTCAGACTGCCCATTTAACACCAGTACCGATAAAGAAAAGAGGGAAATAGAGAAGAGTACTATGGATACAGAGCTATCAATATTTATCCTTGGACATTCAAGGGAATATTTAGGCCAGATTTTCCTAAATATGAATGTCTGCTTTGATTTTCTGGTGATGGAGTGGAACTAACAAAGATATGCACATGTTGTCTATTTTGTTGAAGGTTAAAATACCGATGAAAAACAAGGATACCCTGTCTACATTCTGCAATAATAGCTCTTCCTACATAAACTGCTTAAATAATATATCTCACAACATACACAATGGAAATACACAGATAACTTCCTCAGTGAAAGCATCCAAGTACAGGTTTCTAAAATCAGGCAAATAAATTCAGAGCCTAAAGAAACATTAATATTCCTGCCATGTTACCAGGTCTGTGATGGAGGAACACTCTAATGAAAAACCTAGATATTTGATTTGAAAATGTACTTTCTTACATCTTCATATTCTCAAAAGTTAGGTCAGAGAAAGCTAGGGGCTGGTTTGTGTTCTTCCTCTCCTCTCTTGTTTGCACCCAGAGCTAAAAACCACCTGGCAATGTCAAGCATACCTATGCTGGCTGAACCATAGCATGAAAAACTTTTCAGTAATGGACAAAATAACAAAATAGTATAAGCCAAGCAAACACTGATTTAGCATGCAGAAGAGGAAGTCTTCTTGGTACCATATAATGTGATGGACTTCTGGGAAAGAAGATTAAGCAACTCTTGCTTCATATAGCTATCACTTCCAAGATAGGACTAGCAACATATCTTACTGAGCCACTGAGCTGAATATGTCAGATTCTCTCCAGTGGTTCAGCTAGGATGGTTCAGCTTTCTACATCCTGGAAATTGGTGATGTATTTTCTTTTTTCTCCATTCAATAAAATACTTTCCTTCTTCAGCTGTGCAAAAATATTTGGGTTTGGGGGTTTGTTTTTTGGGTTTTTTTAATTCTTACCAAAAGAGAGAGTTTAATTTTTTTATTATTACTATTAAGTTAATTTGGATAACAGTAAGTAGTTGATTTAAAGTACTTCTGGTAATTTTTATAGTATTTGTTCAAGGTTTGTTAAAAACCATTCTCCCAACATCATAGTGAAAGAGTGTTAGTGCAGATTACATGCCATGTACAAATAAAATTGATATCTCACAAGTACTAGGGAAAAGTGTGACAGGGAGGGCAATATTGGCTTAGATTTCTTTTACTAAAGGTGTTTGATTTGAGGGTATCTCATGCATCAGCTCATTGTCACAAGGAAGACTCTCTGTACACCAGAACATAAACCCACATTTTCACCAGTTTTAGAAGTTCTGGACAACAAGAATGCACCAAAAGATCTTCCACAGCTAGAAGACAGAAGTCTTAGTTGCAGAGACAGGGGACACTGCAGTTATAATGAAAGCATATCTTCTCAGTCCAGAGAGACCCTTGGTACTACTGACAGTCTCCATCAGTCTGCAGGTTCCAGGTAACTTCAGTAGGAAGTTGTGCAGAAAGCATACAAAGCAGGTAAGTCTCTGAGAAGAAAGTATTGTCTTCCTCTCTTTTTTTCTGCCTTTCTGTGGAAGAATATTACAATGAGCACTGAAATATGAGATTTTCAGGATTACCATGGGAGGGAAATCACAGCCTCTCAAAGTCTGTCTGTCAAATGAACTTTAAGGTTGTCCTGCTGCCACCCTGTTTTGCATTTCTGATACAGGGATAACAGTTTTGTCACTCAGGCAAAGGTACACTCTCCCAATTTTGAGAAAAATGTGACTATTACCTTTGCAATTGCAGCTGTCATTTGAAGAATGAGTTATTGATATCTGTTTGCTGATCTAATATTCCGTGCTATAATACACTAGAGACCTTGGATTACTTCTGACTTCATCTCTGCTTTATGTTCTATAACAATGCCTGTTCCCTCAACAACCAGTGCTTACAGACCTTCCTAAAATATTGCTGGGCAAATCGTACAGCCTCTCAAACTTAATTAACTCTTCACGTCAGTACATCTCAAATTAGTTTCTGAAATGGACCTGGGGCAACCACTGAAGCAGATGAATGACAGTGTTACATAACACAGTAAGTCATCAGTGTGTGTAGCTCAAATGATCCCTGCTCAGGCTGATGGTACAATAGAAGTTCTCTATTCCTAGGAAGGGTATGAAGGAAAAATAAGAAAAAAGAAATCTGAAAGTAGCCTCCCGTTCAGAAAGTCCCTACACCACTAATCATGGTGTAGACAGGGTATGGCAGGGGAAGGAACTCTATGCCTCTTTCACATCAGTATGCACCAGCCTGCTGCTCACCACTGTCAAAAACAGACCTGCCTTTAAGTACTCTACATGTGTGTGCATGTGCATACATGTATACATGTACATATATGTTCAATATGGAAGAAAAGAAACTAATGCATCTGACTTGGGCTAATAAACACTGTTGGGGAAAAAAAAAATATCTAAAATGCAAGAAGATCCAAAGGATATGGAATGAGTCCTGAAGATGAAACTCTCCTTCCTCTTAAAGAAGACAGATCAGCTGAGGGAGCAGTCCCCACACCTGTACTGGAGAAGGTTAAAAATTACAATGGTTATCATAAATCAAACCCCTAAAACTCAAATGGGACCCGATCTCTTCACTGCTTAATTTCCTTATGTTCTCTGCTTCTTTTCCTTTGGGCAACGGGGTAAGTTAACTTTTCCAAATTCAGCATCTTTAAGTTTTAATTAAATTGAAATATGTATTATCTGCCATTTTCCATCTTGCAACCCTGGAACTTTTAGATCAGCTGGGAGAGTGAAATCCTGATGCGGTAGCTGCAAACCAATAAGAAGATAGACATGTACAAGCCCTTCTGTTTCTGCCTATCAGTTTTTGTTGCTGCCTGAGCAATAAAATATGCAGTACATCCTGGAAGTAGCACATAGTACACTTTCCCTTCAGTCAAGGTTAGACTACTAAGACTGATGCTTGTCTTCTTGCTGGTCCTGTCTCAGGTTTTGTTCAAATGTTTATTTTTCCAAAACTTTAACAAATCATTGTATCTTCTCTCTGTACAGAGTAACAGCAACCAGAGATTTTTTTCTTCTTTTTTGGATTTGTAAAGTAAGACTATAAAGAAAGGAGATGGCCCATTCTCAATAACTAGTCAGTCCTGAATATCTCAGCCTCTGTTTTTTTGTCACTCCATTGCATTCTTCTGCTGGTCTCCCCTCTCGCTTTGTCCATCACTTCCTTGATTTCACCACAAGTGATCATTTCAGCAGTGCTTTTGTGTATGGGCTCTTCACTTCAAAGACTGTGTTTATTCATGGAAAAATAACCTTTGCAAGGCTGAGTCCATTTGATTCTTTCCTTCTAATCTCTTTCTATACCAAAAGCTTCATAAATAACAATTTCAGACTATCCATATTTCAAATGTCTCCCAATTTTGAGGTCTAATTTTTATGAGACTTTATAATAAAGTAAGAACTAAGCTTTGAAGTGAAGGCATCTACTCTGGGTGGCCTAAGATGTTTCCATTTGTCCTCCACTAATGCAGTCGTCAGGAAGAGTGATGTCTCACCGGAGGGAGCACGTGGTATCTTAAGTACTATTACTATTCATCGTGGAAACAAGAATAAACCTATGGATTCATCCTCTTCCTTCAGGCTTTCCTTCTGGAGAGCTGCCGTTTTGTGCACAGAGGCCAGGATCTTGGGTGCCAAGAATTCTGAGCAGCCACTGAGCAAGACCACAGAAAGAGGGAGGGTCCCAGCAGTAGTTATTCTAAAACGTAAGTGATGGAGTTTGCTAGAGCTGGTTCTGACTAAGAAATCTAACCAAACACTAACAGTATAGAGATATTTCACATTCCCAAGTGCTGGAAGATAAACAAGTAGTAAGACTTTGTCTTAATTGGTGATTGCATCTGAGTACAGAGAGTTAGGTGCTGTCAGCTTTGAGCTTTTTCTAATATAAGAGCATGAAAGAATGAAAGCATAGATAAACTGGATCTGAAAGACTTTAGGTACCTCTCTGATCTGTGGAGACAGATGATTACTTCCTGATACATTTACACTGTTTTGTGGCAGTGAATCATTTGAGTTCTTCTTTGTGTTACTGAATGAAATAAAGGAGTTCTGATCTTATGCTGCATGGTCTTGATGGATTTATTTTTTTTTTGTTCCCTGACAGGAAAAACATTATTTCAGCAATAAATTGCATGGAAGATGGTAGGGTTTTGTTTACTTGGAAGAATGCTAAATCTAGCACCTAAAATTTTACTGGCTCCCAATACCAAGGTCAGACTGAAAGAGTGAAAGGAATTGTACCGGCTTTGTTAGCAATCTTTATTGCTCAAAGTACAAGAAATTGGGAGAGGACAGAAGCAATAATGTGTTTTCATCAGTTTAGATGTTCTCTTGGGATGAAAGTATGCATGTGTATTTTCAATGAAACTCCACCACTGAGCTCACTGCTGTGCCTAGACAGCATCTGGATAACATTATTCCACTGTGTTCATTCCTCTTGCTCATTTTTGCCGCTGTAAATAGCATTCACCATAAAAGGTTGCATCTTGCATTTGTTTTTCTATGTTTCACTGTGTATAACTAATAGCTTAATTAGACACTAAAGCATATTACTCTTAATATTTAAGACACAGATCCTGTTGGCTGTCTTACCTGATGGGCTTGGGAACTCTTCCAAGCATCTGTGTTCTGCTGTCTGTGTCCTTATTGACTCCTGAATATCTGTAAAGACAAGACTCAGGCACACAACCCTCTTATCCTCCACCATGCATGGTTTCCACGGAGAGAAAAGCAAATTTCTCAGCATCAACAAGTGCCATGGCATACCCTTGTCCAAGTCCCACTTCAGGTGGATGAGGACCATGTACTCAGGGATGTATTTCAGTGCATGGCCACCACTCAGTCGTGGTGAGTAAAAGGATATGTTCATTGACTGTAAGCCATTGTACATCGGTAGTCATTTTACAGCTGCCCAAAACTTCTGAAGGATCAGCTAATGATGTGCCAGACTTCTTTGAATAATTTCTTCTTACTGAACTGAAAAGGACCAGCCATGTCCAGTACCTCTCAGTCTCTTAGATCTCAGCAAAACCACTCTCAGTAAACTAAAGAATAAATGAGCACTGCACTTGTTTGGCTTGTCCCCCTAACAGCCATGGCTCCTTGGTCATCATAACCAGAACTACCTCATGGCTTTCCAGCTAGTTGGGCAGTGTGGTGAGCAGCAAAGCATTTATGTATTGCTGTCCAAATTAATGGAATCTGCCTGGAATCCAAGGTTACCAATACAAAATCTGTTTCCTACTAAAAAAAAACAAAAAACAAACAAACAAACAAAAAAAAACCCACAAAAACAACCAACCAAACAAAAACAACCTAATATATTCTACTGTGTGTTCAGTAGTTGCTTTAAGAGTTTATGAGTTTCACACAGAAGTATATAAAACTTCACACATATGCTGAGCAAATATCCTTTCAGCTCTCTGGAACTCTGCCCACTTACAAGTATTTTCCTGGAAATTTGCAGATGTGATTTGGGCCTAGATATGCTGAGGGGCTCTGGTTTCTGTTAGGCACATCAAACCTGACAGGGATGGTATTTTACCACAGTACGGGGCCTGTCAGCAGAAGATGACAGTTTCTCTATAAGATGACGTATAATTTTTGCAATTAAATAGGCCCAAGGCTATTTAGGAGTATATAGGGATCTTCAAAAGGCACAAGTCTGTTGTTCACATTACCTGTCCTTCAGAAGAGAAGACACTTGAGGGGAAGAGAGTGGTCTGAGAATGGGATCTCCATGGTACAGAGCTTAAGAGAGACTCTGTATAGATGAAGAGAGCAGCTTTTAAAAGCTGTTATTTTCAATTTTGAAGGGAAATCAGGCAAGCCAGAGGCTTTTTCAGTGTGAGAGAAACGAGCATAACTTCTGTTATGATCCAACTATTTTGATCTAAACACTGTCCTGGGATCATATAGAAGCAGAAGTAGAGCCTGAAGAGAGCAGCATCTCAATAATTCACTCTAGATAACCAGAAAAAGTGGTAGATGCTGCACTGGCCACAACATGTTTCCAAAGAGTAGTATCATTACAGCAGGCACTTGTTTCACTTTAGTTGCAAAGGGGCAACACAATTAAATCCAAGGAAAACATGAACCCCTCATTGCAGCTCCATTAGGTGAGATACCTGAGAAAAATGAGGAACAGAAGTGTTGCTCTCTTGTTTACTTACATTTCTATGTTTGGATTCATGTTTGTCAGGTAGTCACAGGCTAAGAGAGCCTTAAAACATTTTAGTACCTGTACCAAATAAATAAACAGGATGATATTCTTGGGCAAAATTTTTCCACTCACCTATCTTCCAAACTGAAGGCATCACTCCCAAGAGAAAGTCTAGACATAGGCCTGGAAATAGCCCTTCATTTGTACTGTGTTGTTAGGAACATGAGATCATGCATTCAGAGCTCCAACAAAGTTTCACCAATACGGGTTGCATTGAATAAGCCTATTTTGAGTAATGTTTGAGTCATAGCCTAAGGTAACTAAACCTGTTGCTGGAGTAAGGTTGCTTTCAGCAGTCTTGTTACCTCTAAATCAAATCTCCCTCTATTGTCCCCAGAAGTAAACCAAGGGTTTTTACACAACAAGTAAGACAGGTGATTAGGCAGGGAACAAGGACCCAAGGAGAAATAGCGAGATGGGTCAGACCAGATGGTTAAGTGGGACAGTAGAACTGCACACATGCATCAGGCAAAAAAAGTCTCATGAGAACTTCAAGTGTTTCCCTGCAATACTGAGACTTTAGATGTAGACATACCACTCAGGTCACAGAATCAGAGAATCACAGAATAGTTTGCGTTGGAAGAGACCTTTAAAGGCCATCTAGTCCAACCTCATTGTAATGATCAGAGACACCTTCAACTTGATCAAATTGTTCAGAGCCCCATCCAACCTGCACTTGAATGTTGCCAGGGTTGGGGCATCTACCACCTTTCTGCATAACTCATTCCAGTGTTTCACTACCCTCACAGCAAAATATTTCTTCCTTGTCTCTAGTCCCTTGGATTTCTTTCAAATCCAGCTGAGGGAAAGGCTCTCTCAAGAAGGTGAGGGTTAATATTGGCTCATCTCCCAAAGGCCGGGACTCTGAACATTATTGTCTTTCTGATTCATTCTGTTGGACAAAATACACTACTCATGACACAGGTGTAGGGCAACCACCTCAGAATCATCAGCTCAGAGTAAAAACCCTGGAGGATGGAACCATTAAAGTGAAAAACCAGCCTTTATAAAGAGAACATTATTATAAAACTGAGTGTTTAAAGTAGAGTAAATGTATTTGAGAACATAGAAAGATTCAACTGTGATCAGTCAGTCAGTGGAAATATTTATATTGGGACAAGGGTACTTCAGTGGACTATAACTGCTACCACCCTCGTATGGTATCTGCAGTTCATCACACTAAATTCATTTACAGACCTAATGGACAGCACCACTGCCATGGATACACATGGTTGAGTGAAAGGAAAAATCTGAGAGGGTCCAATGAGTGCTTCAAACAGATACTACTCTGAAATGCAATAACTAGAGTATAACAAGAGTCAAAGAAATCTTTGATTTGTTGTTCACTGGATGGATTCCTTTTACTGGGTCCACTCTTGAACATGTGTGAGAGAATGAAGGGAAGGAAAGGAAAAGTGTTAGTTTATAAAGGCCGTATGTTAACAATTTGTTTCCAGACTCCTTAATATAATGAGGTGCCAACTATCAGGCTTTCACATCATCCTATCTTGCTTCCCCCAGGCTTAAAAATCCTGTAGCATTAAGTAGCCTGCATGTACCACTCACTTCAAATTAAAAAGGTATTTTACAATTCCTCTTGGCATGTGGACTTCTCAGAATACTAGGATTAACTTCATTGTCAGTGTTCAAAAGTCAAATGCTTTTCCAAAAGCCTATATGAGCCACCTTTACTGAAATGGGTTTTGCATGCATCCCATAGTTCTATCAGATTGAGCAGAAGGGATTAGACACACACATTTGATAGCATCCATCCAACAAATATAATAATGCCATTTATCATGCTGTAGTACAAAGCTCCTGAATTACTCCAAAATACACAGTTGCAACTCACAAGGGAAAAATGAATAAAAACATTGCACCTTTAGCTCTTGCAATCTGCTTTCCATTTGTTTTACACTAAGGTTTATAGCCTCTTCTATAGATAACTATGTCCAGTGTATCTTTGTAATAAATAATCTAATCCAAAACACAGCATCAACAGGCAGAACTATCATAATGTGGAGAATACAATATTTCTCAAGCTTATCATGCTAAAATTCAGTTTTCTATGTAGTCATAATAGTGAAATTATTTCTTAAACAAATATGTGTCTTCCAAATATTCATGAGGCTATTTTTCATCCTTAGTATCAAACACATCTGAACGATCCAGCTGAAATTTTCCTTGACAATAAAGATGTCTAAGATTTCTTTTATTTATCTTACAGGGGTATTTTTCATACTGAGTGTTTTACCCCATGTTTAATTAACAACTTGTCTCTCACATCGACTTGTCTGAAGGTCAAACATTAAAAATAAAACTAATCCTTAATCCTGATAACATCTAAATATTTGCATATAATTATCATATTTCTCCAGGTTCCAGTATTATTTTCCAAGTTACTAAAGTTTAATTCTCTGGCTTTCCCTCAAATTCAGTACTTCTTGTCCTCAACTAGAAGCTTCAATTCCACTAAAATATTACTCTCAGTATTTCAATCCAAAATGGTATCACTGATGTTATTGTTATCACTAGTTATAGAAATGAGGATTTTCTTTATATTCCATTCATAATCAAAACAGAATTTCATATTACACCATATTCTAAGTTGTCATAAAACCATGGTACTTCAATTCATACCCAGCAAGGACTACTATAGTTGTTCTATTTTCTTGCCAAAAGAATTGTGCCAACTATTGCATATTCTCGATTGGAAAAGCACAATCCAGTTCTGTTTGCTGTGTCTACTACCATTAACATAAATGAGTCTGATCATATGTAGGAAATAAATTATTAAGTTTTATTTCTTAAGTTTTTAAAAAATCAATTATGTGGTTTCATATATAGTTTTATATATATATATATATATGTATGTACAAATGTATGTGTATACCAACACATGCATATATATGATACTC
>JAWWEE010000001.1:91560618-91668045 GCA_035221455.1 Xenops minutus
CATATATAGTTTTATATATATATATATATGTATGTACACATGTATGTGTATACCCACACATGCATATATATGATCCTCCTCCTGCAGTTTTCCTCTGTGTGAATAATTCACTCAACACTGATTAGCTTTTGTGCTCTGGTAGCAACAGCTCCTGTCATTAAGATTTAGGTTGCATGGGGCACTTGTAATGGAATTATAAAATCTATTTCTAAAAGAATGATTGATTCAATTCATTACCAGCTTTCAGTATAAAATAAAAACTTTCTGAGCCTTAGGAAAAAAAAAGCCATAAGGCAAATCCAAGTGATAATAAATCATGTGTATAAATGTTAACAAAATGGACTCAAGATGCAAAATTCACTCTGTATGGCCGCAGTGAATACTCTATAAATAAAATATATTTTCTTTTTCACTAAGTAACAATTCAAGGAGTTAAAATAATTCAGTGTAGCTGAAAATGGGTAAAAGCTGGCTGTAGCAGAGTGCACAGTAAAGGTCCTTATTGACTGATTAGCAATTTGTTTCTACAAACACTGCACAGCAGTTGCCCTACTTTGCAGCAGGCTATTAGAGCCTAATGAAAAATGTGCATTTTCATTAGAGCTAATGGTCTTGAACAGAAGCCCTATGCTTCTATGAGGTCTTATTCTCTGCTTAAATTATGGAGCCTTGTCTGTGATTATAGCTGTTGTCCCTTGTTTGTACAATATATGCACATCACATAGTTTTGTATTAACAGTGTAACTCCAGTGAACATGAGGAACAAAACCCATCGGTCTCAGATGGTAAAGGCATGGTCCTGTGAGACTGAGCAGCAAGACTTTGTCAGCAGATGGGCTGAGGTCTGAACGGCAAAAAGCAGAAACATTTTTTCCTTTAGTTGGGTGTTTCCTGCTTGCAACATCTCAGACTCCCACTGGACTTAAAAACTTCAGTGCAGAGAGTGGTCTGCTGTACATGGCAGCTGAAGTTATGAGGAACCACAGAGTAGATGGAGTTCTGGATTAATTAGAAACCAGGGCTTGGGCTGGGGATTTCACTGCCTGGGAGAGCACAGAGCTGTGCAAGGTACAGGCACCACAGCCAGGAGAACAGGGCAGTGCCACAGGGCAACATCTCTGCTGTGACGCGGCACAGAGTGCAGAATGACAGCAGAGATAACAGCAGGCCCTGTTGTAGAAATTGACAGCAATGAAAAGATAATATAAATAGGCAAGCAAACAAATGAGGTACTATTTTACTCTTTAACAGATGATAACAAAGGTAGAGAGATCATGGCTAAGCAAACTTCCCAAGTGTTATCTGAGCCATCCATAATACTTTCTTCTTCTATCCTAATTCTACTACCCTATTTAATAGTGTTTTCCTTTCTGTAATGCTAGGGAGCATGTCTTGCAGACTACTTCCCTTTAAAGGTTGCATATCAGTAGATCATTTTCACAATACAGTCACATATGCAGTAGCAGCAAGATGCTTCTCACAGTCTTTGATGTTTGCATTTTTTGCATCATCCATTGCCTATTTCTAGGTATGCCTTAGTAAGCATATACTGGGCTGATACTTGTGTGGAGGGCATGTTTATCCTCACACGTCAATTCATAACTAATCTGTAGCTATGTGGGTCCAGATGAAACTTTGTGTTTGCCTGAGTATGTGAACACATATACATGTATGTGTACACATATGTTACATGGTTTGTGATTACAGACAGTTATTTACCTGATTTGGTTTCATGTGCCTTGGAGCCTGTTTTCCCGGCCATTTTTGGTCTACATACTTGTATATAAGCCTGACTTTGAGACTTGTTTTAATTTTCTTCTGCTTTTCTTAAATCCCTGAGATCTGAAATGTCTGTTCCTTATCCAGTTCTGATTCTTAGTTAAAGTGGAATTCCCAGAACCTATTATCCTAAATAATAAAAGAACGGTTTTCCTCCATTTCTTCTTTCTGATCATCCTTTGGGATGATTTTGGGACTGTTCTTTGTTTTCTTGTCCTCTGTTTATTCTTCATTTTGCTATCCACTTCTTAAGCTGAAACAGGGCTTTTGAGGATAATGACAGCAATGACAGTAGAATTTAATGTGGTGATTTTTTTGTGCTTTTGAGATTTTACTTCCTGCAAAAAATTGCTATTGATTGTTCATCAAGTTATCTGCCACAACCCATTATTTATATCCACTCCAGCTCGGACTTTTGGGAGAGAATTACATGCCTGATGATGTGTTCTGTATATGGAATGTTATTTTTTGATTGCTAAGCTTCCAATAAGAAAATATATTATTAACAATTCTTTTGCTTTTTGCTGAGAATCAAAAACTTCTGAAGTTAATGAAATAAATAGATTAAAATAAGAGACACACACAAGAGTGTGTTCTCACCCTGTCTGAATGCACTGAGCACCTCTAGCAGTTTCATCACTACCATCACATAGTTATAAGCCCATAAACACAGTCCATATACTCTTAAGTTTGCATACTACAGAGCAAATATCAGCACCTGTTGATACCACATCTCCTTTAGCTGTTGGGTGTGTGGAAACATCCAAAACATTAATTTAACCTCAAAGTTGCTCAAGCCTCCAACTGAAAGTGATGAACAGCGATGGCTAAACTGTGGTCAGATGATTGGTAGTACAAGGACTACTAATAAGGTATACTGATCGTGTAATATAGCAACTTGCCAGCTCTCAGTCAGTGAACCACAAGTGCTTTTCAGGGTTTGTAATGACCTGTTGCCCTGGGAACTTATGCTTCAGGGCATGATCGCTCATACTGAAGACAAAAAAACCTGGACCAAACCACTGCATGCTGAAAATACTTAGATCTCTCCCTAGGCACTGTTCACTTGAAATATGGGAGGCTACTGCTTTATTTCCCATTTTAATACAGTATTCATAATAAACAAAACAGAGAAAATCCTTCCCTGAAGCTAGGATACCCAAAAGTCTCAAATCTCCTGTCT
This sequence comes from Xenops minutus, assembly GCA_035221455.1. Lineage (NCBI taxonomy): Eukaryota > Metazoa > Chordata > Aves > Passeriformes > Furnariidae > Xenops > Xenops minutus. Next base: position 91,563,581 of record JAWWEE010000001.1, read on the forward strand.
TTTCCTCCTGCTGCTCAGCATGTTCCCACTGCTCAGATTCCACTCCAGGCTGTAAAGGCTGGATATGTTTTTCAGCAAGGGCCCATGCAAATGACATGACTTAAAAAAATACTGCAGGCAGTTCACAGAAAAACACATTAGCTGAGAATATAAATTACATTGAGAGAACTGATTTACTCATTCTGACTGCCAAAGTATCACCTAGCACAGTGCTTCTCAGTCTCTTTTAATCTCTTTTAATTAGAAGGACAACTGATTTTTATGAAAATTGCATAAGGCAACTTAGGCTGTGCTGTCTCCGTAGTTTTCATTTACAACCATATGGAAATTACATTTAAATTTTAAAGTTCATATGTTGCCTACATTTGCTGGCTTATTTGCCTGTAAGAATCCATGTATGAAAACACAAAGATCATTTTGTTGCTTCAGGCGTGTTGCAGACTGCCTGACAACGTCTCACATGGTTTATTAAACACTAACCAATGGTCTTCAAAAATATGAGCAAAAAATTAATTACTGGTTCAAAATATTTGTGATATAAACACAGGCACAAAGGTCTGACACATACCAATAGGACTACAGGTAAAGCATGCATATAGGCAGGAGCATGAGTCAACATCTGAATTTGGGGCAGGGAATTAGGACATGACTAAGGCATGTCAGTTCCCCCTGATTTTTAACATGAGCTGGGAAGGTTCCTGATCAAATGTACAGTCTTTTCTTGCCCACTCCAACATGATCAGTTTGAACCAAGTCTCACCCCGGCAAAAAACGTTCCTTTGGGTTGGTTGGGGAAGTGGTATTTTTTACTCCAAAAAGAACATGAAAATTCTAGGGTTTTTATATAATCACCTTTTGGGATAAAGGGAGTAGATATCTTGCTCTTCCAGGTAATAATATCTGGTGTTAAAAATGTATTTAAACACTTAAAGAGAAATTAGAGGTATTCCTCTTTGCCAGCTCTCTCTTTAATGCCTGTTCAGAAAGAATTACTTCTAAAACTGAGTTTGCCCAAGCCACCAGGCTTAGCCTTCTATGCCTAGGAATTCTGAATTTCAACAAGTTTTGCAACTTAAAAAATAGTATTAAAGGCCTTTATATTTTTCTGCCTAATAATTCCCCTTGTACATTTGAAAACACAACCTTAGATTATCTTGAATTCCGTGTAATTTTTATGTTTCCTGAAGGAGAAGCTCTTCAGCTCTACAATACCTGTACTTTCAGGGTCACATTATCCTCTGCACTGACAGAACATTAAATTTATTGGAAGCTGCACATCTCAGAGAAAACTGACATGATAAATATGACTGTGCTGCTGCCCTTTCTGAGAATGTAGATATTTTTTTTGCTTATAAGTTCTATTATTTTATAAAATGTGAGATGAAGAAAAGGCTGTTTCTGTATTTTAACCCATTACATTTCCAGAAACTGAATCTGGTTTCATGCTTCTCTGAAAGAATGAGAGCCACAGAATAACATTCCCAGCTGGTCTGGCTTTCTGCAATGAACTCAGCTGACCTCAGAAGAAACAGAAAATTGCATTATTCCAGACAGAGTCCAGATGCCCTGCCTTGTTCCACAATAACTCTTGTATATAGAAACTTAAGGATATGAGGGTATTAAAGGAAAACATAGAGATATTACAGGACATAAGATCCTAGGTAAAACCTTAATATACGGAGGAGGAATGATCCCACTGTATTTTTTTTACAAGCATATCTGCTGCTCAGTTGATATTGCTATAGTCCATCTCAAATTAACACCATTAACTTAGTGCATTAATCATCAACCATTTACAGCTAGACACAGAAACATTCGCCATAAACATCAGAAGAAGATAAGAAAAATGGCTTTTCCTAATACTTATGTGTGTTTAATTTTGCCATGTAATGTGACCTAACCCATTAGTCACTGATGTATTTCTTTTTGGAAAGGGAAAAAGATCAGTTATAGAGTTGCCCAACAAAATTATAAAATATACTTATTTTTTGCTGCATAACACAAGCTGACAGTCACAACAGGAGATGCTGTCTTGTACCTTGAAGTAGTAAATTTTATCAGAAGACCATAAAAGCCTTCTTCTTCTAATGCAGTCCTTTTCAATCTCTTCTGCCTTGTCTTCTCCAGGATGAACATTCCCAGGTCTATCAGCCTCTCCTTATAGAAATGATTCTCCAATCCTTTAAACATCTTTTTGACTCTTTGCTGGACTAAGTTCAGTACATTCATGTCTTCCTCATCCCAGAGCCAGCACTCCAGGTGTGGTATCACTATTGCTAAGGATCCCCACTCTCAACCTGCTGTCCACGCTCTTCCTAATGCAGCCTGGGTTACCATCGGCTTTGTTTGCCACAAGGGCACATTGCTGGACCACAGTCAACTTCACTGCCCTCAGGTCCCCCAGGTCCTTCTCTGCAAAGCTGATATTTTAGGTAAATGTACATGACTGTCTATTGTGTACCTTTTTCCTCTACAGATATATGAAAACCAATGTAGAAACAAGAGAAATATTGCCATGGGAGGCACAGGATTCTTACAATATTCATAAAACTAGTAGGTGCCTTATGTCACATACAGGTTTTATTGCCTTCACTGTAGAAAAAAAAGAAATACTTTTCTGTGAACACATTTTTTTAGGATCCAAACTCAGTGCCTGTGGGTAAAGCTGGATGAGGCTCTTTCATCTCTCAGCAATTTACATTGAGGCATGAGTGGTAATTTGCTATCTTAAATAAACAAATAGGCGAGTGATGACTGTGGAAACAGGGTATACAATTTACAGTTTGCCTGAAGGGATTTAATTTCTCCATTGAACATTCTCATTCAGGATCCAAGAATTGCACCCGATGATTAATCTTCCTGAACACCAGACTGTTTGTAACAGGTTCTGGAGGTTCCTATCTGGAGAGTACAGCACTGTTAATTAGCAAATTCTCAGAACATCTGACATGTGTGGTCCTAAATGAGCCTGATTTATTAGGTATATTTATTAATGCCTTTTGCATTCAGATACACAGAAATATTATAGGTAAAGCTATGGGATGCACCTAGGAAGAATAATTAATCTTGTAAATAAGCCAGGAGAGAGGGGGATATAAATCAACTTGTCTGCTACCTTATGTCACCTTAAGTGTAAGGGTAATTTTTGTTGTCTTTCATTGAATGTTGTGTGATACATTAGCAAAGCTCATCATAATGGTTGCAGCAGTGTCCAAATACTGTGTGACATAGAAGGAATAATAGATACCCATCTATTTAAAGAAGTAAAAGTTGCAGTGATCATATGACTGGTTTTTTACAGGCAGATAGCAGGAAAAATAGTGTATTCTATAATAATATAATATTAAACTTTTGTCTAAGTATTTGATGGATATTTTATCTGTGGTATCCAGTATCTAGCCATTGATGGTTTGGATTTACCCATGTTTTTAATGCAAAAACTACATAAGGACTAGTCAACACTAAACGGTGTTAGGATAATGTCTCTGACTGCAAAAAAACATAGACTTGAATATGAACGTGGTCTGATGGCTCAGGAAATTAAAATACTGTAAAAAAATTAGGCACATAAACATAATAATAAAAGTGCACAGAATTTGAAAGACAAAACTCTGAGTGTCTCCTTTATTACACTAGTGAAATTCAAGTAGGAACCAAGGGGACACTTTGGATTTTTGCCTTTATAATCTTCCCAGAATGCACCACTGATGAACACTGAATTAGGTTCCAGTCAAGTTCACAGGCATGCTCTGACTCTGACAGAAGACAAAGTATTTCAGCTCTCAGCTGAAGTTAAAGCCTCAGTATAAAGAACAGTATAAAAACTCCAATTAGCCCAAATAAAGCTACCTTTTGCTTTTCTTCTGCAACAAAAACAGCTGGCATCTGTTGGCTAGTGAAGGCCATAAAGGACCAAGCTACTTGTCTTCAGTGCTGGATGGCTGTGAATGACAGCATTCATATTAAAACTTCATAAAAATTCCCACTGTGATGCTTTTCAGAAACACTCTGAAGAGTGCCTGAATTCTTGCTGCCAGTGCAACTGTGAGCTTTGCTTTAAACTGCAAAGGGCATTTGCTGTCTGCTGAAATCTGAGAAGGACATGGCTTTCCAGCACGGAGGCTGCCAGTGCCACTCCTGCCCCTCAGCAAAGAGATCATACAGCCCCATACCATTCATAAAAAGGCACTTGTTTACTTTGCCTGTTTTAAGCTAGTAAGCTTTCCTTGCACCATGTGTGGGGACAGAGTCCAACGAGACCACATGCTGGTGTGGGCTTCTTCTCACAGCAGCATAACTCATGCTGTGCTCTTAAGCAGCTCATATCATCAGCTTATGGGCTTTATTATCTTTGGAACAGAGACAGAAGAATAAGACAATCTTCAGGAGAAAAACAAAACCCTCTCTACCTCCAGTCATATCCACCAGGACTAAATTGGACTAACCTCTAGGGTTAGTGGGGATATGAATAATCTGAGATTAACTAGAATTTCAACTATGATTTAGGTATTTATTTCTGGGAACTTTTAATCCACCCTTACTTAGTTTTCTTTGAATATAGTCAGTTGAAATTAATGTTCTGAATTAATATTTTATCTAGAAAACAAGACAGTAACTGTTAATTATTACAATCATGACCTAGACTAAAATCATCAAATAGCATCCATGAAGTTCTTTTAAATTTTTGAAACAATGCTTCATAGAGTTAAAGCATTCTAAGAATTATTAGAATAAATAGTTATTAACAATAAATGTTCAATAGATCACTCTATGAATGCTTTGGAAGGGAGAAATTATTTGTTAATTCAACTCAGCAGAGGATTTCTGGAACTTTACAGTGGAAGGATGTACTTTCTCCTTCATAGTCTGGGTCACAGCTTCTTAGTGAAATACAGTAACAATTTCTGCTCAGTATTCCTGCACCACACTATGCATATTGCCCACTACATGTTCCATTTGCAATTAAACTGCACCTGTGATACCCACTGCAAATGCATAATTTAGTAAACACAAATTCTTGAGTGACCTTTAGATAGGAATGATGGCACCAAACCACTCACCTTCTTCCTACTAAGGCACAAGAACTCCTTAGTAAAACACTAAGTGACAGAAATACCAGTCAGCATGTTGCAAACAATTTTGAGTGGACTGCACTTCTTTTCCACTATCCTGGAGCAACAATTTCCACTCAGATATGAAGCCTTTCCCATCTAGGCCTCTCCTAAATTCAGCTCCAGCAAACCATTCTGTCACATCAGCAGCTTTTTGCTCGACCACCCACTGGAGTCTCCCAGATGAGGAGTCTCAGGGAAGTTCATTGTGCCAACTTACTCTCAGTAGGGATAGGGGTTCCAGAAGTCTGAAAGGCAGCAAAGGTCTTGTACCAGTAGCACCACACAATGAGAAGGTTCCAGGAGTGCCTCCCCTTTGAGAGGTGGATTGCACTATGTCTCCAAGCTTGACTTTGCTCTCTTTCAATGTCAGTATTTCATTTCCTGTACTCTTCAGCCACTCTGTACGTGGTTGATGCGATGCTAATGTGAACAAGAATTTCCTGAAGTGACAACATAGAACACAAGGTTCTGTGGGACTTTCCTTGAACTCAGTGTCATTGACGTTTGATTTTAAAAGTTGGCTTTCTACATTTTTAACAGAGCCTGTGTTACAGGTTGAAGATCAACAGTACAAGTCAAAGCACTTCTGACTCATGCAGTGCAACTCAGAAGAACATGTCAGCATTCTTAGACAAATAATGGAGAGAATTAGGCACAATTCCAAAAGGGCAATCCAAAAATATCACACGCAATACAGAAAGCCAAGAAATTATCACCTCATTCCTAAATATTAGACTCGGTTCTTTTGCAGTATTGAATGAGGTGCTCTCTCCTAATGGAAAGCACCTTGAAATGGTCTCAGGAAGAGGAAGCATTGGGTCTTGAACCACATTAATAATACATGTTTCTGAGAGCAGGTTGTTCTCATATGTCTATACAGTGTTCTGAGTATGAAAACCATCCATGAAGACTCTGCAGCTCAGCAGACATGAACATCATAGGCTTCAAGGCTGAGAAGAGAAATGCAAATATTTTACCTTGCAGCCTATGGATTACAACATTAACCCAAAGGATGGAATGTCTGGGCTCTGGTTTGCAGGGGGATAATTTACAGTGGTCTTGCCAAGCAATCTTGGAGTGTCTGGATAATAGACATCTTGTAGGGCAGAGTAAATTAAAAAGAAATGTTCTGTGGATCTTCACAACATCAACTGTAAAGCTTTCTGCCACTCTAAACCACATCTGATGCTCTGAAAATACCTTAAAATTCAATGATATCCCACTGTGGAAAAGTAAACTTGATAATTATAGTGCAAATATTATGGCTTGTCACTAAGACAGCATAAAAATACTACCTCTACATGTCCTTTCCAGAGCAGTGCTGCAACAGGCTTTACAAACTGAAATACTTTCTTGAGATATGACATAAAAATTGCATATCTATATTGCTCTCATCCTCATTAGATGTAAGAAGAAAGATGAGTATTCGGACAGGATCGATTTATTATACTGCCCATAAGAAAACCTAAAATTAGAAAGCAATAACTGGTTTTCACAGCAACTCCAAAACTCATGAGTTAAATTAATCCTTGATTAAGTCTGTTGCATTCTTTTCACAAGCAGGACTGTTCTGCTTAAAAAAGAAAGAAAATCCTCACGTTATAAACTTTCAGATAAAGCACTTAAAAAAAAAAAAGCACTATACTGCTGAAAAAGCTAACGTTCTCTTTGTTTGCAAGTGCAGTGAATAACTAGTTCATGGGCAGGCTGTAAAACATATTTTAAATTACCCCTACAGAGGCTAGTAAACCAGCATTCCTCAGAATAAGTAAATTTACATGAATTCAAGCCCACAAAAATACTGATGTTTGTTACATTCTTTTTCTCCACAACCATTATTGATTTTTGATGTGTATAATAGTTGTATCATGCAGGACACTTTTTTATCTTTTTCTGTCTGGCTTTGCCAAAGCATCTGCACTCCTTAAATCTCCTCTTCATTCCAGTGTACTCTCCTCTAAGGCAAGAAAACATCCTATAAAATGTTTTGAAAGTTAATTTTGAACCAGTACCAGAATGGCTCTTAAAAACAAGCCTGTGCTATAAAATCCTGCTTCCAGCTACAATTTGCTGAGGTCTAATGGCCATCTGACAATTAAATAGCCTGTACCCACATACGAAAGAAAGTGGATATACAAAGAACTCTCAATATTTCTATATCCCAGCTAGCAACAGCTCCAATTCAAAATGCAGCTCTCCAAGCATATGTCAAAGAATGGAGAGGATGGGTCAGAGGGCCAGTTGTTTGCGTCACCACAGGTTTCACTAGACAGAATGCATTAAGAATATTTATGAGTTCGACGAGCAGAGTCGCCCATAATGCAATTGCAGCTCATTTAATTGAAAAAAGGGAATGAAAAATGCTTACCTCAACATGTCTGCTTAAGCTGTCATCTGATTTACTCCATTTGTATCAATACAGGAAGTCAAAGAGGCAAATTGAATTTATGGATGAGTGGAAGATAAACCAATTTTCTCTGGAGAAACCCAAGTAACATAGCTCATACCGAAGCTTCCTATTCTGTTTTCACATCAGTCACCACATGCAGCATTTTGCAAAGCAGTAAACCAATTTAAATGATCCATATGTGTCAGCTGTTGTACTGTTCACTGTATGCCATCGCTACAGTAAAACTTTACTCTTTGTAGGATAACTCATCATCTCAACCCTTTGCTTATGGTGACGGTCCTGGCACAGACATCCACACTCATTTCAGGACTTGGTGGCTTCAACAGGGACGTGATAAGATGCTGGGTCCTCCTGGTCCCCTCTCTTCATTCTCACTTGTGAAGTGTTATCCAGCTGTCAGGACTAAAAAGTGCTCATAGCCATCACCTAGTACTAATTTAATGACAGCCTTGTCGCTCCACCACCCCGAGTTTTTTTGTTATGGCTAATATAAACATGTGTGACTCTCAGAGCAAGTTATTCTAAGCAGCTTTTTCAATTATCTCCATTAATTCCAACTGAAAAACATCAGTGTGTCAAAGACAAAGTTTTAACATAAATAGGCATGTATTCGAAAATACAGCTGACATGGCAGAAGCTTTTCTACACTTGGCATTTTTCTGACAGAAAATGCCAGACTTATTAGAACTGAAATGTTCTCAGGAATATGTTGACAAAAAATCCAACTGTCTCGAGGATGGTTCCCATGGAAATCTGTTTGGTCACTGGCCCGTTTGCCCTCTCCTCTTTCCTCCCCTCATCTCTCCAATTACCAACATGGTAGGGACTCGGAGAGCCAGGAATGAAGCAGTAAGCAGCTCCAGAGACAAGAAGGGAGCTCATGAAGTTTGTTTTGGTTTTGAAACAGTTCTTGAAAGACTAAATTTCACAGTGACCCATGATAGGAATCCAGCCCAAGACCTTTATACCCACAGAAGCTTCCTCCCTTTTGAGACACACGCAGGGGACTTTGAGAGTCGTGTGGGACTTGTGTTTACTGAAAGCATCTTCCCACGCACCTCAGTATAAATTGTCTCATAGTAGGCTCTTGGCTGAAGTCCTGCACTGAAAGTAATGGACCCAGATAACAAGCTACCTCCTTTGAAGTAAGTATTTTGTGGCAGGGAAGGTTGTCTGCATTATAAGGTCATCTAACAGGCATCTGTTGCAACCAAAACAAAAGTAATCATGAAGTTGCTTCAGGGACTGGAATACGTACAAGGCCCAGACTCTTTCTCCTTGTTTTGGCCTCTTTTCCTTAGAAAGGGAAATGACACAGGGATAATGAGCACCAGAGTGCACTGAAACTCAGACATTAGGAGAACATCTGTGGATCTGAGCCAGTCCCTTGTGTTTTCACTCTTGGGAGGGGATGCTAAACCAGAGTATGGGCCAAGTTCTCTAAGAGCTGTTTGCTGAGTTAAAAAAGCCTAATTTACCAAGGTCACCATTAAGCAGAGTGAACTAAGCTGCTTTACAGATACGGTGTGGACTTCCTAAATGGGGTTCAGCTGACCTTTGGGTGTCAGATGACATCCTATTTTAGGATGCAGATTCCCATACTGCCTGTGTCTGAAGTTAGGCAGAGTGCATCCCGCCCACAGCACCAAGCAATTCATTATGCATTTTCAAACATATTACAAACTGGTTTTTTTCCACATAGACCCAAGATCTTTCTCTCCTTGGCATAGCCTGGAAGGGTTCCACCAAAATCATTTTAGAGGGATGATTACACGCAGTTCTCACCGCGCTCACTCTCCATTTTTTTTCCTGGTCTTTTTTCAAGCATGCAGGATGGCTATTTCCTATTTGATGACGTGCCTTCAAATCATTCTTGGAAGAGAGCTAGATGCTATTTTCTTGCCCTCAGGGAATTGTGTCTGCCTTCCCTGCACCTTAATGATCCATAGGAATCTTGAACAGTATAAGTTGGATCAACAATGGCCACAGATTAGAAAATGTATATTTGTACACAAGATTCTAGTCCTTTAAGTACAGAATAGTAAATTGCAAAGGGCACATGCTTGGTATTGGTGTTCAGGGTTTATTTCCAGGATAAATTACTAAACCACTGAACTTTACCACAATCAAAATATAAGCTCATAAATGTCAAGAAGCCATTGCTAATACACATGGCTTTCTTGAGTTCACAATTAATGTTGAAGCAGGAGGAGTCCAGGTTGATATAAACTGGGCCTCATCTTGAGAGACATTAACAAAGAAGAGGGATTCTTTTCTGACTTTTTTTTTTTTTAGGAGGTGATAATATAATGATGTAAAGTTTTAATTCAGTAACTAAAACTGCCAAAATCATCAAGAGAAATAAGACACAACATGTAGAAGTTAGAGAAGGATGCAAAAACCATTAAGGCAATAGCTGTATCATTTATAAGAACAACATAACCTGAGGGAAGACTGTGTATATTTTAAGAGGGTGACCCCAGAAACTAGAATTACATAGAATTAACAAAGAAGCAATCTATTGTTTGTGACAGGTAACAAGCTGGCAGTCTTGGCAATAGAGTTATTTATCCCTGGAACATAGACAGCATGGCAAACACCACCAGCAATAAACCATTTCCCACTTCACACAGAGGTGTCCAGAAGCCTAATGTGAAAAGATTACATTTGAAACCAGATAACACAACTCTGTCTTTATGGTACTTCTTTCCCGGGTATTCATCAACTGGTGATCAAGCATACTAAAACAAAATCGTTGTCTCTGCACACAGTCTTCATTGCCACTGAAGTCCAAATCTGGAGTTATTTTATTCTTCTCTCTTTAAGCTCTCCACTAAATGTTTGGATTCAACATTTGGGAAATTCAAAATTGGCAGGGACAATGCCAACACAACTTCTGTATCCTAAGCAGAGATACATTCACTCCTCTTCTTCTCTGACAGCCGTTTGTGTGGATCCCAGAGCTGTCCCAAGTTTCAGGTCTTTGCTTAGAGCTGCCTTTGTAGTAGATTTGCTAAACTACTGTCCTTCCCATGCCCTTCTTTTCGACATTCTTCATGAAACTGGTGTTTTGGGGTTTCTTCTTATCCTTCAGAGTTTCACTTGCTCTTTAAGAGTTCCAAGGAAACTTTTTCACACACTTCTTTGTAAGAAGTCCTGGCCATGGCCAGCTGATAGCTCAGTCTCTGTATCATGAAAACACAAAGACAGTAGATCTGTAAAGAGATATTCTGTTCAATAAAACAGCCCTTGAGAAAACAACAAAAAAAAAGTTATCTGCTGCTCTACTACACAGCCCTAGTGTCTCCCAAATGTGCCAAAATAAGTGAAAAAGACTTGCTGCTCTCATTCCACAGAGCAATCAAGGTAGGGCTTTTGGATCTCTGAGAGGACACAGTCCCAGAGTTGATATACATAAAGGCATTAAAAATATAATTAAAAATCAAAATAATATTAAAAATCAAAATAATATAAAAAGTAAAATTTCTAACAAAGTTAAACTAACTTCAGCAACTTCTCTGTTTCTCTTGCACTTCCTTCAAAGTAGCCTGAGTTGCTACAGGCAACTTTGCTCAGATCAACTCATTGATGGCAAGTTATATCCAAACCACACCTTTCACAAATGCCACCCTAAACTTGCTTCCATCACAAAGTCCTCCCACTGATACCAGATACTCATTTGTTAATGGCCTCTGGCTTTTGTTGTTTTTTAGGTCATATTTACAAGCAGTTTCAATATTTCTGAACAACTTCCAGTCCAAAATTTTCTTTTCCCTTCTCTTTTGTTTGTGTACAAGGTCTTCATGTGTTTGGCTCATTAACTTTATGCTGTCTGGGAAGTGAAGGCAAAAGCTCTGCTTCTAGGCATAATTTGCATGTAGCTGACAGCAGCAATTCATCAGGTTTTTGGACCTTAATATATCTAAGAATCTGGGCCTCACTTTTATTTATAAATCAAGTAAATCTTCAAAGCTATAATTAGACAGTGTTTTCTAAAAAAAAAATCTTATTAGTTAAGATATTACAATTGCCAAGGTATCCTTGCATTATGTAGACTATAAGCAGGACTATATGCATCTAAAATCATAAGTCTCATTGCTATAAGGCAACCTATGACAGAATAGTATGTATAGTCACATACACACATATTCACCCTTTGATATCAGTCCTCAAAATCTACCTGGGGGATAGTTTGAAGTTTCAGAAGACAATTTAAAAATTCTATACCTTATGAACATTTAAAATTACATGTCTTGATTTATCAATCTTATACTACTACTTTGCATTTCATATAGGCAATCTATCTCTACAAATAAGCTTGAAATCACCTCAAAGAGAATTCAACTTTCCAGATAGAACATTCAGCATAGAGAAGAGAAAAATAAAATAAATTAATCCCTCTCTTGGGTGGAGTTAGTGGTAGGTTTACCCTTGATTTTGATTTGGGTACATTTTAACTGTTCAGATCAAGTTCTAAAGTCCTTTCTCAGCTGAAATTCTTAGTTCTCTCTCTCTCTCTTTTTTTTTTTTTTAAAAAAAGATAAATTTGCTCTATCTACTGTGTATTTGACTGAACTTTATTTGCATTTGAGACTATTTGATCATGCAGCTCAGAGCCAAAAGCAGCCCAGAGACAAAGCAGGAGGAATATGGTCACCAGCATTAAGAAATCCAGTCCAAAAACCTCTACTTGACAGCATTAGAAACTATTTAACTGTGAAGTTGCCACAATTGCACATTTGCTTTTGTCTTATACCAAAAAATTGCTGATTTCCAAAGTCTAAGTTCAGGTTAAATCCCATTTGGGAGACTGATTCAGATCTCAGACCGAGGTCCCTCCAGAGCTCAGCTCTGAAGCACTCCCATACCTTCTTCCTCTCAGCCCACTGGCTCAAAACAAGCCTAGCACACACTGGTAGGTCAGATTTTCCTGGACGTCAGTGGAGTTGAGGCCACTTTTTGTTCAAAAATGTTTCTGGTTTCTCCAAGACCCACAAATTTTACTTCACTCGATCGTTTATTTTTTTTAAAAATACAGCTTATTCACTAAAGCCTAAGCCTTGTGGGACCTGCATTCTAGCCCTTTATTTAACTGAAGTGGTTCAAAATCACTTCACCTATTAATGAGGGTGTTGTGTTGAAGCTGTGCCTCTGTGCCATGGCCAGACTCTGACTCTACCCTAGCCAGGGTTGTCCTAGGACACTTGATTAGAAAGGGGGAAATCCTGAGCACCAGTTACAGTAGCCAGTATTCATGTACTAAAATATACAAAGTCTGGAGCAAGGACTGGATTCCAGCCTTTCTACCAAGCTGCAGCACTAGTCACCTGCAGCACTGTAATAATGCTACAGAGTGTTTTGTTCCTCCTTAACCTCATTCTGCTTCCAGAGGATTACTAAAGTACATGTGGGTCCTTTTCCACAGAACAAGTTGAGAACATGCCCACACAGAACAACCTCCTAGCTGTTGACATGGCACTTCTGGAAAGTTTTCACTTGCTATCAGTTCAACACAGGCTCAGCTGTGTTTGAGGGCAAGGGCTTTGGTCCGCACCCACATCTTGCAGCTCCTCGGGTCCCAGGACATTTTTGCTATTTCAGCATATACCAAGGACTGTCATGGGAAATTAACATTATGCATCAGGATGCATAAGTTAGCTGAGGTTCGGCCTTGTGGTCTGAGATGCACAGTGTATGTGGCAATGTCTGGATTAATTATGTTAATTTTTAAGAAAACTGTAATTCAAGTGTCACTGTTAATCATACTTTCCCTTTAAAACCATCAGAGCAGGACAATTCAATGGTGCAATCAATATTCATTGGCAATGCTGTGTTTTATTCATTATTTACTTACTGAGAGTTGAAAGAAAGAAAAATTAGGCTGCCTGCAAGTCCTTGACTAAGTGTTGTATTGGTGTTTTTTCTCTCTGTGGAGACATAAACATTTGATTTGGAATGGCCAGTTACAAAACCCATTGTTAAAATTATTCATATTTTCATGTTCCACCTGTTGCCTTATTTTATTTAAATAAATAGTATAAATAACAAATAAGTTACTAATAAATTCAAATTTGAAAGAAGCTGAACCAAATATACCTAGAATGTTTACTAGTGTTCTGTAAGGCCTTTCGACTAAGCAATTACAAAGTCAGAAGCCACTTTTTTATCAAATACATATTTAGAAACTTTTTGCAACAATTTCTTACATCATTTATTTATTTTGTGAAAACTAGGACAGGAATTTATCTGATATTGCAGTTTATTCTTTACTTAAGGCTATAATCTGAAATTACCTTTGTCTTCTTTGGAAATTTACTTAAAAAGAAACAAACGGAACTTTCAGGAAACAGCATGACAGTTCTTCATGAGGACAAAAGTAAAAAGACATGGAGATTTAGATTAAGGCACCACAGTTAGATAATGTAATGAAATTAATGGCTTGTCTCTAAAAAGCCAGTTCTCTGGCTGGAATGTCTGGCTGACACTGGCTGCTACCAGCATTACACTGGTGTCATGTCATATGATAAGTAATAGGAGAAGGAGGGATTTCTAGGAGAATGAAGATCTAATTTTACTGGGCATATTCCTACAAACCAGAAACAAAGGGGGGAAAAAACAGACAATGTACCTATTGTCCAGTTTATAATTGTTTCTACTTTGAATGATAACTACATTTTTTCTTACTATTTTTCTGAGACAATACAAACCCTTAAAACAAAATCAAATGTACTCTGCAGTCGTGTTTTTGCTTTCACTATACTTTCCTTTGCACATCCAATAACATCAGTGCAATTACAATTTTACTTGCTGCTCAAACAAGCAGTCATAGGATGTGTATTCAGTGTTTTGGAAACCATGATTTGAAATAAAGTTGTCAAATCCATTAACTCATTTACTCACTATATACAGTTGCCCCATATGTTAGTCATCTTTCCAAGGGAGTTTCCCAAATTAAGTAGAAACAAATATTCCTATATTGTACACTGTGCTAATTAATAGAATGAAGTTTTGCAGAAATTTGATTTGTTAAATAAATGACTGTCATGTTTTTCTACATGTCCCACTCTTTTGTGATTTATTTGTGCATCGTGTGGTAATCTTGTAAGTGAAGCTTTCCCTGATAGTTCATACACTAACCTTTCAGAAATCTAGACTCAACAATGAAAAACAAAAGAGCAAAGGGAAAGTAAATCTGATGTGAGCAAACTGTTAATCACAGAAGCACCCATTTTTCTGTTTTACTGAGTCAAATCAGTCCTTAAAGCCATCCAGATGCTATAGTTTCAGAGGAGCACTAAAGCAGAAAACACAAAACTACCCTGATTGTCCAAGAGTGATTAAATTTAGAGGAGGTGGTGTATGTATCAGCTGAGTTAGTGGTTTTTTTAAAAAAACATAAACAAGTCAAACTCTGAACCATACCAAGCTGTGCTTGTGTATTCCTGTTTTTCCTTAAGTAATTAAAGTGCACTACAGGTATAAATTCACTCTAGTTATGTTTCTGTTTGGTAGAATGCCAAAAGGTCCCCTTTTCATCTACACTGCAATGTTTCTCTTTCCTTCTGTTCTGCCTCAGTAACTTCAGAACTTGCACTCTAGGTACACATACAACAGCAGCTGCATTTAACTACACCCTTTACAGAAAAGCTTCCATCTCCAAGGTAAAAATAGAACAGATTGATGGAATCAGTATTAAACTGTTCCCTCTAATGAGTTAAAGACTCACATCTGTTCCTTATACTAATGTGGCTGAAGCCTGCAAGGAAAAAAAAGATCAATATAAATTTATGTGCTCTTCATAAGCATTAAATTAAGAGCAAGAGAAATGCAGGGTTCTGTGAAAGGGATGCTCGTGTTCCTCCACTGAGGCTTATAAAGCTAACTGAGCACAAAATTATGCAATTATGCTGTTAAATAAGACTTCTAGGGTAAAGTACCTAGAGGATTAAAAAAAAAATGTTTGCTACAGCACTGACAACTGAAAAAGTCTTTTCAAAAGGAAGTCTGCACCACTGTCAGGTATGAGCTACCCTCTCACTCTCTCCCTTTCTGCCTTTCCAGCTTCTCATTTTAATCCTCAGTATTTCCAACTCCCCCATTAATTCCCTGTCCCTATGTATTTCCCAGATCTTTGCTTCATCAAGGTATAATTGTATGGTACATAGAGTTAAAGGTTTGCTATTTTCCCTTTTGGGCCTTTTGACCTCTCTGAAAGGTACTTTTACAGTCCTAATGATTTACTCTTTCCTCCAGCTGTTAAGTCAGACAGTTCCTTCTGAACTGCAAAGTACAAAGGGTATGTATTGAGTCTACTAACATGTAAAAAATTATCAAGGAAGCAAACTGAAAAAAATCTTCAGTTCCTGCTGAACCAAACCAAAATATAGGTAAGCAGTCATGTTGGCCCAGATCCCCTCCAGATTCAAGTCCTCACTCTTTGCTACTTTATCCAAGTCTAAGAGCTAAGTGTCTGCCCAGTCTGGTGATTATCCTAGACAGCAGCAACAGAGTCTCTTTCTGTTCACCCAGTGGATCTTGAAGAGGGTTATTAGTGAACTGATCTGTTTCCAAAAGATGAAGAGTCAATGTCGTGACCTAGCTTAATCTTATAATCAGAGCTTCTCCTAGGAGATGGGATACATAGGTCTGAACCTTCTCAGGCTTGATGGGGAATTGCTCAAAAGGCAGAAATCCTCCCACCTGCTAGCAAATAATTCAGTCACTGGCAAGTTAATTAAAAAGGAACACCATAGCTACTTCTTGTATGTTATTTATAAAACAAACAACAAGAAAAAAAAAAAAAAAAAACACAAAAAAAATCCCACCAAACATTGCAGTTGTGGTTGCATTTTGCAAAATGTCTTTGGGAACATGCTATGAATTTAACTAAAATGCTTATGAGACCAAGACCTTTGGAGGAATCCAGGTAGAAGAATGACTGTTTTCCAACACCCAGCTGGTCACTCCTGAACTCTCTGTCCTTCTGAGCCTGGGCAGTAATGTAGATGTGAAGAACTGTCAGGCAGCACAGCAGAGATGGCAGATAACCAGGTAGTGGAGCAGGATTTTCAGGATCTAAATCCATTCTCAATCCCCCTTTACTCAGCACAAAAAGTATGCTGTACTGCAATAGTCTTCCTTGCCAGTGGGTCAGAAGAACTTTTATGAATATAGCTTCACGTGTTGCTCCTAAGTGTCAAGAGCATAAATAGAATTTTAAATATTAATATATATATATAATTAGAATGTTTTCAGGAATCAGTATTTTCCTTGGTTTTACAGAACTACATAACAGTCAACACAAAGAACTATATTCCATGTGCAGGTACAGCAACAAACTTGCAAAAAGCCATTGCTTTATGGAGATCATGTAAGTTTAGAGAGGGGCTTTATTTTCTGTTTCTTAGTAAGTTGCTGATAAATAGCACCAGCCTTTACTGTAGTCTAGTTATCTTTGACACTGGAGAGTGACATACAGACTAAAATCAACAGTCTGAAAGCAAGCATCAACTGTGCATCTACAGCTTGGATGAGAAGGAAGGCAGTTTCTCTAAATTTGGAACAAAACAGTGCCTAGTTGTCATTTGCTGCAGTTTTGTCAATTTTTAAAGTTGGTGCTGCCTAGAGGTAGTAGAATGGCTGTGGCTTAATTTGCAACAAGACCATTTTTAAAAACAAGTTTGGGGCTTTTCAATAGAATCAGTTTCTTTTCTCCTTACTTCCTTTGCAAGAAAGTACTAAGGGGAGTTATCTATTCTTCCAGGTTTTCAAATTGCAGAGAAAAAAAAAAATATATATACAGTTCCAATAAGATCTGTAGAGTTATTTAGGCAAACAATCTGCATCAGGTGTGTAGAAGTTAGAGGAGGAATTCATAAAAGGTGTGGAATAAGTAACACAAAACCTTTCAGGACATCAGAAGAACAGTCTTAGTAAGCCTCAGTGTCCAGAAGTCTTTCACCCTTTCACATGCTCAACATGTATGAGGTTCAGTCTGGCTAAGAATCACCATTACTTATATGAGAAGAAGCTTTTTCAACATTTCTTAGGTGCACACTAATATCCTATGGTCATATCCAATCTAATGTTTTTTCTGCTGCTAAAAGCAGACAAGTGAATGAGTCCTGGTGACCAGATGCAGAGGGAAGAGTGGAAAGTTTCCATATGCCATTATGAGCCATTACATGTGTCAGTATTTCCACTACAAGTAATGGCTCAGAGCCAAAGGAGATAACTGCAAAACATAACATCAAAATCAAATTACAAGGTGAACATAATTTGTTTCTGGGTATGCACATAATTGTTATGTTCTGCTTTACTGGGAGGCCCTTTGAATCCAGGAATCCAGACCCTATATTGAGATTATTTACAAACTTAAATTTGTTGTTTACAGATCTTTGACCAAGTTCAGAGAAGCTTGTCTGTGTGTTTGCCTAACTTAAGTTTATAAAACTTAGGGAAGAGCCCTGGCAAAGTAAACTGCAGAGTATAAAGGCAACCCCCACCCCGTCCCACTCATGGGCAAAGGACAATGGCTTTCATTCCAAGATGTAATCCAACACCAGGAACAGGAAGTTCCTGTAACTCTGCTAGTAGGTGCAATCAGAATGGGATATTATTTTCTGAAGACCAATAAGCTTGGAACTACTGTCAGCCTCCTTGCAATTCTAACATACTAGTTTTGTTAAAGCTGTTCCCATAGTGAAATCCTAGGTTTCTGGCCCTGTTCAGATCTTCTCAGCTGGGCAAGACCTGAGCTAAGACCTTGAGTCAGGTTAGCAGGCTGCACACCCACCCAGTAGAGAGGCTTTCAATGCTGCATCCAAGCAGGCTCTTCCTGAAAGCACCACAACTCATTCCAACCTGAATTAAAAGTCTTCCTCTTTCCAGGAAGACTGTTTTATATGCATGCATCTACCTCCATATATTGTTAAGTTTTAGAAATGTTCCAACTCCTTTTGTTAGGTCTTATCACCTCATTACAATTACTGAATAATAACAGGGTTATGAGGTGCTAAACAAGCTGTTTTGCATACTAGCTTCAGGAGTGCTGCACAGACTAGCCCAGCCCTTGGCTGCCTGGCTGTCTTGTACTTCTACCTGTGTCTCCTGACTATTCCCTCTCACCAGAGCCGGACTAAGCTCTCTGGACTGTCTTTGCAGTGCAGTTTGTTTCTTTGTCCCTTACAAGCCTCACGTGGCAGCAATCTTCCTTTTCCTCATGAAACCATCAGAGCAGAACTGGTGAAAAGGCAGGGTCATATGGGAAATGTATGGGTGGGTGAGAGGGATAGCTAATGGGGGTGCATAAACTCCCATGCTTCATGTAACAAAGTCCTGCTCTCATTCTGCTCCAACATCGTGTGAAGTTTCTACCAGGAAGTGCCTATGGCCCCTCCCACCATTCAAATCAGAGAGAGGAGTGACTGAGACCAAAACAGGGGAGGGGATCCTGTCCTATTTCATGCATCTGGAACTGTGCAGGTTCCTTGGCTAAAAGGACTAATAATAACGAAATACTAACAAGTGTTTTGATAATACTATTTTCAGTAAAGTCAATGATGCTGAGAGTATCCCTCTTCACTAACATAGGACATTTTTAAAGTCTCATCAACCCTCGATCCAGAAGGAGCCATTAATCTTTTAGTCTAAACCCTGGAACTTCATCTAATGTACTCCATATTACCCCTGAACTTTGGATGAATCTGAATCAAGTATTTTAGAAGCATGTCCAGCCA
The DNA here is from genome assembly GCA_035221455.1 of Xenops minutus. Taxonomy (NCBI): domain Eukaryota; kingdom Metazoa; phylum Chordata; class Aves; order Passeriformes; family Furnariidae; genus Xenops; species Xenops minutus. The sequence continues at coordinate 91,582,843 of JAWWEE010000001.1, forward strand.
GATTTCTTAAACTTCTAGCAATGGGAATACACCACATCTACCTTGACTTGCTCAAGGAGATAGGCATATTCACCATTTAAAACATTTGCAACTTGTTTAAAACTTTATTTGCCTAGCAAAGTTCTCAGTCTTGAGTTTTCTGTTGCTGCATTAAAGACCTGTTAGTTTTCTGAAGTTTTTTCCACATCTAGATATCTCTAGACAATGAGGAAATCACATCTGCAACTTGAATAATTTATGGTAATTGGTTCAGGCTTCTACCTGTTTTTCAGGTTTCTACCATTTTCCAGACAACAGCTTAGACTTTCAAAACCTTTTCTATTTTTCAGAAGAATTCTCAAAATTAGGGCCTCAGAGCTGAAGTGTTCCAGTGATGGCTTTGCTAGTATTGACACAGATGGCCCTGCCTCTCCTCCTACCTGTGCCTTTGCTGATACCTAGCCAGGTCACATTAGCTCCTTGGCTAGCCATCTCAACAGAAATGCCTATCCTGATAATAGATCTTAAGAACTTTTTCATGTCAGTATAACAGTGTCCTATAGCAAAAGCGAGACCCACATTCTGTGTTTCAAAATCCATTCCTCAATTCAGTTGTCTTTAAAAGCTCACAAGTCAGAACAACCAACTTTACAGAATAATCCAGCACACTCTGTATGACCAGCTTGCCACCTCTATTTACTTATCCAGTAGCTTGAGTGCACATGCAAATTTTGCAAGCAGTGATTTTCTATCTTCTCCCAGTCAGTTGATAGAGTTATTAAGAATGCCTTTAGTTTACTCACAATGTACATGTAGGCTCCTGTGACATACAGGTTCTGGATCTTAGTGAAAGGAGAAACACAGAACTAACTCTACTGATGTTTTCTCTTTCCTCATTTGGAATGTCTTTTCCAGTTATTCTTGACAGACATTTTTATCTTGAGCCCAAATTGCAAAAGAATTCATCTGCAAAACTCAATAGTTTGAGAACAGTCTCTGAAATAAGATGGATTAACCATGATATTCACCTTGCAGGCTACACAGGGTATTTTGCTATCACTGCTGAGTTTTCATTTGATAAGACATTTACAGAGCACATTTACAGAGAAGATTTGCAGGAAGAAATACTGACCTCTATCTCTAATCCAAACCAGCGTTTTGATGCTCAGTGCACAGGAGATTTGATGCTCAATGCACATGAGAGAGAACGAACACAGAACAAAGCACACCCTTTTGTTTTCACTCTACACAGACCATCCCATTCAGACACTTGACAACAGAACTATGTAAATTTCCAGTCCCTCATGCATAACTCTTCTACAACAGTCGCTCATTCAAGAAATCGCTTTTTGTCTTCACAAGCTACATCTTCTTCCTCTTATTTAAGTGAGAAAATGCCAGTTTCAAAGCAACAGCTCAATTCCATCTTCTTTAAACACAATGGAAACTTTTCAGATAGTGCAGTAAATACAAAAGTACATTCCTGAGGTCCTTTAATCTTTATTGTAATTTTCCATATATATGTTTATAAAGTGTGTACTTAATTTCAAAGTTGATTGTTCAAGCAGGACAATTTTAATGTCTCTGGTCTCAGGAAGAGGTTCTGATGAGACTTTCACAAGTTTAAAGCAGAAAAAATATACAGACAAATTCAAAGTCAGCTAATCTGTCATTCTTACTGTAGTGTTCAGGTAGGACACAGAAAGCTTGAAAAGCGGTTGACCAGATCAAACAGATCAGCTCTAAAAATAACAAATGATTGCCACTTTTCATTCCCAGACTCACACAGCTAACCATGCTGACCACTGAAAAGAAGGCCAAAAGTGATCAGCCCTTGAAAAAAATCCTCTTTTAGTATACCACGCTCCACATTTGTTCATGAGGCAAGCCAGCCTCTGCTGGTTATCCTGAAAGTAAAACAAACATGGCAATGATTAAGGCACGTTGATGCAGAAACACATGGTACTTTTCTGAAGGGAGAAAACACACACAAACTTATAAAACAAGCAAGCTGCTTCTCTCATGGACTTGCAAAAAGAGAAATAGAGGGAGAAAAAAAGAAACCTCAGCAGATATTCAGTGCCACTAAGGGATAAATCCTGAGACCCTTTTTTTTCTGCTAGAAGAATATACTCTACACTACCTAAGCAGAATCACAGTATGTTACTATTCACCATCAAAAGAAATCAGTTAGTTCATCAAAACCCAGCATGGTTCTGTATTTTATTCCCCTTCCCTGAGCTGAAAGTATTCAAAACATTTTCTTTCCCCCCTGCCCAAGCTTTGCACAAATATTCTCAAATGACCTGAGGAAAAGTAGGAAAAGCTACAGAAATGTTTTAAGCAAATAAAATAGTGAAACAAATCCTTGCAGTGAATGGCAGCGAGGTTAGAACAAAGATGGAACCCAAAAATTACTAGAATACTGGCAAACAGTAGGAAATAATTATGATTAAACAGTGAAAGGACTCCTAGTAGCACACATAGTAATAAAACCATTTATAGATTACTAAGAAAACATTCCCTGACCATAATTGAGGGCATCTATCATTTTGTGGGTGCAAAATTTGGAATATCTGGAGGAAAACCTTAAGGGGGCAGAGTTCAATCTCTTTGTAGTTGAAAGCAGTGTCAAAGTACTATGTGTTCTTGTAAGAAGCTGCTGGCAAAGCAAAACACACATTGCAAGCTTTCTCTTTTCCAAGAGAAAGAATGGTTCATTCATGCTTGCTAAATCTCTATTTGAAATCCTATATTTAAAGTAAATAATAAACACACATTTTCTTTGTCTTATATTTATGTTCTCCTGGCATTTATTATAGATTTGTATTTGGAGTGAAAAGTGGGAGTTGGGTTTGCATATTTTTATGACTATTACTGTACACAGTCTTATCTCTGTGATACATGATAGCTCTGGTCTTCAGTAGTGTTATGTTTCTATCACATTTACGTCCACACAGTGCTAGAAAACTGCCCTGTTGTGTGTGAGAAAGAAGGTTAAATCCACTCATTACTCTATAGAGCAGGAGATGGAATTTACCATTTGGAGTTGCTGCTATCACTACTTGCTCTAAATGTAAAGCACACATTCCACCATTTCTCAGAGACACTTGTTTTTTACAAATCGTAGTGGGAATTGTGGGAAATCCATTTGTAAATCAAGCATAGGATTCGGTCAGTCAACCTCATCTCCCTTGCTTAACTCGGAGAAATCACCAATGTTTAAGACCCACAAAGATGATCCCACAGAGATGTGGGAGCAGCTGTTCACGATCTCACTATGAAGCAACTCCGTTCCCAGCACGAGTTTCTTTCTCAAAGGTGTTGTAGCAATTACAAGTGTCAGAGGTTTGAGCTGACATAGAAAAAATTTCATTAAGTAATTTTTTCATTTATTAATCTGTCATAGATGAAAATAGCAATAACCCATTTACTGCATACTACATAGCTGTGACTTTCTTCTCTCAACTGCTTTACTACAAAAAGGTTGAAAGCAAGTTAAAGAAGTGCATACTAAGAGAGAAACATTTTTATCAGAGGTTGCAAACAAAACAGAATGCTAGATGAACCAGGTCTTGTTCATCTGTAAGGGCCATAGCTTTGCCATTAGTTTTTCTTCAGCACAGTTTGTTCAGGGCAATGGGATGTTTTAACCTAAAAAATCAATGTTTCAATCTTACCCTATAAACATCAGGTAGTGTAGCCGTCTACAGCATTCTGGCAGATTCAGGACAAGATGGATGAAATTCTTTCTTTGAAATTTTCTCTCTGAAAGCAGAAAAATGACCAGAGGGTGGCATATCAAAAAAAAACCAGCCTTAAAAAAAATAATTGTCTGGGATGATTGGAAAAGTCAAGCAAATTGTTTACTTTTCCCTAATGCAAACTGATAGCCACAGCTCAGTGTTATCATCCACACCCAAAGAATCACCAAGTAAAGGAGCAACGGTGACAAACACAACCTTCACAGCACAAATGTGCTGCCTCATAACACACCTCTAAGGCAGCTCTTTGCAAGCAAATGTCAACCTTCTGACTTCAATGGCAAGGGAGGTAACAGGCCGTTCCTAAGGAACTCAGGTAGATCACCATATGAGCAGGTCTACATTGCAGGGGAGAAAAAGAGGTGATGCCACTGATTTGAGCATTTAAGCACTGACTACTCCTCCACTCTTACTGAAAGATGGAAACCCCTGAGGAAGCCACTGACTGTGGTAGGTGAGCTATGAGAACTCTGGACATCACATTGTCTGGGGTTCTCTGTGTGACATCCTTTGATACTAGTAACAAGGTGGAGGAAGTGTTAAGTCTCAGTTAAACTCACATGTAGGTGAAAAAGAAGGTGATGATCCCAGCTCTAGCTTTAGTCAAGCAGGTAACAAAGTGTTAGGTATTGTGATTGACTTATCAAATCTTCTCAGAGATAAATCCTTCTTAAACTGTGATCCTTCCCTTATAGCATATAGATTGTAGGTGGTCCTCTGCCTGTTACATCCTCATTATCTAGGCTGTTCTATATAATTGCTTAAGATTGATTTATATAGAGGTCATGGGTTACAACTCTGTAGCCATTCTCCCCCTTATATTTCTATTTAATGTCTAAACATTTAATACAGTACATTTCCAAATTAATTAAGGAAAAAAAAGGACAGAAAAAGTTACTGTTGCTCAAACTCTGTAGCATATTACTGCATAGTTTATGTGCTCACAGGAAATTGCAGATTCATTTATAAATGGCACAGACAATGGCATCTTTCTGATAATATAAACCTTCAAGATATGACTCACAATTAAGTCATGTCTCATAAACATAAGAGAAATGCTTAAATCCCTTCTCTTTTGCTCAGAAACCTGCTACAGTCATGGTGCTCAGTGCACCAACAATGTCATAGAGTTTGCAGCCAAACAGGAGTACTGCAGAGTGCCTGAAACAGCAACTGTACTCTCTTCTCACTCTGGGTAATGGAAAAGGAATCTTCCCAAACAGCATTGCCCTCCACGCTATTGTATGAAGAGGTCAGCCCAAATCATGAGCTTAGGACCATTGCATCTTTTCATTTGGCCATGTCAGTCATTTACTTGAACACTCCATGAAGATATTGCCCAAAATCTGTTGTGACTGAAAGTCATATGTGGGTAGATGCCCATGGGAATTCTCTGTAGGGGATGAATAAGTAAGAAGTGCAAGATTTGACCCTTTGTGGAGTGGCAGAGTGAAGCAGAGATGAGTCAGCCTGTAAGGATCTGATACAACTCCACATTCAAGGTCACCATAATGAAATTACAGTGTACATTTAAAAGTAATCAGAAGGCCACTCCAATGTTCATTTGGCACAAGATACTCTCTTACCAAAAGAATCAAATTTTGAGAGCCCTAAATAGACTTCTCACATTTCTGTGCAGCTCCAGTTTAATACTCTAAATTGCTTGTGCTTGTCCCACAATGGCAAAGGTAATCAAATAAATTACGCTTATTCTCTAATGTAATTTACCAAAAAACAAGTTCCATAATAGATTCTTTGCTACAAGAGTATCCAAGTACACAGTGTCTTCTGAGCACGCATGTGACTTTGAATTACTGTCTTGATGTTAAAAATGGAAAAAGGAAATTCATACTGACTTGTAAATTAAAAAGAAATAGCACAAAAAGCATAATGCCTGCCTATATATGGAAGACTTTCACTAGACAACGTTAATATATATATAAGGTGGCTAGGATTTTTTTTTTTTTTTTACAGAGAAGAAATTCAGTTCTAAATAACTTCAATCTGCTAAATTTCTTTATTTCTCATCAGGCAAACAAAGGAATTATCAGACCACTGAAAACTACAGGTCCATTTGCCCCACAGCTTTTAGATTCAGACAAAGTGGTTAGATGTATTTTCCAATCAGCTGCTGGTATGTTGTATGCTATCAAGGCATCATCCACAGCAGAAGACTACACATACACAACACATTCAACACAAGTAGTTGAACTTACTGTTTTTGCTTCATATCTGGCCTAAACAAGTGACAAGTGACTTTTCAAGTTATCTGAAGACAGCATTATGGACAGTGTGATCCACTTACACAAGACCTGATACAGTAAAAATTAAATGCTCTCTGTAGCAGTGGACTAAAAAACTGCTCCAGCTTTCTACCCTGCACCTCAGTACTACCACTATATGTATATATGGAGTATCAGTATCAATATCTACATTTAAGCTCCTCTCCTTTCACAGTCAGTGGAAAGAAACTGAAGCTCAGGACTCATCCTTTCTTAGAGACATCTCCTCAGGCTTTTCTCAGAGGTGAGCAGTGTCCAGCAAGAGATTGGACTAGCTGACTTCCAGAAGTCCCTTTCAACCCCTTTTTTTCTACAACTCCATCTAAAACACAAGTGTCTAGTTCTCATCACAAAAGTATTTTGTTCCAGAAATACCTGGTGAACTACTGCAGCTCCACTGCCAACACTAATGAAAAACATGATATCCTGATAAGAAAATGACATAAAACCTTTTTTTTTTCCTTCTAGTAGAAGGCAGTATAACAAAAGCCATTAAGTCTTTCATGGTAGTAAAGAGTTGAATTGCTCCATCTATTGTGGGACATCACACAAAAGAATGCATAGTTCTACAGAAGGCTTTCCATATTGTGGAGACAGTCTTCTAGACTGGACATTTAATGGGAATCCAGGTGAAAGAGGGGGACATAGACATTGCATGCACATGATGGTTATTTTTCTAAGTATTCCATATGGTACTTTCTTTGGAAGGACCAACCTTTTTTCCCACATCGGAGCTGTAATAATTAAGCCTGTAGATTTGAACTAGATTTGATCTTCTGAAATCTAAGATACATTATTTATCTGATCTAGACCTTACCTATGTAAGTCTAAGTGAGTCATCTTCAGCTCCTTATTCTTTACATACCAAGAGAGAGGTACCAGGAAATGGTGGCTTATCACACATACTTTGGTTATTTGCTGTTGTGGTTAAACCCCAACCAGCAGTTCAGCCCCCAACCCCTGCAGGGTGAGGGAATCAGGGAAGTGAAAAAGGGAAAACTCATGAATGGAGACAAAGACAGTTTAACAGGGAAAACAAAAGCTGCACACACCAGCAAAGCAGAACAAGGAATTCATCCACTGCTTCCTGTCAGCAGGTGTTCAGCCATCTCCAGGAAAGCCAGTCTCCATCACATGTAACACTGATTTCAGAAGACAAACACCATCACACCAAACACTCCACCCTTCTTTCTCCTTCCTCGAGCTTTATATGCTGAGCCCAGCATCATATAATAAGGAATGTCCCTTGGGTCAGCTGGGGCCAGCTGTCCCGGCTGTGTTCCCTCGCAGCTATATATGCACCTCGAGCCCCCTCACTGGTGCGGTGGTATGAGAGGCTGAAAATACCTTGCCACTCTGCAAACTGTGCTCAAGAGTAACTAAATCATCCCTTTAGTTATCAGCACTGTTTCCAGCACGAATACAAAACACAGCCCTATCATACCTACTATGAAGAAAATTAACTCCGCCCCAAGGAAAACCAGCTCACACCTAGTTTGAAAAGGAGTGTTCTCCAAAGATTTTGATTTCTTTCCATTTACAGTACTCAGAGGTTCCTCGGATCATGAAGAGAAAAAGGAAAAGCTATACATGTAAAATGAGTACAAAGGAACACCAGATGATGCCCCTGAAGGTTTCCTGCACACATTATCTGACCTATCAGATGTAGTCACTATAAAAGTAAGTGCCTTCATTGTTACAGAAATAAACAAATTCCCTCTTCAAATTAATTTGAATTTAGTAGTGTTTGACTTCTGTTTTAGGTAGCAGTTCTGCATGCAGATGGGAAAAGAAAGAGTACTGTTACTTTAAAAAGCCATAATTTTTCCTAAAGACTAGGTATCTGTATGTTTAAACCTCAGCTTAGCATTGCTTATCAAATTTGTTCCCTGGAATATGTTTATATAAAGAAATGGATGTACTCCTTTTTTGAGTAATGCTATTTAGACTTTCCATTTTGGCACTTTACTTCAGCAAAATGACACAATTTTCACTGATATTCTTTGTAAGGATAGCAATAAAACAAACAAATGAACAAATGTGCATTATGTTTCAAATGCAAATGCATTTTACCCCTGTGACTTTCTTGTCTGGAAAAGTCCTGGGGAAAACCTAATAGAAATCTTCCAATACTTAAGGGAAGATAACTGAGACTGAACCAGGCCCTTGAACGAGGGACTGTGGGAGAACAACAGACAGTAGTCACAAACAGAAACACGGGAGGACCTAGCTTGATATAAGGAAAAAAACCTAAAAAACTACAATGACATTTCAAGCTATCAGTCACTACAGAATATCATGTCTGAATGCCCTAATGACAGAGGTCTTGAAATTCACATAGAGATAGAGGTGTTTTCTGGATTACCAGTAGCTGAAAACCATGTATTCCCTTTCTCTATTGATGGACTTTCTCTTAGGAAGGTTCAAAATACATCACAAGAATTTATTATTATATTTATAAATTTGTTAATGTCTTTTTCCTGCTAAGAAGAAGAAAACTATTGTTTCCAAAATACAATTATTCTTCCTTGAAAAGGAAAATCCCATATAAAATAAAGCCTGCTCTGGAGCCCAGTTAACTTGATAAAAATGCCTTCACTCCATGAGTAAATGCCTAAAGGAGTACAGCAGACTTTCTTCCACTTTTATTGATTTTGGGCTCTGCTGTGCACTGTCTTGCTTGCACACAGAGGCACTTTATCTTTTCTCTGTGCTAATCTAGTGGAAGCCATTGTACAAATTAGAACTGAGCTCCTTAAGATTAAGATTAATAGTTATGGGTTTTGTCAGTGTCTTTAAGTAATTTAATAATGCAGTGTATCTGTCGGATTGAATGGACATTGTTCAGGTAAGTTCAGCTTTTGAAGATACACCAGACTAATTTTTTCAGCAGAGACCATATGCTGCACAGAAAGGGGAAAAAAAAAAAAGTAAAATTCATAAATGTTTCAGAAGTCAAAAATTTGAGAAGATATATGAGAGGGCATTACTGTGAGGGAAGTTTATTTTCCATTCCATTTCTTTAAAAAGTCATGGTAATTGAAAGATACATTTCCTTTTTTTCTTTCCTTTTTCCTTTTTTTTTCCTAATCTATCTCTTCCACTTACCTGAAAGCACACAATATTTCTTTTGTATTGCTTTACTGGCAGCAGAGAGGAAAGGAAGACAAACAGAGCACTCAGCACTATCCCTTGGCATAGTTTATAGGAAGCTTTGTTATGCCAAGATTGGCTCAAGAGAAGAGCCATAAGTTGGAGGCCCAGCATTTCAATAGTAGGATTTTGACCTTTCCCATCTTCCAACCCTTTGGTAAGAATCAGTACTGAAAAAATTGTCAAAGGTCTATAGAAAGATGCCTTCTCACATGCATGACTGCTTCCTGATTAATCAAGATTCTGGTTTCCTTATGACAAACTCATTGATTCAGAAAATTAAACATTTACTCTAAGAAAATATCCATACTAACACAGTTATTATGAGCACTGCAAAGAAAGCATTGAAGTCAAAATAGGTGTTGAAAACAAAACCATAGCTTGTGGGCAAAGGCATTATAAATGCATTAGTAATCATTTAACCACTCACTCATTTCAGCGTGTTCAGAGGGCTGCTGCATTTGAAGCTATCAAAAGTTTTCATTGATTAAGCTGCTCATCTAGTTATATGAATTATTTTGTAGAGTCATAAAAAAAGAATAACAAATGACACTGAGTTAGACAACTGGTTCCTTGTGGGTTTGGGACCAAGTAGTGAAGTTTCCAAATATTTCATACTTGTGTGTTGCTTTATACACTCTTCTGAACAACCATGCCTGTGACTCTCCACCCAGGGAGTCAGAAAAGCTCATGGCTAAGACTGTGGGAATAATCAATCTTTCCCCTTGGTGCCTCTAGTTTTTTGCTTTATAAACCAGAAATAATATTGACACCATTTTTTTCTGGAAAATTTCAAATATTATTGGCACCCAAAACTGCACACAATATTCAAGGTGAGGCTGCCCCAGTGCAGAACAGAGCAGGACAATCCCTTCCCTCAACCAGCTGGCGATGCTTTGCCTGGTGCCCCCCAGGACAAGCTTGCCCCTCCTGGCTGCCAGGGCACTGCTGACATGTTCAATTTGCTCTCGACCAAGAAAGCTTGCTGGTTCCCATCACATTTTCATAAGCACTTGTAAATGAATATAACGGTGGAGATTTAATCATGGATATTTGGTCTGACCTAATTCTTTTACTCAATCTTGAGCTCAAGAGAGTAAAAAAAAAAAAAAAAAATGGCTAAAAAAAATGAAAGTGCTAGTAGTGGCAGCCTTCCGTGCTCAGTGACCTCCTCATGGCCCTGAACTTTGTTCTCATTTGTATGCACTATTTTTTCATCTGAAATTTTGCAAAATGTTCCAGAACTAAATGCAATTACTTTAAAAGGATCAATAATATTGTAAGACATCTCAGAGTGCAGAGTGTGCCTAAAATAAATTCTTAACTTCTCTTTTGAAGAGAAAGAGATATGCAATAAGCTTGTGTGTATGTTCAGAAAATATTAAAGATGTCCCTGAATCAGATTAAGTGCTAGCTCTTTGGGTCCTAATATCTTGGCATGCTGCCAGATAGCAATCTTAGTGATTGAGTCATTTTGTACAGGGAGATGTTCCTCAGATAATGCCCAAGTGAGTCATGAGATCTAATTCCATTAAAAAGAGTCATGAGGCCCACAATATTAATTAAATTTATGCTACTAAGCAGAGGAATGCTTAATGGAAGAGGACAAGAATAACTCATTTTGACTCCCTTCCAATGGAACAAGAATAGAAGGAGCATTGCCCATACCTGAAATATAAATTTGTATCTGTGTGGTCTCCCCTCATGAGCTCCTTAAGCTCCAGAGTGGTCACAATACCATTAGAGAGATTAGAAGCATGGGGTGTGGGATGTGGAAGATGCTAGAAGGGATGGTCTGGTGCTTTACAGAGATTGTAACCTCTGCCTACTTCGCTCTGAGTGAAATTCTCTTAGATAAGTTCACATGACAAGATAAAACAATTTAATGATGGCTAAATCTAGATAAACATAGACTCAGGTGTCATTTCCATTATTCATACTTGTAGAATCCACTTTTTCCTGTACTAATCAAAGAGTGGCCTTGTTTTCTGTGTCACCTGTATGTAACAGAGGTTTTACTCATGCAACATAAGAAATGGAAGAATTGTATTCTACATCCTTTTAAAATGCAGTTATTTAGAAGAGCTGACTCATACTTTCGTGGTTTCTTGAATACTTTGACTAAACAGGTATTCAAAGATTGGCACTTGTTGAAGTCAAAATAAAAATACATTTTCAAATACTTCTGCTAGATTTTCTGCCATGGCCAAAAAGGAGGATAATTAATCTGTGTTTTTTTTAATAATCAAAACTTTATTCTAGGGTTCTCAGGTTTCATATATGACATGCAAATTTCATTCTGCACCCTTCCTTTTTGCTTTCATTTGTGAGTACCCCAAAGGAAGCATAAAAAATGCCACTGACACAGCATACACTTTTACCTTATATAATATGTAAACTTACATACCACAGTAACCCACCTGACTTGCAGCAAGTCAAACCACCCGTCACATATGGCAGGAGCTCTGCTCCATCTGCACCAGCAAGCAGCACAGCACAGCACCAGGGCTGTAGAGAGGTTTCTGAGGAGCACCTGCCCTCACCCTTTGTGTGTCAGGGGGTTGCTCTGGGCTGCCGAAGCTCAAGGACACAAAAGTCCATGAGCAGCCAGAGCTCACCGAGTGTGCTCCTGCAGCACAGCTGTCAGTCACATTAAAGTGAAAGAATTGCAGGACTCAGATTCCTTGAAAAGTAGTGACTTGAGGGACAAAGGTTCAGTTAGCACTTCCATTAGTCATAAAGGGAATATTTTAATCTCTAAACTCCTCAACTACAATGTTTAATATAATTTCTTCACTGCTTGTTCATGCAACTAATTAAAAATAGCCATCATTAAAATCTGATAAAACATGTTTAATTTACTCCTTCACACCTTGTCTTCACAGAAAAGGCTTAATGCCTTGACATAACTAAATTGGTTGTAAGTTCCAGACTGCTGAAGCAAGCCTCCTATAACAAGATGATCTGTCTTCAAGTCAATTTTTTCTTGGCAGTTGCAGACAATGACTTCAAGTCTAGCACAAAAATGCCCTATTTTCTTCTCAAACAAATCCTAATCTTGTAATTCAGGGGAAAAAAATGAAGCATGAAAAGGTAGCATTTAAATCAGTGAGTCTAAAAAGGCTTCAACATACAGTGTTTATTTTGTTTCAAGGCAATTACGTGGTTAAAAACACCACAGTAAATAATGAAAGAGACTATTACTTAGGTCACTGATGTCATGTGAAAAATCATCTTTAGTAATTTTAGTTTCTTCAAGTCAGATTTAACCTTTACATACCACTCTGGAAAGTATACACAGATTCATATTTTCATTGTGCCTCCTGATATTGGGAAGACAACTGCACTGAGCCACAGGCATTTCAAGTTGAGACCATGAACAGAGAGAGGCAGGAAGAATGAGTCTTCAATCTGTTTGGAGTCCCATGTGCCCATGTGCTAAAGGATTTACCTTGCAAGGACCACGCAGGATGAACCGTTCACTTTGCCAAAGACAGCCTGCAATAGAGCCAGGTATGAAGCCTATTTCTCTCAGCCTCAGTCCAGTGTTTTAATACCATCCCTCTGATCCAGTTTTTGCACAATTGCAATTTCCTACTTCTGAAAAAACAATGGAACGTAGATGCAAAAGTTGAAACAAATCACAGGTAATACCAGTATCAACAGAGATGTCTGCCTTTGTTCCAGCAATGAGTTGTTCTTGTTATCCAAAAGCTTGTTTTCTGTATGCTTATAGGAATGAAAGCAATCTAAAAGCAAATAGTAATTCAAACTACTGATGTAAAGAGGTCTCTCCATTTATTGATACTTGATCACTTGGTACTTATTTGTACAGCTGACTGCAAATTAACAAGGATAAAAATAAACAAAAGAATATATTTGCCTAAGGATGCCCAAATGTATCACTTGCCTCATGCAGTTAATTACAATTGCTTGAAAAAATACCCACTGAAATAGTTGGTAACATTTAGGCACTATTGTATTTCTCAAATTGTTGGATTAGATCTTCAGTTCTGTCTTTTCATATAGACATTCTAGCAGCACAGAGAGATCAGAAAGCCCCCTTCTCACAAGAACACAAAGTAAATACAGTCTAAACATCTTAAGAACAGTCCACTAATTCTACCCTCACTTGGGTTATCCACTGTACTCCTGCCAAAATGGTGTGCTTTGTTGCACTCCTCTACTATGACCTTTGCAAAATATCAGAGCAGTGACAGTATACCTGCCACAAACATAGCTACAATGTGCTTAAAAAACAAGGTAGAGGTAGCAGTTGAAAATTTGAGTACGCATCCTACAAAAATACAATCCTAAAAGTGCAGTGCTATTTTTTTCTCTCCTCCAATGCTTGCTGAACAGCAAATCATCCTAATGAATTTATGAGATAAATGGTCATTGGTCAGTCAAAGTATACCAAATCCTCTATGGCAATTTGTAAGAAAAGAGTAATAAGAATACAAAGGACTCAAAGATTAATAACAATTAAAAAAAATAATTAAAAAGTTTGTAAGAGAAATGTCTCTAAGCAATCTTCATTTTGTTTTGCTCCAGCAAATTCATTTTCAAGAGTAACTATTAAAATATAAACCACCCTTTGAAATATTTTCACTGTCTCTTCACAGTCACTTTCTGAATTTGTGCCAGCAGAGCTATTAGCAGTGATTGAAGGTGAGACAGACAAGACGAAATTCTCCAGAGAACAAGGCAAGAGACACCTTTCTGCCCTCAACCCATCAGCTATAATGAATGATAGGCACAGTGCATGACAGGGACTGAAATAGGAGACTGTGACAAAGACAGGCTTAGGAGTGCTTCAGAATAATTCATTCAGCGGCATTTGGCAGCAGCAGATCATAATATTTTTTGTGTAGCTACGCTGCCAATGCAAAAAAGACCAAAACACGGAATCGTATTTGCATGCTGATTCCATTAGAGTCAGAAATAAAGGAATAGTGAGTTAATCAAGTGCTTAAGTTATATTCTCCCTTCTCTCTCCTGCTGCCTGTAAGCACATGCAACAGTATGAGACAGACACATGAGGCTGAAGGGAGAGCAAGGCCTCATTCACAATGTATTGATTACAGCTGCTTTCCCTCTCTCCCTTACTGATGGTTCACGTAAGAAAAACCTGCTGCTTTATTTATCAGCTGTGCTTGGAGTTACTTTGCTGAAAGAAGAGTTGGAAACGTGGCATCGCTCTTGAAGGGAGGAAAGGGATCAGGGAGAAACTCAGAGAGAGATCCAATCTTGATTTGAAAATCAGACTTCAAGAAGCAAAACTTCAACCCCAGCCACCAGCCTGGAGATGGCATCACATGACAGTGACTCTCTGTCCATGCTTTTCCTTCCAAAATCAGTGCCCCCGGGACCCCAGTACCTCAGTGTCCACATGGGCTCACAGGAGAGCAACTTGTCACAGACAGGCAGAACTCCATTGAAGCACTATGTCACCCCAGACTGAATTGAAGAAAGCCATGTAACATGGTTTCTAGAGGACTTCTGCAAGGTGCCACCACAGGGGGTGGTGAGTGTAGAGAGTATTGGCATGTTCAAAAGAATTCAGATGAAAAAATGGACTGTGAAAGTAGGGGTATGCTCTAACATCCCTAACAAAGCCACTCTAGACAGTCAGAAGCCTGAGGAGAGGGAACTGTGGGACACCAAGGTCTCAGCCAAAGCCTTGGGCCCCATGGCCTGTCAAACACAGCAGGATATTTCCTATGTTCTTTGGGTTCTTCTCCATCTCTGATGGATTTAAGCTAAAAAGAACACACCAAAAATGCCTACTTCATGATGCCCAGTGCAGAAACTACACAAATTCCATGCAGTCTAATTATACTAACCAAACATTTATCTAGGATATAGAAAAATAAATATAATCATTTATTCAATGATGTAAACAGCTTCAAACTTCTATTTCCCACTCCTTGCTCATCACTAACATAGAAGCCGTTTCAGAAGACAGACAATTTTACCCAGCCTTCCTTTGGAAAAAAAAGCATAGAGAAATGAAGCAAGCATTACGCTAAACAGAGTACTCATCCTACTCTGAGTCTTGTTTCAGTACACTTGATATTTTAATGAACAGTTTCTATACAAGAGGCATAAAATGTTTTTATGGCAGGGACTGGTACAGCAAACAGGCTATGCAGGGACTTTCCTTAAAGATGGAAGATGCAGTTTTGAATTCCCATCAGACAGGAGAGGGGACTGAACTTCTGTCTATCACGTCACAGATGACTGCCCTGAACACTGAGCTTGCTGCTGAGGAGGAGGAAAGATACTTCCTCTGGTGGCATTATACAACCATGACCCCTTGCTCTACTTAGAATAAAAATGAGCACAGGCACTTACTTTCTGGAGTTTTGTTCAAGGAGTCTCCAGCAGAGAAAGGCACCTTTCTGAGGCAGAGGAGAGGCTGGTTCAGCGGGCTGCTTGCCAATCTCCTCTGTGCAGGGTTATTCAGGATCCCCATCCTCTCCATGGAGACTGTCACCATTCAAACTGAGGGCCGATGACTGTTTTCGGAGCTCAGCACCTAACACTCTCCCAGGACATGGTTCCCAGCCCAAGCTGTGACCCTCTGATAATAATAACTAACACTAAATCCTTCCTTCAGCACACTAACACACTGATTGGGACAATCTGCAACCTCCTTCCTTTGTTCTAAGTAAAAAGATAAATCATGATGAATCACAACAGGTGACTTATGAGCTTTTTTAGCATGTTCAGTTCTGTCTAGGAATATGAGTTGTATTTCCTATAGTTCGTTACGAAAAAGCACTAATGAATTTAAGCTAGTAGAACACAAACTCCTGAATATGAAAATACAGCAAACGTGGCTTCACAATGTATACACACAAAAAGATTTGGATATTTGCTAGGAAAAAATATCCCCCAAAAATCAATTAATAAATATTCTTCAAGAAAGCTAATTTCAATATATTAGATGTTGTTACTGAAGCCTAAAAAAACCCCAAGTATGTCAATGAAACACTTACTTTTGGCTTTCAATGTGCCTACAGGGGATGAAACAGAGACTTCTAACCAATGCATATTTATCAGTAAAAGACAGTGTTTACCTGCCCTCTACAGTTGCCAAATCTCACTATTTGTTATAATGGGAGACACAATATGAATGTCAGTAGGAGATGAATCTGAAGTACATCTGTAAAAACAGAATAGCTGTCTTGTATTGTTTCATGTACTTGGCTGAGGAAAACTTTTAAAATTACACAAAAAAAAGTTCCTGTTGGCAACCAATTAGCTTGGAAATGCTTAGAGAGGCATTATGTCTACTCTGACATGAGGATACTGCAAGGGGTTTGACTCACGATTTTGAAGCAGATGGGAAAGTACAGTATGCATTTTCCCCACATTGAAAGCAATGAATGAGAAAAAATGAGTTGTCACCAGACATTCTGTGAGGAGTATTTGGACTTTCCAAGTCTTCTTCAAACCACGAATTCCTTAGGGTTCACTCTTTAGTAAGAAAAGATATTGCTCAGATTTTTGAATTACCAGAACTTTGATGCCTTAGACAGACTCAAAAAGGGAATTGGAAATCTTCTTATAGCTATGTTTCAAACTAAGCAGTGTAGGATGTACAATACCATATACAAGGTGTTTTGCCTTCTCTAGATTGATTTGAAGTAAATAAAACTGAACATAGAGTAACTAAGCATATGCTTAGTTTAGCATCAATGCATTATTCCTTCCAGGTTGCTCAGGTACTTGTTGAACTTCTATCTGTGCTCTGTCCAGGAACTTGTGAAGAGCTGCAACACATAATTGGGATGGCAGAAAATGTTAGTAGCTTACAGAGCTGACAATTTTGCATACTTACAATGACTTAAAAGTCAGTTCAGACATGTATAGAAGGCTGAGGTAAAATAAAATTGTCCTTCACAGACAATCAGGAAGCATATTCTCTTACTACTGTACTATCAGATCCCACAACTGATTCATAGTTACTCATATTTTGATTTTCACTGTAGCCATGAAAGCTGAAGTGTTGTATCAGCCTGTAAGTAAAGAGTAAATACCTGGCTCCGTTGAAGTCAGTGGCAAAACCTCAGGGTTTTTTTAAAGGTTTCCCAGTAAAGAAATAATACAATAATAAGGCATCAAAATAAGACTATCGGTTAATTTCAGTACAAATATTCCTACTGGAAAACTGATTAATTAGGTGAGTAAAGTGAAGATGGATTAAAAAGGCTGATGTAAAATTAAATGTAGTTATCATTTGGTGACAGCAGGAAGCAGTTTATATCTTCTTTAGCTAACATTTCATACCCACAACAGAAACACAGATCTGAATCAAGCCAGTGTTAAGAATTAGAAATTTGCCTGCACTACACAGTGTGAGAAAGTGAATGGCTGAGTTTCATTCCCCCAGCTAAATCCGGGTTCGGCATCACATACAGCTGTATGCAAGGGAGTGGGCACAAACTAATGCAGACTGAAAGAAACCTTCAGGGGTGCTCTAATTGATAAGTCATGGAAACACAATAACCACCTGATTTTCCGCTCTCTTAGAGAGTTATTTACTTTCCAAAAGACAGATAGCCATTTCCATCTTACAGGGAGTTACTAATCAAGCTCTCCTATATTACTGATTCTAACTGGAGAGCAGAGTGTATAGGCAACTAATTGCCAACTTCCTTTCAGAAGTAAATAAACTTACTGCTACATGTCTGGAACTTGATACAAGGCTCTCTCACAATAAGCTAACTTCCATATAGTCTAAAACACAGCATGGTTCAGTAGAAAACAAAACTAGAAGCCACCAGTAATACACTGTAGGTTAGGCTTTCTCCTGTTTTTAATGGAATTATTAACATAGAAAACAAAAGAAAAAAACTTGTTACAATCTCATGAAGGAAAACAAATGTTTAATAGTCTCATATTATTTCATGCCATATTATTATTGCCAGTAATCAAATAGGGTAGAATCATAGAATATCCTGAATTGGGAGGGACCTACAGGGATCACTGAAGTCCTGCTCCTGCACAGGACAACCCCAAGAACCACACCATGTGCCTGAGAGTATCATCCAAATGCCTCTTGAACTCGGTCAAGCTTCACTTCCATGGGGAGTCTGTTCCAGTGCCAACCACCCTCTGGTTGAAAAAACATTTCCTAATATCCAACCCAAACCTCCCCTGACACAACTTCAGGCCATTCCCTCAAGTCCTGCCACTGGTCACCACAGAGAAGAGATCAGTGCTTGCCCCTCTACTCCCCCTCAAGAGAAAGTTGTAACTGCAGTGAGATCTCCCCTCAGTCTCCTCCAGGATGAACAGACGAAGTGGCCTCAGCCACTCCTCATATGGCTTCCCATCAAGACCTTTCACCATCTTCATTGCCCTCCTTTGAACACTCTAATGGCTTAATATCTTTCTTATATTCCAGTGCCCAAAACTGCACTCAATATTCAAGGTGAGGCTGCCCCAGTGCAGAGCAGAGCAGGACAATCCCCTCCTTTGACTGGCTGGCGATACTTTGCCTGATGCCCCCTCAGGACAGGGTTGGTCCTCCTGGCTGCCAGGGCACTGCTGGTTCAGATACAACTTGGAAAGGACCCCTAGGTCCCTTTCTGTGGCACTGCTTTCCAACATCTCACTCCCCAGTCTGTATGTACATCTGGGGTTGCCCTATCCCAGTGCAGAATCCTGTACTTGCCCTTCTTCAACTTCATATGTTGATGGTTGCCCATCCTCTAATTTGTCTTGGTCTTTCTGCAGGGCCTCTCTGTCTATGAGAAAGTAAACAGGTCCTCCCAATTTAGTATCATCAGCAAACCCAGTCAGTATACCTTTGAGTCCTGTATCCAAGTCATTTATAAAGATTTTGAAAAGAACTAAGATTGAGCCCTGTGGAATCTCCCTAGTGACAGGTCACCAGCCTGATGTTACCCCACCTATCACAACCTTTTGTGGTCAACCCGTGAGCCAATTGCTTACCCACCACATCATGTGTCACCTGTGCTGGACATTTTGTTCAGAAGGATCCTGTGAGAGGCAGTATCAAAAGCTTTACTAAAATCCAAAAAGACTGAAAAAATTCCTGCCTGCACCTAAATGTAGATGTGTTAGTTTGGAGCTGACTAAGACTGATTAGGACCTACTCATGGTACCTCTGCATTGGAGGGACAATTCTGTCATCCCTTCTTCTGTGTGCACATGGGACACAAGACTTCAAAGCAAAACTCTTCATGAGTTCACAGGTACTGCAGTATGATACACCTCTCACACTATTCACAGAAATACTAACTTTAGGCAGAAGATAAAACAGATTTAATTCAAGAAACCTAGCAATAATGACAGTCTCTTCTATATGTACATCACTTTTATTTTCCAGAAGATAAATTAACAGGCATCCACAATGTGTATGCAAGTTACTCATCTCCTGATAAAACACATTAATTTAATTTTCAATACCTAGAATTAGATATTGAACCATTTTAAAGGGTTTGACCAGTCTAACAGCATTTTTACAGGCAGAAAAAATACAAAGCTTTTTAATATACAAAACTGAAATAAGCATCTCATTTTGCATATTGGTTCCCCTCAGAACACTTTGAGGCCTGCAGGGAGCGGAGCTTGAATAAGAAGTTGTGATGAATGCCTTTTGTGATTCTCCTCTCAGAAACAAAACACCATAAATAAAATAAATAACAAAGCAGTCTCTTTCTACTGCATGACACACAGGCTAAAATGGCATCTTTAAGATGTCGATGAGCAAAGTGTGTTCAGAGCTGCTTGCCTATCAGTTTACAAATGAAAGTTTAATCTTTGCATGTCAAAGGTAACAAGTAGGACATGGGAAAGATTTATTAGAAGTCATGATTAGTTTGCTTCAGATCTGAACAATAACCTGCCTCTTGGAAACCGTCAAATGAAGGCCCAGCTGTTTCATTTCAAGTCTAACTTGGAGTGACCCTGAACACAGTCTAATTGGCTCCTGCATTTACACTCAATGCATTTGTGGCTTTCTGTTGCAGCAGGGCAGAGCAAACATTCCCAGGTTTAGCATACCCAAGTGTCTTTTATTTATAAACCAAAATCTGAATTTTATCAGTGTCTAATACTTGATTTCAAGACTATTACACCATCTAATATCTTTTTTTTTCTAAATTACTCCTATGTAGCCTCAACCTTAACTGCATGCTGATATGATTTGTATCTTGTAAACTGTCAGAGGACTGAATTTTTATTGCGGATGTGATGACTGCAATGAATGTGTGACTCATTGCCACATCTTTTATTGATGGGGCTGGGGGTTACACTGCAGGACATTAGCAGAGGAAGAAAGATGATTTGTAAATTAAACTCTGTGAAAAGAGAGCATCTTGCAGGAGACTATGGCCAGGAGTTAGTTGCCTCCTAGGTGTGTTGGTGTTTTACAATCATATTCTCACTGGTTTAGCATTTTTCAATCTTTGGTCTGATTTTATTTCCTAGGCACAGTCAATTTTCTTTCTCTTTGCCCAGCCATGTTCTCATTGTTGTACACCAAAATGAAACCACTTAAATAACAAACACAGTGGAATGCAATTCACCATTTGTCTTTCCTTGAAAGCCTTCTCACATACAGTCATCAGGGCAGAATTAAATCACTGCTCCTAAATCTCTCTTCTCCAAACAGCTAGATATCCCAATTTTCTCAACTATTTTGGTTTTCTTCCCCAGTTTTCTAAACCAAATGAACATCTAGGCACTACCTCTGGCCAAATTCTCATAGAACAAATACTACTTTCTTTCTGTGCAATAGCAATAAACAAACCCAGAGCCTGATGAAGATTAAGGGTTTAACAAAGACCATGCATTTCTCATGAAATAACAAGATCTTTCTCAGCTCCCATAAAGCCACTCTCCCCATATTTCCACACACCAAGCAGCAATGAATGAATAGAGCTGTGTAGACCTATAGTTTAAGTAGGAAACCTACAATTACCTCAGGTGAGGCTTCACACAGACCCTCTAAGAGCAGAAAGGGCTGCAGGTAATTGCAAACTATTCATGCCCCTCCCAGTGTCGAGCTGGTGCAGGAACAGTGGAATACTGGGGAGTCAATTAGAGCTGTTCTGGCCTCTGACCTCATGAGAGGTTTTGTCAGGAGGTCTTTTGGCAGTACATGAGAGATAGAGAGTGAATTGGAGGTGATGAAGGATGGGACAGAATCACAGAATTAATTAGCTTGGGAAAGACCTCTGAGATCATCGAGTCTAATGTATGACCAAACACCACTTGTCCACTAGACCATGGCACTCAGTGCCACATCCAGTCTTTCCTTAAACACCTTCAGGGACAGTGACTCCACTACCTCCCTGGGCAGCTCATTCCAATGTTTAATCATTCTTTCTGTGAAAAATTTCTTGCTAACATCCAATCTAAACCTTCCCCAGAAGAGCTTAAGACTATGTCCTCTCATCCTAATGCTAGTAGCCTAGGAGAAGAGACCAACAACCACCTGGCTGCAACCTCCTTCCAGGTAATTGTAGAGAGTGATAAGGTCTCCCTTGAGCCTCCTTTTCCCCAGGCTAAACAACCTCAGCTCCCTGAGCTGCTCTGCAAAGGACTTGTGCTCCAGACCCTTCACCAGCTTTGCTGCTCTTCGCCGGACCTGCTCCAGCACTTCAATGTCCTTCCTGAACGGAGGGGCCCAGAATAGGTCAGAGTACTTGAGGTGTGGCCTCACCAGTGCCAAGTACAGGGGAAGAATCACTCTTCTAGTCCTGCTGACAACACTATTTCTGATACAGGTTAAGATGCCATTGGCCTTCGTGGTCACTTGGGCACACACAGTACTAGGGACTGCATTTATAAACAGTGTGTGTACTGAGCTGAGGAAAAAAAGAAAACAGAAGTAATAGGAGAGCATTATAAGGTTCTCTCTAGAAAAGAAAGAGGCATGAGAATTATCCAGGACAGCTGGGAAGGCACCATTACTAAAGGCAAACTATAATATCAAATGCAGCAATCTTATGGGCTACAGCTACAACAGAACAAATGATCTTACCAATCTGTTGGGAAGACATGATGTGATGTATCACTGTATACCTGTTGCAGTTTCTCTTTGTTTTGTTTTCTCCAGTTATTTCCCATTTTGTTTACTCTTTTATGGGTGTGTTCCAAATCACAATCTCAGCAGAGTTAGCACTCCTTTCATAAACTGGTCATAGGGAACCTATTGGATAGAGTGGAAGAGATTGCTTCAACAAAGACATCAAACTGAAAATATTTTTTCCTTCATTATTTTTTTATATCATCTCAGCAAGTTCTGCAGTCAAGGACTCCACTTGCTCTTCAGCATGATAATGATATTCCTATTTATGCACCTACCTGGGATTAAGAAATATTAGCTATATCAAGCATTAACATTACTAGGAGGAAAATATCTAACATAAATATGTGTCAGTATCTCTGTGTATGCTTTGCAAATATGTACATACAAGTATATATATATATATATATATACACACATGTATGTGGATTTGTGGGCTGCAGAGACAGGGAAGAGGTAGTTACAGGTCTCAGACCTTGAGATGTAACAAATCTTCATCCAGGAGAAAATGAAGTAAGTATTGTGTGAACTCTTGAAGATAGACACCGATGTGTTTCAGTAAGTTGGCAGTACTTGTGAAGTAACTTGCCCTTCAAGTCCCTTTCAGGTGACAGGTGGGTCTGTTACCACTTTTCTCAATCTGTGATGACCATCAGTATTTGCTGGGGGGGGGGGGGGGAAGAGATCTGCACATCTCCATATTTTGAATCCAAAAAGAAACTAACCAATATTTTTAGTCTGGTTCCCTTGTACAAGTAATCCATCACTTCCTAAGTTATTTTTCAGTTAAAGAAATAAGAAGTATTTTTGCTCAGAGTAGAATTATAATTTTTTTCCTTTAAAAAGTACTTATGAAAACAGGGTCAGTCCTAGACTCAGCTACATTTGTTCTTCACCTCCTCTGACACTATTAGAGGATGTACTGGGTTTGCATGGCCAGGTTTTGGCAGTCAGGGAATACAGAGGTGACTTCTGTAAGAAGCTGCCAGAAGCTTCCCCCATGTGCAGTGGAGCCAATGCCAGTCAGCTCCAAGACAGACTCACTGCTGGCCAAGGCTGAGCCCATCAGTGACACTGGTAGCACCTCTGGGTTAACACATTTAAGAAGAGGGAAACTTACTGCACAAAAGCAGCTGCAGACAGAGAGAGGAGTGAACATGTGTGAGAGCAGCAGCCCTGCTGACACCAAGGCCAGTGCAGAAGGAGGGACAGAAGGTGCTCCAGGCACCAGAGCAGAGGTTTCCCTGCAGCCTGTGGTTCAGACCATGGTGAGGCAGCTGTAGCCCTGCAGTCCATGGAAGTCCACAGTGGAGCAGATATCCACCTGCAGGCCCTGGAAGACCTCATTATGGTAACTGGGGAGTGATCTCTCCCTGTTCCTTATCTCAACCCATAAACCTTTCATTGTATTTTCTCTCACCTGTCCAGCTGAGAAAGGAGTGTTAGAGCAGTTTTAGTGGGCACCTGGCATCTGGCCAAGGTCAAATCACCACAGAGAAAAGTAATACTAAACTTGTGACAAATTACTTGGGACAGAAACTTAAAAATAATATAAATCTACTTAAGACTTCTGACCATTAAATTAGACATTAAATATTATATTTCAATTTGATGACTATTCTGACACCAGACAAGGATTCAGATCTCAAATAGGTAAAAAAAACCCAAAAACCTCTTGTAGAGCCCAGGGCAATTGTCTGGACTCTTTGGAACCACTATATATGCTATTGCTTTGGAAATACCAGACATAGCCTGACCTTATCTACGAAGGGTTTTCTTTCACTTGCAGAAAATGATCCCATAGGTCCCATCTTGCAAGCACTTTAAACAGAATAAATTATACTAGTTAAAATCAATTCCACTGTCCTCAGTTTCACTCAATGCCCACAAAGCAACAAATACTGTGTCTGGCTGTCAGACACACAGCTCTTTAAAAATAACAATGTTGAATTTTGCCATTTATTTATTGTTTGTTGATTATTTCATCTTGGTTTTTATAAACATATTTTTTAAAAGTTGTGAAGAGCTTTCCACAGTTGACCCTTCTTTGCATATGTGGAGTCTAGATAAATTCATAAATGCTTTGCCAATATATCCGAATGTCCAGAAAAGATGACAAACTGCCTCAACTAAATAATAAACATACTGAATGTCTTCAGTAACTGAGTTGTTAGTGACCTAAAGGCTATATTAAAAAGGCAGAATGCAGAGGTACTAAAAAAAAGAAAAAAAAAAAAAGGAAGAAGGAGAGGAAGACAACCTTATGTTGCTATGCCTGACTGAGCATGCAGAGCTAACCACCTAAGGCCATCACTAGTTTTAAGCATGTGCTGACATCACCACTCAGCCTGTTCAATGTGGTGCTACAATTGGCTTGATTTTGGAAAAGAAAAGTTTGCCGGGTGCCTTTAACAGTGCAGCTGTGGCTGAGTTAGCAGCTTGTCAAAGTACTGGCGCAATAAAGACAGTCTTCCAGGACAATGAGATACTACCCATGACTTCTGTTAAATTGAAAACAAAAGTGAAAAACGCGGCTCTGAGGAATATCTAAGGCATTTCCTGCTGAAACAGCTATTCTAATAAAGACGATCTTCCTCTCAGTTGAGGGTATGTGGCAGATTAAATGCATATTTCAGGTACACACTGGGAGCGCCACTGAAACACAACCAGCCTATAAATGACATGCAACCTTCTATTTTTTTCTGATGCTGCCAATGTACCTCTCTTTGAAAGCTTTTTAAAGAACTATTATTTTAAGGTACAAAGGGTTTTTACTGCTGTTAGCTTCCACAAACACTGCACAAAGAAAGAATAAACCCATTACACTCATTTTTTCTGCCTTTTTCTTTTGATGAGCTTGGGGAGGGGAAAAAGAGAAAGAAACATCTCCCACAGGCAGCAAGTATACCTAATAACTGTGCTCATGTTCCTCTAACAGGAACAATTCACTCTCAATTTTAATGATACTTACTTCTTACATGCCTCTTATACTCACAATTTTATAATAGACTTCAAGACTTACTACAATGAGACCAGGAGACCAGTGTACAAAACCCATGTGTGAGAAAGTTTAAATATTCCACAGCTTCTCTTGCTGAATGGCATCACATTGAGCCATGTTTTATTCACCAACCACAAGCCTGACTTTTTAAAAAAATTCTTCCCCACTGTTTAAAACAGCAAAAAACCCCTTTGTGTCAGTCATTTGCTCTATAAACTGTAGCTCTGGGGCAGACTTTGGCTTGGACAAGTGCATCTTCATGGAAATCAATGTAGACATCATATCAGAAAGCTGCTACAAACCTATGTTCAGAAACAGGATGACAATGCCTATGCTTTCTGCCACAGAGGATGCAGCTTTTCTTACCAGTATAGAAATCTTTTTTGTAAATCATGCTCTGATTTTTGGTTTATGTTCTCCACAGCCATATTTATTTCATCTTGTACCCTACACTCTCACATGACTGTGTACAACTGTGTTCTCTTCTTATGAGTGTGTGCAAAGGCTTCTGTGGCAAAAGCGTTGTTGCAAAATAACACCCTTATGGCATCATCACCACAAGTTACTTTGTTAAGTGTATTGTGGTGGGTCAAACTAAAAATATGGGCTTTATAAATTTTTGCAATAAAGCACCAACAAATGCAACTGTGAGAGAAAACAGCTCATCTCTACCAGGCTGAGTGGTCAAGAATGGATCTGAGAATGCAGCTAAACACCTAAGAAAAGTGTCTTAAGCAGTCACAGCTTGTGTCTCAAGGCTTACTGATGGCATAATGGTATTTTGATTACTACTATTCTATGTATACAATAAATTCATTCTTTTGCAATTTCCCTGACATACTTTTTCAGTTATATAGGCAAAGACTAGAGAAGACAGACACAAGATGTGCTTCTGATGTACCTGCTCAACAAATAACTGCATCCAAGGGTAAAGCAGGAAGATTTACTTTGATCCTTTGTTGTTCCTGTGTATGTGGACTGCATTCATGTCACAATCTATTTGTTAGAAACATTGAGAAGAATGAAAAATTATTCTGTGCAAAATTTTAATATTCACCACTCAGGATATATCTAGGACAAAAATAAATTGTGCCTAATTATTACTTGCACGGCCATGGCAGTGCCTCTTATCTAAGTTAATTCAGCCACAGATGAACAATCAAGAATAAAATTTGGCCAGCAATCAGGATGAGAACCTGTGGAGAAGTTACATTTATCAAATCACAGGCAATACAGTGGGGTTAAAAACAGCAACCTTCATCAATAATTTGGTCACTAGGCAGATTTGCTTCTGCATCACAAAGCTCCAGCAGGACAAATCAAATTCATACTCTTTATTCTGGCATTCAACAATGTTTACTGCTTTGTTAGAAATGGCAAGAGGAAAGTGTTTCTCCTCTTTCATCTCACACCTATGAATATGTCTCTCTCATAAGGAATAAACTGAAACATACACCAGCTGGTTGCAAATTACTGATCATTAGTGCTGACTAGGGCTGAATTTTAAACCACAAATTTCCTAAGCTCCTTCTGTTCCAACACAGTTTTGCAACAATCTGCAAAGTATCCAAGAAGGTGAGAGTATGTAGCTCTCTTGCTTGTAATGTTTAGGGGATTTGTTTATTTTTCATAGCATCATGAATAGTCTGCCTCAGTGGGCTTTACTAAAAAACCCGTGAAATACTTCACTCTGCTGAGGAAAACCAAACTCCCTTATCAAAACTTTTCAGAGTATCTCAAGTACCTGGTAAATTGCTGAAAGAAACAACATTCATATAGCCACTAGCTGCTGGTGGACTGTCCTGCATGGGGATACCCAGTGCTGGACACAGTGGCATTCACAGAGACCCTATGAGCCTGGTGAACTTGATTTTGGAGCACCTGCACAGAGCTAGTATGGGTCTGGATATGTTAGAGAGAACAGAATAGAGATACCAAGTTAGCTCCACTGCTGCTACAGTTCATCCATGATCCAGTTCTTGCATTTGACCATTTTTTCTTTCCCCTTGAGCAGTTACATCTTCTGGCCTTTTGTGTGACAAAGCAAGAGCTGGGGTTTTAGTAGTGATTCCAGTAAGAAGCCAGTGAACCAGTTAGGCATCACTGGTATAACTTTTTGTTTAGAAGAATGCCCAAACAGAAAGAAAAAAATTCTTTAGGTTTCTGGTTTTATCCTTCCTCTTTTACATAAGTAACATAGAGCTATAATGCCCTCTAAATAATCTTTTCTTATAACTAATACTGCTACTTACATCCTGTCCTTACTTTATCTCTCGCATTTCAAGGTTCAAAGCAGATGACATACAATATCTCTGCTCTGCTACCTGTAAGAACCAGGAAACTAATTCAACTTCTTCCTTCTTCTGAGACTTGCCTGCCAGCAGTGTATGATTCAAGGACCTTATTCTTGCAGAGTGGCAAAGTCAGGGGAAAGGTTTTCATCAAACCTGATTAGAGTCCCTCATGAACTACTGAAAATTATTCAGTTGAGCAGTTAATAATGTGCAACAGTCAGGCTGCTCAGCAGCAGCTTCAGAGGAGTAGCCCATCCTTAAACAGCTTTCTTGATGCTGGTTACTCCTGATTAGGCACCTCACTGGCTCAGCCCCAGGATGAGGTCTCTCTCTCCCTCTCCACCCCTGAGCTTTGGGATGCTGTTGCCAGGGTAACTTCTTCTGCAGAGGTTTTAGTTTCAAATTCCAATATTTACCTGATCGGTGTCTATAACAACTTGTAATTGTTTCTCCCTTCATTAGGATTCTCTTAGCAAACTCATCTAAACCCCCAGGGGAAAGGGACCTGACCATGGGTCAGGAGACTTTTTTTTCTAAAGCAGAAGAGAGCTGTGGAAAACAAATTCAATCAGCCACAAATTTTCAGTCTGCTCACCTCATGCCTGGTGCTCCATACCCTCAAACCCACCACTACTTACAGCTGGTCCCAGCCCAGCTGGGTTATTTTGTGCTTTTCTGGGGCAGGACAGTTTGGATACACATTACATATCAGCACAAACATGGGCATTATATGCATGAAAAATTGAGCTACAAAAAGTGTACAGATTATAAAAAAGCATTTGAGCCGTGGACAAAAAGAGGCAAGGCCATGAGGATCTTGCTGAACAGAACTGATGTTCTACTTCATACAGAATTCAGTGATTGCATCAGGAAACTTCGGGTTATTTTGTAATTTGTACATTCACAGTGATGTATAACATCAAACTTTCCTGAAAGTCAGGTGGACTGAACACTGAAGAGTTTTTGCCACTCTTTCAATCCAATGCCTCAACACTGTATACACTGCTGTCATGACCACACATAGATGTCATATAATATTGTGATTTTTCCTTAATAATTTAGTGTTGTTGCCTCATCCACAAGCCCTGTATTGCCAAAATAATAGATAGACCCAGTTCATCCACACACATCACTTTCATGTCCAAGATGCCTTGCACTGCCTCTACTTGAGGATGAAATGAATGCTCTGGTTCATCATAAACCTATCTTAAA
Organism: Xenops minutus; assembly: GCA_035221455.1. NCBI lineage: Eukaryota > Metazoa > Chordata > Aves > Passeriformes > Furnariidae > Xenops > Xenops minutus. Next base: position 91,611,600 of record JAWWEE010000001.1, read on the forward strand.
TGAAAGATCCACTCATTTCAACAAAATTTAATCCAACCCATAATGAGATAACCTACTCCGTCAAGCAATTAACATGTTTTGAATGGTCAAACTGCACCTAAAACTTGCTCATTCTAAAGAAGACTGGTTTCTGACCTTAACTAAATAATTCACACCTGCTAACACAACTGTGATTGCAGCCTAGTAACTCTGACAGTGCTTGTTCAAGAATGAATACCTGAGGCTTATTCCCAAGCTCAGAGGCAAACACATTTATTACATTTTGCAACTGGCAATCGCAGTCACAAGAATTACAATCTTCTTTGAGGAAAACCCTTTTGAGAATCACCTGTTTATCTGGAAAATAAATTTTTTAAAGGGGAAGGAAGAAGAATAACAAAAAGAGACATCTGTGTTGGGCAGGTTTCAGAACCACTGTGAAGGAGCACTTAAAATGTATCCTGCTGTTCAATTAAGGAGTAGAAGAAAAGAAAATGCCTATAGGTTTTAAAATGTCATGACATTCTTGTACAGAAAAAAAAGTAAGAACAGGGTACTCAGAAAGGTCTGTTTTCCGTCTCAGGCAAAATTGTAGCAGATCTTAAAAATTTAGAGACTAAATATTTAATTAAATTGATGATCAAAGTTTCTACCAAATGCTGAAAAGGACTGAAAGGTGGATTTTTTTCATGTCTCTTTATGATGCATAAATTTCAGCCCTGCATTAAATACATTTTATAAAGAGCATTACATTGTGAGCCTGGTCAATGGAGTCTGTGTCTTGATTGGTAAAGTACTGTATTCCCCAGTGGCACTGGCTGCCTTTTTACATTGAATTTCTAAGCCATCCTTTATTGCAGCATATATCTGTGAAAGCATTCAGTCGTGCAAGCAGTAACAAAGCACAAACAATAGGTGTTTGTATTTTAAGCCACACATTGTAAATACAGAAAAGATGACCTCAAACTACTTACCACAGTAGGAAATGGCAATGGGCAACATACATGTTTACTTGTCTGAAATTTTGTTTTTAGGAAATTGTTTGCCTGGGGAAAGAGGTGGGGGATAATCCAGTGTTTCCTGGTCCCTGGCTGGCTTTAGTCTGGGTTTTCTGAATGGTGACACATAGCGCAGTAAGGTAGCTGTTGGATGCATTTGGAAAACATCAATTCAAATTCACACTGAAAGTTTTAAAAATAGAAATGTTGCAGCAAAGACTGCTCAGTGAAGCAGTCACTTTAGGAAGCTCTAAGAAAAAAATGTGTAAGTTATTTTCCTCTGCTAAAACCCCTGCTTCACCCAATTTCAGCCATGCAGTTGCTCTGAGCACAGTTGGTGAAGGCAATGCTCCCCAACCTCCATGTCTGGCCAGCATCATCAATATGGAGCATGATTCACAAAAAAACTATGTAGGTTTGTATCACAGAAATAACAGACAGGGCTACCAGGTGTCTCCTGTTATGGATATAATCCCCAGGACCTCACAGTCAGGGGGTGAGTCTTTCAAAGAGTGTTTTTCTGTTGGTTATCTACAAGAGAGGTGTTATTTCATTCCATTTTGTTTTTCTTAGCGCCCAAACGGATCAGGAGTAAAAGTGCTGCTTCCTTCAAGAGCCTGTCCAGTTGCATAGCACATAGCTAGCAAGTTGCCCCTGGGGTTTGCTGACAGAAGAGGACAAAAAAGAGAAAAAAATGGGGAAACTGGGATTTCTGAAGGCAGATGAGTTCTCTGTGTCTTCCGTGCAAGAACAGAAACAAATATAACACCAGATAGTGGTGAGAAGGAAAAAGAAAAAAGAGGAGGCAAAATAGGTGCTTGGAGGGAAAAGAATACAATGAAGGCTGGGACCTGCTGAAGGAAAGAGGGATGAATCTTACACGGGGCTAAAAGCAGGAGCTATGAAAACCTGCATGCTGAGCAGGGAGCTGCCTGAACTGCACAACAAGGGCTTGAAGGAGAAAGGTAGAGTTGATGTCTACTCTGCTGCCAGCAGCCCTGCTCTGTCCTGAAAGGATGCATCAGCCTAGCCTAAAAGGGAAGGGGCTGCCCTCACCTCCTAACAAATTCTTCTTTCACTTTTTTGGGGCACCAAATTCAGTTCCACTGTTGTCTGGGAAGATTTCTTCCTGCCTTTCCAGCCATGCAATGGAAATTTCAACAAGGCTGTATGGTTGTGATCCTCCCAGACTACTTGTTCTATTTTATGTAATTTGCCTTAATAGATGTTGGCCCAAGTTTTGGAGAAAGTAATCTGTGCAATAGGCTAGAGCTTACACCAGTTACTCTGCTCCAGTTTTGAGTCAACAAGTCAATGACTATCTCAGGACAAAAAGCTCCCTTTAAAACAGCAATTGTTTGTCAGCTGAGGACTCAGAAGAAGGGAACAAAGACACTAATTCCTCATGCTGTTCTCAGACTAGAGAGAATGATCCGTACTACAGAGAGAGTTCTTCGCAGATGATTATGAAAACATGCAGAAACACTGCAGGTTCTTCCAGCACAAGGATCGAAAAAGTCTGTGGTTTGCTATACTCAGTGGAACAAGAGGGAAAGGAAATATTTTCAGAGTTCCTATCTGTTAGATAACAAGAATTAACTAAAAGACAGGTCTCTCAAATTACAAAATCCTAGGAAGGAATTGGTGTGCTCCCTTCAGTACTTAATTTCAAAGATGTTTCTCATGCCTGTGTCTGCTTGCCCTACAGCTCAGAGGTAGGGAGGGCACCCCCCCGCCCCGTTCCCCTCCCTGCAATCAGAGTAAGGCCACTTCAGCCAAAGACAGCAGTCAAAATGTGCTCCCAGATCAGAAAAACTGTCCCTGTTTTTTCACCAGAAAGGAGTGGTATAATTTAAGTGCCAAACTTCATAAGAAAAATGACAGATAAATACAGGAAATAAAAACAGAAAAGGAGCTTTGTCCGCCCCAAATATGGACACCAAGTCCAATCTGACACCAAAGTCCTCTCATTCAAGGAAATCGGAGCTTCTAAATGAGGACAGATGATTTTTCTAGGCACTAAGATACCTGAAGGTTAAAATTTCCAGTCCTCGAGCTCCTTTGTAAAGCGAACTTTTAGGCGCCTGCTTCCCTCTGTGAAAGTAAACCAGCAGCACTTACACACAGGAGGGCGGACTCACCCCTCGGCTGACAGTCTCTCCAAAGCACCTCACAAGGTGTCCAGGAGGGACATTTCTTATCGCTGTCACCAGCAGCAGATTTTTCTGTAACTTGATACAATGAACGTTAAATTTGCTGAAAACCAGAACAAGGGGAGAAAAGAATTATCACGAAGCGAAGGGGAGGAAAGAGTTACTATGAAGGGAAGCAACAGGTACAAGCAGCAGCCAGTTTACAGCAGTGGGAAGCAATTCCTTTTCCCCGCTAGCAAGACCCATGATTATTTTACCAAAATACAGTAAAAATCTCTTGGGAGAATGCAAACGCCTTGTCCCGCCGTGCCGGGGGCGGCTGGGGCCGGTGCGGCGCCTCTGCCCCGCGTTCCGGGGGGCAGCGGGAGCATCCTGCGGGCAGCGCTGGCTCCGGCTCAAACTATTCAGAGCAGTGCCATCTGCCGGAGCCAGCAGCGCTAGGGAGGCTCTCCCGAGCCCGGCTCCTTGTTTTTTGTTCCTGCCTTTAATTAACTGGCGTGTTTTGATAGACGAGGCAAGGGCTCATGAATGCTGACGATTTTAGAAGTACCCTTTGCATTTCATTAAAGTGTCTCACAAAATGTTTTATAAAGGTCAGACTTCTCTGTATGGTGCTCGGTTTCTTTAGATGTTTTGAATCATGAGAGAGACAAGAGATTTTTTTTTTTAATTGATACTCTCCAGAACAATAAAAGCTCAATCAGTAAAGCACTTAAGCAACTCCTCACCTCTAAGTATCTAAGTGGTTTCTCTGATGGTGGCAGAAATAATTGCATTTCCTCAAAGTCCTGTAGAGTAAGGCATGAGAGCAGGGTAAAAAAAAAAGAAAAGGAACATACTCCTAAAAGTAACTGACTCTTATCTTCCTACCAAGGAAAAAGTACCTGTCTCACTTACCAAGGAATCACCTTGATATATTCTGGATTCAGAATCGTGAAAGGAAAAAGAAAAAAAAAAATCAAAAAGAAAGAAAAAAAAGAGAGAGGAAAAAACCCAAAGCAACAACAAAAAAAAATAATCCAACCAAACAAAAACAAAAAAAACCCTATGAGAAGAGTATATGAAGTAAAAATTTAGGGTTTATATGAAGAAAATATGTATATTGTAAAATCACTCCACTGTTTGAATTACAACTAATATAAAATGGAGTATTTAAATTCATTAACAAGTTAATATTCAGAAGTTAAAAAATTCTTATATTATCTTTTTAAACTATTTACAGACTTTAAAGAACTGGTGCTTATAACCTCAAAGTCTTTCTGGACTTTTTATCTCTCCCTACTTATGTGTCTAAGAGCACCAGGAATAACAACATTGTTAATTTTACAACTTGTATATCAGCTCTAGTTTTACACCTGAGAAACTCAAATACAGAGACTGTTTATAGCTAGAATTTAAGTTGCACTAATCAATCTTGGGTGACCTACCTGAGTTATTGATGGCAGAGTCTGTAGCAGATACAACAGATGGTTGTCTTATCACTTTATGGCCTGTACAAAGAAGCTGATGAGGAAATAATTTTCAGAAAAAAAAATAAAGGACCTCTAGTGAAAGTATTCTGCTTATATTTTTTACAAAATAAATTCTTAGAACAGGTTGTAATTACATTGTGGACTTCAGTGCTACATTTTATTATGGATATCAAAAGCATAGAAATATGTTCAAAAAGGATTATCTAGAGTTATAGATGATAACCCCATCAAAGAGTCATAGTGCTGTATTCTTGTTTTCAGAACTGTCTTTTTATGGTCTTATGTATATTCAGAACACATTTTCAATCAGCTCCTGCATCAGTTGTGAGTGTGCTCAGCACCACCACAAATCTATCCCTAGATCTTTCACACTGTTCTACAGGCAATGTGATAAATATACTTAGTGGCCAGGTGTGACCATTTTATCTTGCAGCTTACTGCCACAACTACACAGAGGTTTTGAGCACCCATGTGTAGTGTGATGGCATCTGTTGGCAGGGAGTCTCTGAAGAGCCAGTCACCTTCTCCCAGAGCAGGGGAATCCCTGGAGCTTAAATCCCTGGTACACAATTTTTGCCAGCACATTTGCCTAAACCCCACTAGGATGGAAGTTCCTTTAGTAGTGGTGATTCCTCGAACATCTAATCCAACAGAGAGCACCAAAACATGCTTCTAGGAGAAGCTTCATGCTTCAAAGGTAAATTATTGCTTTGGAAGGATAAAACTTATAAAATTAGGTTGGTTGGTTCAGGACTTGATGAGTGGCTACAGCTATCAAGGGAAGCTGCACAAAGTGAGGGAGACAAGGAGGATCTAATATCTGCCCTGGGTGTGGACAGGCTCACAAACCCCTATTTACAGCCATGCAAGCATCACCCAACAGCTCTTGTTATCTGTACCAGATCCAGCAGGTCCTGGTGCAGCATTGCAGTTTTTGGGTTTGGAAGCTTTCATTTCGTTATCAAATTCCTACATCAATTCTCCCAGCATCCTATGTCAGTGGTTTAAGAGCTTTTTAAGGAGGAAAGCAGGGAGTCATAAACACAACAAGCTGACTTTCATGATGAAATAATAAAGCATTGAAAGCACCTCCATGATTATTGAGGCATCAGTACTGATCTTCTAAGAGCAGAAGAGGACTGCAAGCAAGAGAAGACACTGGCAGAAAAGCAGACAGAGATAGAAAAGCTTTGAAGGCCAGCCAGTCTTTCTTATCAGAACAACAACAAAATGTGATTGCTCCTGTAGCTTGCCACCACTGCTGTATTACAATGAGAGACCTGGATGAGTGACCAGTTCATGTGGGAGGTAATGCGAAATTAGGTTTTTCAGTGAGAATAAGTGAACATGCAGGGAGGATAGTGGTCCACTAACTGGAAGATCACTGAGTGCTCACAGAGCACTGTCCAGAGGACCTTTTTGCTGCTTGCTTCCCAAACAAAACTGCACAGGTTTGAATCATATAGTTGCTAAGGACAGTGGGTTTTTTACCAAGAAAGAGAAAACCAAGTGCATCTGAAAAAAAAAATCAAGAAATAAGCTGAATTTAGAGGAATAAATCTGATTATGATTACCTTCATTTTATTTTGTATTTTAAATGTACACTGCATGATATTGCACTGTACCTCATTCTGAACTAAATCACAGAACTGATAGGAATCCCGTTGCCTGGAAGGTAAGCATGTTGGGGAGTCCTGAGGCACCTTTCAGTCCTACGCAACATTCATATATCCGTGTATGCCTACACACATACATATACATGCCTACATATACATACATATGCCTACATTTTGAGCACAGTGAGCACATGTGACAGTACCTCTTAGCATTAATGGATTGTCTCTGGAGCAAAAGGAGAAGATTTTAATTTATTTGTAGGATTAGTTTTTTGCAATGTGCAACAGGGCTGCAAGTGACATTTTAGCACAAGGAAAATCACACTATTGTACAGTTACACTCTCCCTGATGTACTTAATCCCATGTAATTTTTATGCCTGTCACAAACAGATAGGATTATTACTGTGAGATATCTACAGGTTGGAATTGAATGTGTTGTTATGTATTTAAAGACTATTGAGCCTGTCACTGAAGTCCTAAAGTTTTGTGCAGAATGCAATGCCTGGTTAGGTCCATATCAGCTCTCAGCTTCTCCACTCTCAAGGCAGAGGACTGTGATCCTAAGGATCATTTTTACATCTCCAGGCTCAAGAGAATTCTGAACAACCTCCTGTCCAATGCTGAGGGACAGTCAGTCTGAACAGATCATAGGGACCGCAGCCAAGGACCCAGCACAAGTCTGATGTACTCCCTGGTGCAGCCTTGCTGGTCCACCTCTGCCATGGGGGCATGATGCACGATGGGAGCTGGGGCATGCAGAGATTGCTGGAGTACTGCAAACCCACCTTCCTCCATGAGTGTAACTCACTGTCTGAGTGCAGACTTACGTTTGCTGGGCCAGGAATCACTCTCTGGTTCTCTTATATTTATACCACTCCTGTACTCCCCCTGCACTGGATTTTGAGTGGGCCTACAATCGAAATCTAACATAAACACAGCAAGAAAATATGCTTATGGATTTAGCATCACATATCCAACTACGTTACATTACATGATCCTAGTCCTTTTAGTAGTCCCCAACCAGGTTAGCTTCTTGCAGACACCAGGGATAGAAGATAGCTGATGGGCACCCAGGTCACTGTAGATGACATCAGGTGAGATGGAGTCCTTGGATTTGATGTAGAGAGAATGCTTCCTCCAGCAACAGTTCTCCTGAGAGTGCTCCAACCCACTGTTGACACATGGCAGATGCTAGAGACACACTAGGAATGTTCACAAAGTAGTGCTGTCAGCTTTTACATGCTAGAAAAGGAAACAAGTAGTATATATTGCATAATACTGCTTTATTGCAACAAATTCCAAGTATTCATCCCTATAAAAATGCTGGTGGAAGCCTTGCAATACCAATTGCTTAAACAGGAGAAATTTTGATTCGAATTTTGAGGAAGTGTTAATATAGGAAAAAAAAGTTTCATTTCTGACTCACTTCTGCATTTGTATCATGAAACGCTCATACTTCTGACAAGTGTGAGAAGGCTACTCATATGAGTGTTTCCTGACTTTACTTTCTGAATCAGATTTGCTAAGTGTTGGCTGCCAGCTGGTATATGAGAAGTGAAACCTGTCATCAGTTTCTGCATTGGCTGTTTTGGGAGAGCAGCTTCAGATGTTAAGTCTTGAGATTGGTTCCCTGCAGGTTTTGAAGACAATGGAGGGAGTTTAATACATCTTATATCCATAAATATCACACATAATTTCACACTAAGGCATTGCTGAGTTACATGCACAGAGTCCTTCAAGCAAGTCAGATGCTAACTTAGTGTATTTCCAAGATATTTGCTCATGGCTAACAAATGTGACCCACAGAAAATTTCTGTCCCTCTGGAGATACAACGGGGGGACAGACTGGGAGGTCCAGGGTGATTAGACTCATATTGTTTAGGCAATTAAATCCACATAATCCTCATGCTATGCTGACCCCAGATTAGCCCAACCCTACTCCCCAGGATGAGCTGGTGTTGTACAGCCCCTCCACAGCTTCCCCACCAACCACAAAACTCCCTGTAGCATCAGCTGCCTTCTTGAAACAGCTATGCTACCCTTAGTGAAACACCAGAAATCCCTGTAAATAAATCTCAGAACTTTCCAGTGTGTTACAAGGTTTACAGCAGAGACAGGACTAGGAGAGCAAAATGAACATGGTGAACAAAGTCATTCAAGTGATGACAAACAAGATAAAGAAGAGGAGCAGTTATGTAGAGGTATGTCTTTGTAGTTTACAAAAAGGAATATTTTTTAAGAGGAAGGTATGATTATTGATCATGTTCAGCAGGCCACTTACAATGAAAGTTTTGTTAAAACTCACAGTTATGTTATGCAAGAAATAAAAAGATAATAGGTCATTTTGAGGGAAAAAAAATGAGTTTTACTGTCAAACTTTTGACCCCAAAACAATAAAACACGTAAACAAATTTTTTACTTCAATCATATGTTGAAGTTCCCAAAATCAAAGAAATACAACGCAATGGGATTTCAGAGTGTTTTGAATCATTCACAAATTTTACTTTCCTGCAGAATTCTGTTTCAGTTATATTTCATCATAAAATATGAAGATCATGGGGGGAGAGTTTTTAACTGCTTTTGGTATTTCTAAATAAATTTCTGGAACTTTCAAATTTTTAAATATGGGTTTGCAGAATTCCCTAAACTGAGTGGTCAGTAAAAGTCACAAACCTTCTGGTATGATAAAAATCACACCTCAGCATGCTGGCAAACTTCAGATCCAGGTTTTGTATTGTTTAAGGTAGGGGCTTTTAATAGTTTACTTGATTTAAAAGATTCTGCTTATCTTCAATTAACTTAGAAAATCTGTGTAGCTGACTGAATGGGAAGGGTGCAAAAGACATAGTCAGTCTAACATAAAACCTGGAAGTAAATATAGCTACCTGTAAAGAGCAAACATTATTTCACTATTTTAACTTGATGAATTTTAAATTTGGCATCAATGTCAGTACTTACCTTATAACTACTAGCTAGTATTACAGTAGAAAAAATAAAATTCATGTTGAGCCTGCAGAAAATCACCTTCAGAGAGTGGCCATTTAGCCACCAAAACCCAGTAGCGATCGTGGCTCATTGTTTGAATGCCATGTCATTAAGGTACAACTCAAAAAGAGAAGCATTCTTACACATGAAAACACCACACCTGAAGAAACAGGGCTGTCAGGTAGGTCACAGCACAGTTAAATGTTCAGAACACAGAGACGTGGGCAGGAACTCCAATCTCAGAGCTCCACTATCACATGATAAAAATGATTGATATTCCACAAGTTGCACTCTGAACACCATGTGCAAAGATAGCCTCAAGAATTCAAAGCTTAGACAAGAGTCTTTGCATGTTGATTGATGGCCTTTTGTCACTCTGGTTTATGGGTTATGACCACTGGAGACTTCAAAATGAACTAAGCCAAACATAACAGCATCCTTGTTCAGTGAAGCAAGGATGCAGGATTCAGAAACCAAACTGTTCCATCAAAAAAGAAAATACTTAGCTCAAAAAATCTGTCAGACTTTCAACAATTTTGACAGCTTCCATATTCAATGCATACAAAAGAGAGTATGATGAATGCAGTCAAAGCATCCAGAAAGTTTCTTTGACATTAAAAATATCTAATCTGGTATATTATCCTTAAATAATTCCCATATCTCTTATGTAGGTCTCCCTGTTTTGGTTGTGCTATAGAAGAAATATCTTTATTAAAGTAAACAAAAATAAACTACTCTTATATTGGATAGCATTAGAAGCTACTTGCAGTACAAAAGTACAAAAATACTTTAAAGACACTGATGAACAGCATATATTAACTGAAAAATAGTTATCTTTTAAGCATGCAAATATCAAGTGCATTTATCCTGTATTAGGACTATCATTTCTTGTGACAGGAGGAATTTTTCTCAGTATGTAAAATGAAATGTATATTAATGGTCATAATTTCCCAATCCTTCAAATTCAGCCATAGTTTTTCTAAGGGCATCATATCGTAAGATATTTGCAGTTAATTTGCAATCTTCTGTTTTTTAATTTTGTTAGGAATCCTCATGTCTCACATCATTCTTGCTGAGAAAGAAAAATCACATAAAACTGGATTATTAATATGTTGCTGAACTTTTCACCATTTAGAAAACTGCAAACAGGATATAGTTTGTGAACTCTCACCAAATTCAACAGAAGCCTTTTAGATCAGACATAAGCAATATAAGGAAAGACATCTATCCAAAAAGATAAAAGGATAGGTGGCTATAATTTTCTTAATTTTGTACTGAAGGCGCACATGAAAGATTTTAACTGAGATTTAATGGTCAGTAGTGACTTTCCAGGAGACATTTTTCAAGACAAGTAGAAGATTAAAGAACGAACATTGTTGAAAGGTAAGAAACTTCTAATAAACAATGTTGTCATGCTTTTGTCATTCATACAGTTTAGATCAAAGGCAAATACCTGATGGATCATTTTTTATTCCTATAGCAGTCTCACTTCATATCTGTTTTGACTTCAAACTCTGTTTTCCTGACAGATAGATGCTGTCCTTCTGTCTTGCAGGTGACATGTGCAATTTTGTAGTTCAGCACTTCAAAGAACAAGGCTGAAGGTCCAGGAGCAAAGAGTATGACACAAAGTACACAAAGAACCAAAATTTAATGTGCCTCCTTTACAAACTCTGGACAAAAGGATTGGTCTCTACGAGATACAATTTAAAGCAGAGTGTGAGAAGTGCCTGTTTAGTGAAGAATTTTCAGGTGCTTGTAAGATTATTTTAGGGCCTTACACATTACAGTAGTCTTTAATACTCCACAATCACAAGCTAGCCCTTCTCCCATTAAATTAATAGATACATTGCCCTACATTTTTATTGAAGCAGGACTCTAGTCACACACTTTAGAAAGAAGGCTATTTATGCAGGGGTTTTTCAGACCTTCTGTTCAGCATTTGGTTGGACAACAAAAATTTAGATTAAAGAATTTTCTATATATGCACATTTATATATAGGTTACTATTCCTCATATATGAACTCATAGATGAGATTACTTAAAATTTGGAGTTCTGAATCCATTATATTGATAGCCATAGCTGAGCCTCCATCTAGCTTGCCTAACTTTAGGAACTTCAAAGGGTGACTACATTATAATTCTAATTCCTTTAACTGCCTCAGTTGCCAATGAAGAGAGGTAGATGTCCACCAAGGCAATTCAGAGACTGTGGATACCTTGCATGTGGAGTTTTACATGCACAAAAAGGGATATTACACCTGGTAAAGCAACCAGTTGCTACTAAAATATGAAGAAAATCCTGCCCAACATATCTCGATCAGTTAATACAAACTTTAACTGTGTGATACTTCATCCTGATAGTCCATAATAGGTGTCTCACAGCTGTAATACCCTGGTGTGAAAAGACAGCTCATCAGACTTAACCAGCACAAACCACCTGTTCAGAAAAGGGTTTTCTAATCATCTTTCTACCATACAAGAATTACACTAGAAAAAATGCACCCACAGGATGTGTAAATATAGTATGCAACACCTTATTTGCCATTGTATCTTGAGGGAAAGGTAACAGAGTTTTAAGCCCAAAAGTTACATCTTAACAGCATTGGAGTTTCTACCCCTTAAAGCTGCCACAAGGAATAGCACAGTCCTCAGCCTGTAGCGTAACACTGAAACACAACAAATTTGTTTCAGAATTGTGTTAATTCTTCAGAAAATGTGACCACTGCTATTTGTCGCTACGCCAGTAGCCTGAAGGAAAAGAGGTCATCTGATTTGTTGACCTATGGGAAGAAAAATACATGGCAACCTCAACAGAATTCATGAATCCTGGATCAACTGTTCTCCTCCTAGTTATATACTGGTGCAACTCTGTTGATGTGAATGGCAAAGTCCCCAAAATAATGTCCATATGAGAGGTGAATCACATCCATTAAACTCTGAGCAGATTTCTAACTCTAAGATGAAAAAAAATCTACAAGAATATTTAAAAAGGGAGGGGGAAAAAATCACACAAATATTCCCATCTGCATCAGTTCCACTAACATCACAACAGGCCAGCTCAGCAGGACAGCGAGGGACCTGGGCTCCAGCTGTTCCTAACACCAGTTATAAGACCCCCAGTCTCAAGCTACGAGCTCACCAAAGGGTTTTACTTTAAAAATATATAAGGCTCACACAGCATTTACCCTCTGAATACATTACAAGAACCCTTGGTTCTTTTAACACATTGAGAGAGCGGAAAGGAGAAGAAACTGCACGTGTTTTCTCAGGAGGTATTTTAGTGGTAAACTTTAGGAAATAAGAGTACTTGGCAAAAGTTTAAAGGGTAACATTCAACCAAAATAAAGCATTCCACAAAGCATTGACTTAGCATTTGCTAACTCACATCTTAGCAATATCCAACTCATTCAGTCTCAAGTGACCCAAAATATTAAGAAAGAAGATTAGGGCACGAAGAAGTAAAGAAAGAGAAGAAAAGAGAAAACTATACAGCTACCACTGGAGAGTCCTGTGCAAGTCCAGCTTCCATGTGTCCAGGTGGTAGGGTTCTAACCTATAGAGACCACATATCTCTAGTTTTAGCTGCTCTAGCTGCTTGTGGCCACCCCTCCCAGGCAGGACTTTTGGCCCACTGGCCAGTCTGGGGCTCCAGGAGTGAGGGGTGGTGTTCCCACTGTCCCAGTCAATCTGAGGCTGGGTTAGGGGTCCGGGGAGCATGGTGTGGGTGTGCTCCCAGGCTGCCTTTGACTGACAGCTGCTGTCTTTGACTGACAGCTGCTCTGGGGGTGCCCCAGGAGGCTCAAAGGGGCTGGGATATGGGATAGGGCATTACCTCACATCCATGAAATTTGATCCATCCTTTCCCCCACCCCCTGCCCCACACACACACTTGAGTTGGTCTGAGCCAATAATTAGTATAATAATCTAGTGTTTCACACCAGGTAACCTCATCCTGGTACTTGTCCCCAGATGCTGAAGTGCTCTTTTGTGATAGGACTGGAAAGGGGTGCAGATTTCAATCTGTTTCAACTGAAGTTCCAGGAATTTTCAACCACACAAACGTCTTTGTGATTGAAAATGTGAACTGACTTTTCAAAATAAATACATAAAATACCTTTAAAATGTCAACCTTTAAGAATCCACCATTACAAATTAAAGCTGGCTTCCTGGATCAAAACACATAGGCAAGTGAGACACATAGACTTCCTTACTTCTGAAGAGTGTCAGATTTTATGCTGGTAATGAATGTTTCTGATAAAAATGTTGGTGGTAATAATTTAATTTTTATACTCACAAGAAAACCTACTAATAATTTTTACAGATTTGCTTTCCCTCACTGCACTGTGTTTAACTGAGTAAGGTCTTTTTACAGCCATGCATAATGACAGACACTGCCAAGACAGAAATTTTTATAAGCCTTCTTAGTACGAGTTTCTTACACCTCAAGTATTTAATATATAATGTTTTTTCTGTTACCTAATAAGAATGGTGAAAAAAAGGCCTGTGGTACTGAAAACAATGAATAGAATAGAATAGAATTTCAATTTTTTTTTTTTTTTTTTTTTTTTTTTTTTTTTTTTTTTTTTTTTTTTTTTTTGCTTTGTAGCATCTGGATTCCTTTATTTAAGATAGGAAGTAGTCATATAAGGATTTCCCAGAACCAAGCAGCACTAGGCTGAAGAAGTAAGATCATTGGGCTCACAGAATTTCAGAGAGGAATTTGACTAATGATCACAAACTCAACATTACATGAAAATTTCTGAAGCTGCATTCTGAAGCTTCACATCCAGAGGGATTTTCCTGTCTGCAAACAGATGTTTGTAAAAAGGAAACTGGAGTTATAGTTTGGTTGGATAAGCAAATATCTTCTGAGCTGGAAAAGGCAGTCTTCATGCAATGAAGTCCCAGCTTGAACAGCAGATGTGCCACTTAAGCAAAGCTCCATTTAATTGTTCCAGATGAAAGGTCAAGATGTTTTAGTGCCTAAGGTATTACAGGGTAGCACTTGAGCAACCTGCTATACCACCATTAAGGCCAAGAATTTAATTTTCAATCTCCAGTCTTCAGCTGCAATGAAGAAGTGTATGTGTCTTCTCAGGAAATAATTGCAAAAAATAATTGTGCAAATCTGATTGTGTTTTGCTCTAACCTCCCTTCTTATTTTCACATAGCCTCAGAGGCAGGGTGCAGTTGCCAGCAGCCCCAAGGGATCCATACAAAAGTAGTGAATCCAACTCAGTGAAGCTATTTTGTCTCAACCACATCCTTGTCTAAAGGGTATTGAAGATGTATAGGTGTATATAGGGGCTTAAGAGCAAATGCATTTTCCCTGGCTTACAGGCTGTTTTGTTCTGCTGCTGAGGTACAAACACTCACTAAATGGTCAATTGAATTCTCAGAAAGAAATGCCAGCTGAGAGACGACAGATATGAAATTTGTCAATTTACAAGGTCCCCTTCAAAGAAGGTTTGATTACATCCATAAGGAAGGCTCAATAAAGCGATCATGCAAATAGCCTGTTGAATAACTTCACTTCATGCTAGTGAAGGTATTCATATAAAGCTGCGCTACAAAGCAGATGTTTTGCTTGAATAGAAACACTTTCACATCCATTCATCAAGACAGTTGCTAAAAAATACTCCACTATTCCAGTAGCATGAAGTTTGCATGTGGATCCTTAAATGCAACACATGACAACTTACTCTCTTTAGCAGAACTAGAATCTTGGATTCAGCTTTAAGAACAAGAATCATCCGTTGATACAAAGGAATCAACAGAGAGCTGTGGACAACAAACATATTTTGTAGTGCATATTTTAAAAAGCATTTCTTTCCTGCTGTAGTTTGGCCGGTTGACAGGAAAGGATGGAGAAAAGAAATTACTTTCCAACAGAGTGGTGCTCCAAGGAAATTATGCAGTTAGCACTTGCTCATCAATTCATGCACACCTGGAAGCTTGGACACATACCCTTCACCTGCAATCTATAGGCTCTTCAGTTACATTTGCTCTTGGTCCACATCTGTCTTCAGCTCTGGTTGCTCATCACAGCATGAACTAAGTCTTGGGGCACCTGACACAAATTCTGGGGTTTCCTTTGGGAATAAATAAGGACACAGCTGTGCCAAACACCTAAAACTAAGTGGTGCTCCCAAGTTCTCTAATGTAGGCTTTTGTTGAACTGATTTTCAAGTTTGAGCCTGAGAACATGAATGGTTTATATCTCATCTCTATTGGGCAATGCTACTTGCATTAGCATTGTCCACACTGAGCTTGCTAGCAAAGAGGAGTCTGCAGCCAACTGAGTCATGTATTGACATGTGAATTAATGTTTTTAAGTACATTCCATCATTTAATATATAAAAAGGGTACCAAGCTCTGTAACTGTTTATTAAAAATTTCTGTTTTCCTACCCATGGCTCTAAACCAAATTTCATTTACAAGTGAGAATGTGTTATGTTATTCTGCATAATGAATACCTGACCTTTTATTTCTACAAAAGAGTTTCCAGAAACAATGCCAAAAGCACGTAGTGCCACTGACAGGGTGGCACTGCAGCACTTTATATGCATATTTTCTTGGGAAAAGTCTTTAGAAAAAGCTGCAGGATTCCAATTAAACTTATTCACCTGACTATGCATGCCCACAATAACAAGATTGTATATTAATATGGATGTGACCCAGACACATGCAGAGCTGGTCAGAGTTATACACACTGGGGGCTCCAACACTTCCTCTAGCAGGAAACTGCTGGAGAGAGGATACTTAAAGCAAAGACATTTCTCAAGTGTGATGGTAATGGAACATAAGTGCTTTACAGATAGGGACTGCACTTGGGTATTGTGCTTAAATGTGTCACTGAATTAAATCTTTAGGACTTTTCATTCCATGTTTACATTGAATATTTCTCTCAGTAGTTACATTGCTATTACGTAATTATATCTGTGATGATTATCTCACCTGTCTGTTGCAACCCAGACATTCATTAAACAACCATCACAAGATTGGTAGTACTGTTCCTGTTTTACAGATACCTGCAGGATTGTTCTTGAGAGCATATGGGCTGTGACAGCCAGGAGTGTATGACAGAACATAGTTTGTGATTAACTCCAGATGTATCCCACAGTACAAAAAGCTTTTGTTGTTTAAGGTTGCTCACCAAGTCATAGTCAGGTCAAACTTAAATCAGTCACCCAGAGGTGAATGCAGCTTCAAAATTCAAGAAGCCTCAAAGTGAAACCTAGGTCTGTACAGAGTGCTTTTTCATTTCTCCAAAGCATGCGTTTTTCTGAATGAAGAATACAGTTTAGTATTTAAGGATTTCGATAGCTCTAAAATGTACTTTTAATTTCAAAATATTTTAACATCTTTTGGAATAAAGACTGAGTTTTGTCCAGCAGAGGGAGACTGGAGTTTTAGAGAAATGTAATACAAACACTAAGGAAAAAATTTTAACTCAAATGTATCAGGTATAGATTTTAATATAGAGTTTATTTTATAAGACATAGTAGCCTATATTATCTAGACAGGTAAATATGGGCAAAAGCTGATGAAAACAGACTTAAAATCATATCATAGTGCTTGATACTGATGTAGGATTTGTAGCCTTCATCCTACTTCAAGCCTGACCCTGTGCAAACAATATAAAACAGAGCCAAGCTAAAATCAAATCAAATAATAAAATAAAATTAAAAAAGAAAAACAAACACAGGGTGTTTTACATGAGGAAACACCTGCCAGCAGTTTGCACTCGGGAAAAGGTTAATGGAGACCTGGATGAAGCTCTCTACAGAGAGTACCTGGCCTTTCTTTAGAGTAAACCTGTAAATCATAATCCCAGACCAGGAACCCTGTCCATGGGTCAGTCAGTTTAACTCTCACCTCCGTTTGGGGTTTTGACATCACTGTAGCTTATCTGACACAGTGCACTGTTCAAAGGCTACTCAGATTCACAGCTGCAATAAAAGAGAGCCACTCAATAAGCAGTTCTTGGGTTTTCTTTGTTCATACACATCAGTCGATATGCTTTGGGGATTACTGCATTGTCAGCATGGTTGCATAACTAGAAGGGTGCTGAGAAACATCACAAAAACAGCAAATGAACTGCCAGGTGCATCTATGAGAAGAATAAACAAAACCAGTACGGGCTTAACAGAGAGGAAAATCGCAAATCCTCCCATGACAGAACTTGAAAGTAGAAAGGAGAAATATTATATCTTAACAATATATTCTCTGCTAGTTCTGATGTTGTCAACCTTCATAAGAAGAACCTAGTGTCAGAGCCAGAAAAAGGTCAAGTGGTTGACCAGCCCAAAGGGATATTTCTAACCATTTGGCATCTGCTCAGCATTAAAAGCTAAGAGGAAGGAGGAGGAAGAGGGGGCATTCATGACATACAGCATTTGCCTTTCAGAGCAACCAGTATGTGTGCTAAAGTCCCGCTTCCCAGGAAGTAGCTGGACATCACCTGCTGATGAGAAGTAGAGTAAAATCTCCTGGGTTTTCTTTCCTTTGCTTGCACACATGCAACACAACGTTTGCTTTTGCTTTAGTAAACTGTCTTATCCCAACATACAAGGTATTTTTCCATCTTATTTTCTCCCCTGTTGTCTACTGAGGATAGGAGCGAGAGAGTGGCTTGGTGGGCTCCGGGTATTCAGACAGTCAACCCACTACAGTCCTTTTTGGCACCAAACATGGGGCTAAAGATAACAGCAGTTTCGTGTTAAGCTTGCTATAGCAGTTATTAAGCAGCAAGCTCCTGTTCAGGTCACAGCTTGTTGGCTGCACTACTTGTCTCTATTTTGCTCAGCTTGGGAACATGTTAATACAATAATGGCTCTATGCTTTGCCCTGGAATTGATGGCTTTGCTGTGTTGTATCTTCCTTGTGGAGAAGATGAGGGAATATCTATGTCTCCCTACCTGGGACTGATGTGGAGAGATTATTAGTCAGGCTAGGTGAACAAGGTTTTTGTCCACCATTACATGAGCTGTTTCATACTAACATTTAACACTGTTAGCACATTATGGAGTTTGTGGAATCTGGTGCCACCCTGGTATTAGAGAAAACAAATTTTCAATAAGGCAAAACTGAAACATGCCTGGGAGTGGCCGGTCCCTTGGTGGCAGGGTGTATGGAAGGATTTGGGCGGATTCCTAGGATAGTTATCACCTCCCATAACCTGGGACTTTATGCCTGAACAGACAAATTACTCTGGTAAACTGAAATCCAGCAGCTTCTAGCACTGTACTGGGAAGTGTCCTGTGCCTATCAAGCTATAAATCAGTACTCTCAGGGGACTGTAGTTGAGGCAGGGACACAAAAAGCTTTTGAGGGCACCATAGTTGAGATAAGGACCCAAACGACAATTACAGCAATTGTCCACATAGTGAAAAGGTGGACACAGAACAGTGGGCCCATATCATCAATTACAAGGGAAGGAGGAAAAAGACAGAATCACAGAATTGTAGAATATGTTGAGTTGGAAGGTACGCACAAGGATCCTCAAGTACAACTCTTAGGCCTGCACAGGACTGTCCTAAAGAGTCACACCATGTGCCTGAGAGTATCATCCAAATGCTTCTTGAACTCAGGCTTGGTGCTGTGACCACTTCCCTGGGGAGCCCATTCCAGAGCTCAACCCTCTGGGTGAATAACCTCTGTCTAATATCCAACCTAAACCTCCCCTGACACAACTTCAGACTGTTCCCTCAAGTCCTGTCACTGGTCACCACAGGGATCAGTGCCTGCACCTCCTCTTCCCCTCACGAGGAAGTTGTAGACTGCAATGAGGTCTCCCCCCAGTCTCCTCTTCTCCAGCCTGAACAGACCATGTGCCCTCAGCCACTCCTCATATGGCTTCCCCTCAAGGCCCTTCACCATCTTCGTTGCCCTCCTTTGGACACTCTCTGATGGCTTAATATCTTTCTTATATTCCTGTGCCCAAAACTGCACACAATATTCAAGGTGAGGCTGCCCAGTGCAGAGCAGAGCAGGACCATCTCCTCCCCTGACTGGTTGGCAATGCTTTGCCTGATGCCCCCTCAATACAGGGTTGGCCCTCCTGGCTGCCAGGGCACTACTGACTCAGATTCAACCAGGACCCCCAGGTCCCTTTTGCAGGGCTGCTTTCCAGCATCTTATTCTCCAGTCTATATGAAGGGTCTTATCAAGAAGCTGGTTCTTCATCAAAGGAAGTGGAGGAAGGAGTGAGAGAATTCAAAAAAGAAGAGGAAACAACATGGTCCCTGACCTCATCAGAACTTTGAGACATGTGAAAATATTACAGCCACCAGCCAGGTGAGCAGATTTCTGTCTGGCTGCTTTGACACTTCACTGCTTCAAGCCAGGTAATAGACAACCAGAGGGATTCTGATACTGAATCTGATGGTCATCAACATAGGAGAGCTAAGGGGGGACATCAAAAGTGGAGGCAGCCTGGATTGTGGTGATTATGGTGGAACTAGATTGGTGGAATTTGCAGTCCTGAGGGACATGAATCAGGTAAGGAGTAAAGTTAGGCCCATGAATTTTAGTATGCAAATTTCCAGCTCTTCAAGGAGATAGTCAGTAGGATTCCCTGGGACACTTCCCTCAGAAGTAAAGGAGCAGAACAGAGTTAGCAGATCTTTAAAGAAGCCTTCCATAGAACACAAGAACTACCTGATGAGATGCATCCCAGAGTCCTGAGGGAACTGGCTGGTGTGGTTGCCAAGCCACTCTCCATTTTATTTTAAAAGTCATGGCAGTCAGGTGAAGTCCCAGGTGACTGGAAAAAAAGGAAAACTTTTACCCACCTTTAAAAAGCATAGTAAGAAGGACCCTGGGAACTACCAACCTGTCAGCCTCACCCCTGTGGCTGGAAAGACCATTGAACAGATCCTCCTAGAAGCTATGTCAAAGCACATGGAGGATAAGGGAGGTGATTCAGGACAGCCAGCACAGCTTCACCAAGGGCAAGTTCTGCCTGACCAACCTAGTGGCCTTCTATGACGGAGTGACTACATCAGTGGACAAGGGAGTTATAGATGACATTTATCTGGACTTCCATAAAGCCTCTGACATGGTCTGCCACAACAGCCCTCTCTCTAAAATGGAGAGAGATGGATTCAATAAGTGTACTGCTAGATGGATAAGAAATTGGTTGAATGGTTGCATCCAGATGGTAGAGATCAGCTCAGGGTCCTAATGGACAGCAGTGGCAAACGGTGTTCCTCAGGGGTCTGTACCTGGACAAGTGTTATTTAATATCTTCATTAATGACATGAACAAATGGGTCAAGTGCACTCTCAGCAAGTGTGCAGATGAGACCAAGCTGAGGGGTGCAGTTGTCACACCTGAAAGACAGGAAGCCATCCAGTGGGACCTGGACAAGCTCAAGAAGAGGGCCCATGGGACTCTCATGAGGTTTAACAAGACTAAGCGCAAGGTACTATACCTGGGCCAGGGCAACCCCTGGTATCTATACAGGCTGGGGGATGAACAGATCAAGACCGTCCCCACAAGAAAGATTTGGGGTGCTGGTGCATGAGAGGCTGTGCATGAATGGGCAGTGTGCGCTCACAGACCAGAAAGCCAAATGTGATCTGGGTTGTATCAAAAGAAGTGTGGCCAGCAGGCTGAAGGAGGTGGTTCTTCCCCTCTGCTCTGGAGAGACCTCACCTGGAGCACTGCTTCCAGTTCTGCAGCCCCAGCACAGGAAGGACATCAACCTGTTAGACCAAGTCCAGAGGAGGTTGACAAATATGATTAGAGGGATGGAGCACCTTTTCCGTAAGGAAAGGCTGAAAGAATTGTGATTGTTCAGCCTGGAGAAGATGACTTAACTGTGGCCTTTCTACACCTGAAGGGAGCCTACAAGAAAGAGAGAGAGCAAATTTTTACAAGGACAAATAGTAACAGGACAAGGGGGAATGGCTTCCAACTGAAACAGAGCAGGTTTAGATTAGATGTTAGGAAGAAATTCTTTATTGTGAGGGTGATGAGACACTGGATGGAACAGGTTGCCCAGAGAAGTTGTGGATGCCACATGGACAAGATGGAGTTAATTTTCCCCATAGAAGCCCTCACAGTGCTAGTAAATATAAAGGCAGTGGGCTTACACAGAGCAACCACTGTGTGGGCTGAAGCCCTGCTTCCTGGCGGTGGCTGGACATCACCTGCTGGTGGGAAATAGAGAGTAAAATCTTTTGGGATTTTTTTCCTTTGCTTGTGACATGTGACCTTTGCTTGTGACACGTGACCTTTGCAATTTAGATTAGATAGTAGGAAGAAAATTAATTATTCCAAGACTATTGACAATGACAGAGACAAATTAAAATAATCTTGCTGGAGGAGCTACTGTCCAACATTCAATGTTGTTGCCAGTAAAGAATCATACTTTAGATGAGACTTCAAAGTATTTTTCTTTCACAGGATTAGAAAGGATTTCACAAACTACGCCAGACAAACTGTTCAGCTGTTGGCTGCTGCCCTTTCTCCTCCACCCTCCTCACACTGATAGGATGAATAGAATCTCCACCCACCCAAGTTTTCATCTCACTTGTGCCTGAAGATCCAAGTTGCTGTGTAGTTGTCAAAGCAGCCAAGGACTGAAAACATATAAGCAAGAAAAATTCTCTGGCAAGTTTCTTTTTCTTTCTTTTTTTTTTTTTTTTAAATTTCTCAAGTCAGTGCCCAGCCACCAATCAAACATCTTGCTCTGCTCAACTGAATCTGTGTGAAATTGCTGTGAGTAAACAAGAAAATGAAAGGAAATATTCTAATAATGTTTGCTGTTGGGATTGAAATGTCTTCTCTTTTCTGGCTGATATTTTTAATTGAGATTAGTTCTATTGCATCCCCTTAAGCAGAACTTTTCTCTGAACAGATTCTGGAGCTCTGAAAGTTATGGCTAAGAAGGGATCTCCTTGAGAGAAATCCAGAAATCAATAGCTAGTTACTGTAAAACAGATCAATTTAAGTAACTAAAGCCTGACAATCATTAACCTTTAGTTAATGATCTATCCAGTGCAGGTTATTTATATGCAACAAATTTCAAAATATAGCAGAGGGTTCCAGAAGTGAAAAGTTCCAGGAACGAAACACAGAAAAGGTCTGCAAATATTTTTGTGAGTATGAGGCACGAAGGTGTTAGCAGGAATTTCTGTTTATTTTCTTTACAGAGGAAGGGTTGGGTCCTGTACGCTGATTTCATTGCCAGCTGTTATGCTCTGACTTCTTTTGAATTACACTTCTGATTACTTTTTCTTGCCTTTTAAAGGCTTCGTACCTACAGTCAGAATTTTACGTAAATATGTTTGGTATGAGAATAATGGCCTTTTTATCTTTTTGTATCTGAGTAAACAGAGTGATTTTTAGGGACATTGAGAACTACCACTGAGCATTTCTGAAAATGAGATCCAGCTTTAAGAAGTTTATATATGGATCCAGATAGGCCAAATCATGGCCAAAGAAATCAGAGCACATGGATTTCAGCCAATAAAAGAGACTTCAAGAATGGATAAGTAAATTTAGGGTAAATGTAGGGTAAATTTAGGGTTTTTTTCTGAGTAGCCATGTTAATTCCAAGTCTTTCTTTCTTCATGCAGTGCTCAATGGCCATGGATAAAATGAAAGATTTGAGTCTGAAAGGGGCAATTCCTAGACCTGATTTAGCTGAAGTGGAAGGTGTTCCCCTCACAAAACCAATGGTCATCATCTGGGACCAAGTGCAGAAGTTCAAAGCCAGACCTGACGATGTACTCATTGCAACCTATGCAAAAGCAGGTTGGTGTGGGTAGGAAATAGAATAGAACAGTTTGGAATAGTGCTTATTGTTGGACTTGAAAAATATGTTTTTCTACTGTGACTGATATTTGCATCATTCCAAACCATATATATTTTAAAGACACAAAGCTGTGCCAGCTGTAAACAGTAACTTCTGACTTCTTTGGCCTAAGTAACAAAAATAATTTGTTACTACTGAAGTACAAATGGCCAAAGTCTAGCAACCTATACTTAAATGTTTCATTTGAGATTTTACACATTTATATTAATGACAACAAAAGAAGTTTTCCACCAATATGTAATGATTTAACAATGCCTAGAAAAAAGTGAACATTACTAAGAAAGAAGAGAAACTGACTGAATGACTATGGAACATATTATATATTTGGAGAATGACTTGGTGTGCAAACCAATAGTGGTTTCTGAAAATGGATTAATAATGTTAAGGAAATAACTAAATTCACTTAATAATTTCAGCCAATAAAATAAAATACCCACTATTAATATTAGCTATCTGGCATTATATTCAGTGACTGGCCCCTATTTGTCCCCTTCATTAGACCCATTATACTTACTACACAGGAAAACAATGAATAACAAGCATAAATATTAATCCTGAAAGAATAACATGTACAGCTTAGGAGACTCAGGAACAGATATGGGAACACTTAATGATCATGAAAAAAAAAAATTACTTGAATTAACGACAATTTTTAAGGGCTTTTTTTCAATAGGGAAAAAAAAAAAAACACCTACCAAAAAGACATCATCACTAGTTTTGTAGAACCTGAAAGTTTTTAATTTACTGTCTTCATACTGAAAGCAAAATCATGTTAATTTATCCAGTGTTGACTAAAACCTCTCAGCTACTGCAATGAAAATAAATAAAGTTGGGAGACTATTTGACATTACGTCATATCTGCCTGAGAAGCACAATTCAAGTATCTCAAGAGCTGAATTTCCTGCCCCCACTGCTTTCCAAGTTATCCTTCAGCCTGTTCTCCAGGTGACCTGCCACAGTACCTCAGAGGAGATGTGGTTAACACAGTGATCACAGCAGTTAAAGAAAAGAGGCATAAGATACACAATTCTGTAACACTTACAAGATTTTGCAGTTGCTCAGGCGGATGAAATATTGATGTACCGACCTTCATTAAAGACTTTCAAACTTTCAAGTTGCAAATACTGCCACTTTTTTATATTTGTATGAAATTTTTATTCACTTAAAGTTCAGGCATTGCATTTTTTCACTCAAAATCAGTATGAAAACAAAAGTTGAAATACCTCAATTTTTGTGATGTAGGAAAACTGGAAGGAGGGAGTTTCATTCCTCTCTGCAAATAATACAATCTCCACATAATAATGAGTTTATGCCAGAGCTTTTTTCGGTACTGGTGTGAGGTTGGGGGCTATTTCTTTTGGCAAGAAGAAGCCTGTTCTAAAATAGAATCCCTAAAGCTGGGCTTTGGGAATTACCTTTGTATTTCTAACTAGGCATTTTTCCACCATTAGCCTCTCTTTCTGCTTTGTCCATTATCTTATGTGCTATTCCTTCCTCCAGCAATACACACTCCATCCTTCTGGCTTTCAGTTCCCTAGAAGAAGAGATTCTTGGCTATCCCAGAGGGAAATATCTAAACACTTGACATTTTCAGGTACCACATGGACACAGGAGATAGTGGACATGATTCAGCAAAATGGAGATACTGAGAAGTGTAAACGTGAGACTACTTACAAGCGCCATCCTTTCCTCGAGTGGTTTATTGCAGAGCCTCCATCTGGACGTTATTCAGGTGAATATTGTACAAATAGGTTTTTATTTTAGACAAAATGAAACAAAACAAGCACTTGGTGCTGATGCTGTAAGATTCCTGAGAAAAGTCCTGCTTGCTTTGTTACTGAACCATGCAGCATTTTCGGTAAAGGACGAGTTCAGTTGCTTTAACATAAACATCTAGTGTTACTCAAGGCGATGCAAGGCTGGCAGATGTGACTCAGGTGCTATTGAAGACCATGATGTTATGGATTGTTATCCAAAAGCTGTGTGTGATACTCCACAGAAACTAAACCAGATGGAAACATGGGGGTAAATGAAATCCATTCTCTGATTCCAGGCTGTATGGAAGAGAAATCTGTCACGGATATATTCCCAAAAAGTGAATAATGTTTTCAGTGGCTTTGCTATGGTTTCAAGTAACTGCTGTTTGGTTCTAGAGTCTAGTTATCTAAACAAGCTATTGGGCATTCAGACAACCAGCAGGCGTCACTGGTTTGCAAAGACAGTTCCCTACAAGAGTCTTCCCCCAGCAAGAGCTCCATTTCCACACAAATCTTTGTCAAACTCCCTTCACATTTGAAGCTAAAAAACTTGACTAACTCAGCAGAAGTGCTACTTTTTCTCTTCTAAGCCAGACTGTGTTGACACAGAGACAAAAAAAATGACAGAGGATGATAGAAGATGACAGGGGGAAAACTAAGGAGGTCAAGATAGATGCTTAAAAAGGAGAGAGGAGGAGATAACACATCTCGAAATATCACCAGATAGGGAGTTTCTCCCTGGTTTATAGTGGGTTGGGAGGTGATCCGACTTGGGCCCAGATGTTGCAAGAGTCAGTTTCCCAGCCTGTGGGTGAAAGGGTTTTTCACCTGTGAGGGACGGTTTGTCCCTTGTCGCTTCGGGAAGGACATGGCAGAGTGGCTCAGGGGTTGGCTGGAAACAGCCGGGAATGAAATGAAAGGGACGCCTTTCGGATTAATTTACTCTGCGTGTCTGAAGCGGTGGTGCCTGGAAAAGAGCTCTCGGTATTCCTGAGGCCATGAGTTCAACCTAGCACCAGTCTTTTCTATCTGTTATTTGTCAACACGTGTTGTACTCTTTTATACTTTTATACTCTTTTATACTCCTTTATATTGTGTACCCCAAAACCCTATAAGCAAAGAACTCTTCTCTACTTTACCCACATAAAGTTGTCTTGGAAAGTTTTTTCTCCTTTCCTTACGGCAACAACTAAACGGGCATTTGATTTTTGGAAACATTTCTGTGGTTAAAAATCCTATTATTAATGTGGACTGAGGAGCGAGCACAGAGAAACAGAGGGGTTGTTGTTCCCTGCCACAGCAAGGCACCAAATTTAACTGGAGGAAGACCAGACTATTCCAGGTTACATCTTCTATTCCTGTTCTGTTTGATGTATAGTCAACGTTAGTCTTGCAGCTACATTTCAAAATTATCTGCTATTAAAGACTATTAATGCAGAAAGAAAAATTCCCTTTAGTAGCATTTAAGAAGGTAAAGAATTTAACTTTTTTGTGAGTCACTGTGTCATTTTGACTTACAGAGATCCCTGATTACATTCTATTAGTGCCAGCTCTGGATTATTAGGAAGATTATTTTGATTTTGAAATCCCAAAATCTCACCATACCAAAGCTGTATGTAGTCTTTTAGGCATCACTGGTCTGACTGAGATCACAGGACAAAATAAAAGCTTTTATTGGCATACTTTCCTTCTTCCTCATCCATGAACACAAAAGAACTTTGTTCCAAGCTACCTGAGGTCCTGGTATGTACTCCCAAAATTTCATTGATGTCATTTATAAAAGAAAGACTATTGGCTTCAGCACATTCAGGCTACAAATACCTTTCTTTATTAACAAGCCCACAAATACCACAGAAAATACATATATATCTACCTCAGTTCTTAGCCCTCTTTAAAGCACAAGTTTTTTTCAGTTTGATCAGTGAGTCATGTACTGTTCACACAGTGTTTTAGAGATTTGAACTTAAGTGCCTAAATGCCTAAAAAATAATATTATACCTTTTTATCTGTTCCTTCTCTCTAAAAGCTGATCCTAGTAAGTATGACCCCCATCAATTCATTTGCAGTCACTAAAACTGCAAAATCTGGATAAAGCCATGCTTACAAAATAAAAATTACTCCCAGAATGTACTGAAATATTTCTGATATGACATGGATATCATTGTTCATTGGTCTTTTTAATCTAATTATATATTGTTGCTCAAAATTGTTAAAATATATAAATGTATTTGACACAAAATGTTTATTTCACTGATGACACTATTTGATGAAAAGTGCATTTTCCTCTTTCTGTACAGTAGAGTGTTTTATGATCTAATGCATTTCAGCTTGAGGTGAGTTCATTTTATTAATTCTTGGAAGGAATACCACTTCCTTATGACTTTTTATTTAACTTTGCAACAAAAAAAACCCCCTGTGGTACTCCATGACTAATTTCTTACTTTTAAAATATACATTTTTGACAGGTTTTAAGTAGTTTGGCAAACCATTCTGTGACATTCTTGGCTATAGAGTTTTCCAAGTACCAGGCTAAATAGATGAATAGAAAAAAGAATTATGCTGACTCCAGATTTAATGACTTGAACATGAGCAGCATTTGTTGTTTGCAGCTCATTCTTTGTAGTCTTCATCCTGCAGTGTCCAGCCACCAAAGAGTGATCACTTAAGAAAGTAAAAAACACACCTTGCACCTGTCTTCTGGGGTCAGCATGAATTGATTTCAGTCACTTCAGGATGGAATTGTCTGCCATTGAATATGCCTACATTTAAAATCCATTTTTCCTTAACAATTTTTTTATTTTTTTTTTACTTTCTGAATAATATTTAGTATACAAAACACAGAAAATGCACATATTTCACTACAACATTCATCAAGAGATTTTTGATGTGACCAAAACGAACTTTTCCTTATCTATTAGAAAAAAAAAGAAGAAGAAAAAAGGAATAAATCCTTTTATCTACAGAGATTTTGTCCCAATATCCTCATAAAATGTAAGTGTAATAATGCGTTGACATTTGATGACTATAAGTACTTACTAGGAAGACACGTGGAGACAATCCTAGATGAACAACTGAGATACCTCTATTCTACTCCCACCTTTCCTTCTTACTCCTTGTAGTCATCTTCAATATATGTGTTTGTGTGAGTCAAACACAGCTACTAGTTGTATTCCTGCCTATTTACTCACCTTCTGCCTCGAAGGACATCCTGCTTGTGAGGATGCTTTGAACTTGAGCAGCCTCATCTGGTAAATAAAATTCATGCTGACTCAGGTACTCAAACTAGTACTACAATATGAATTCAGCTACCTGAATCTGATATTAAAATAGTTTCCATGTAACCTCATTCATGAATACATTTTTCCTGCTTGTCACTCTCATTGAACTTAATTAAGAAACAAGCAGGTTATCCAAGCTATTTGCTCCCAAGGAGGACAAGATGATTATAGGTCAGAGGCAAAAATACATCAAATAATCTTCGCATCTCTTTTTCTAGACTTCAACAGAATATTCAAGTGTTTTTCCTTTCAGACTTGAGTTCAAGTTGTGTTTCAATTCTTACAGTAACCAAACAATTTCTTCTATGTCTGGTTTCAATATTTATTTTTTTTTTTCATATATACTGATTTGTTTTACCCCTTCAATGCTAAAAGAATAAGCAGAAGTAAAGATACAGGAAAACCATGAATATTAATGTGTTTGAATCAGTCAGGAGTGATTAAAATCAGCAGGTGTTTCTTCATACTGTTTTAACCTGACCAAATGTAAAAATAATCATGAACATAATAATGATTTCCAAGTGCTTGAAGATAATATTCCATCCATAGTGATTGGCATGAGCCTTAGAATAATGAGCATTACATCATTTATTCTCTATGTGAGAAGAAGCGTTTTGCACTTTCCAGGATGGCAAAGTGATATATTTCATTTGTTCTTAATCCTGATGAAGATGTAACCATAAATAATGGATGGATGTCAGGATAAGGCACTACATTTAATAATCTTAATTAATTTTACAATCTACAGAATTGCTCTAGTCTTAGAAACAAAGACAATTTAAACTTATTTATTGAGGAATGTTTATTGCTCCTCAGACACCTCCTCAGCAGGTGTTAATATCCATGACAATGTGGAAGTGCTTGCAATAAAATTTCATCCTCGCAAGAGAGAAGGATGTATTTATCAAGTTTTCTTTCCCACGCTTTGACAAAAGTTTTGCTAAATTTTATTTAAATGAGATAAACATAACAAAAGTTGCACATAAAATTGTTAATAAATATATAAAATTGAGTAAAACCCAGTAAGTCAGAAAATTAAGAGCTAATGATAGATTTATGATGCAAATATCAATTAAGTTACTGTATGCATATATCAATTAAAAAAAAAAAGAGCCTTTGGGTGTGTCTGAAATATTAAAGAACACAGAAGAAATGCCTTCATTAACTCACAGCAGTGGCTGTTGTCTTCAGAGTCAGGAGTAATTGTAGAAATCTAGAATGTAATACAGAAAATGGGTCTTACTGAAAAGGTATCTTATAGCATTATGGAGCAGCATTATTTTTATTTATTTATATTTATATTATTTGGGTGAATAATTGATGTCTTGCCAACATTCTCCTTCAGGTGCATGCTAAAGTGATGGATGGTGATGATGTTCATGGTGATGATGGTGTGTTCCAGTTTTAAAGACAAATTAATTCTGGGATTATTACAGGAAGGATATTTAATTTCACTGATTATATTTAATTCAGTTTTTCAATAGAGAACGTATATTTGAATGATTTATTATAATGCAAGACTCACCTAAACTTTCGCTCCTACTTCAATGTACAGTGCCAGATAGCCACTAAATAAGAAAACTCGCTTTGGATTATCTCTATTTTTTTACCCAAATTCTGAAGTAAAAGCATATGAAGACTAAACTAATGTAACTTATATTACCTTATTATACATAGTACATATATACATAATACATATATATCTACAGTTTAAAATTGCTTGCATGCCCACGGACATTAAAAATTCTGTATTCAACTCTTTCAAATTATTTTTCTACTGAATATTTATATCCACCTCTCTTTTACAAACAAAACTAGGTTATGTCATGGTTTTTCAATTATGAATCACAGTGTGAAGAAGGAGAGTCATATTTGAAGTTACCAACACAAGGCCCTAATTTTGATACACTGGCAAACCAATATTCTGCTAGTAGAGATAAGATCTGGGATGGTAACGTACTTGTTTATTTATTTATTTATTTATTTCCATTCAAGCAAACAGAGCTTTGTTCTAACTCTTCAGTTTGGCAGAGAGGCTGTAAGTGATTTGAAAGTTCAGTTAGCTGAAATTACTTTTAAAATATTTAGAGGATGATCGTATTAGAAATAGGTTCTACATATGCTATATATTTCCTCAAATTAAGCAACTTTCTTGTGAGTCATAAGAAGGATTATCTGCATAGTCTCTTTGGAGGCTCTTTTCAGGGATTGCTCTAAACTTCATGATGTAATTTCACCTCCCTTTTGGTCTGTGGTTATTATTCACTTCATCTAGATTAGTTTCATGCATAGTAATTAATGGGAAGTGAACAAATACAGCCAAACCTGTGGATATGCTACCAAATAACTCAGGCCAGCTATCCTTGTGTGTACTTTTATTGAAAAAGAAGAGCAAAATAGTAAGTTTTAAGAATGGTTCAGAGAGGTAACTTTTAGTACCTCAGGTCAAACCTGTACTTTCCTCCCACTTAAAATGTCTGAGGTATCTGTATCCAAGCCAGCCTCCCTAGGCTGACTCTGGAATCAACACACAGGAAATTGGAACCTCAAAAGGTGAATCATCTGACACTGCGAAGATACGATGCTGCTACAATACAATGAGTAACTTTCTGGAAAGGCATATTTTTCTTCATTAACTCAAAAAAGTCCTACAGGAACCATCTGAAAAACAGATGTACATAGATTTCATTTGAAGTGTTCATCTGATGGCTGTAGGATTGCTGTATCCTGCAGTGGAGATGAGTCTTCCTTCAGTGTAGTTCTGCATTGCACACCTTCTTCTCCCTCTTAACTCTTCTCTTTATACCACTCATTGATTTCTACAACTTAAGCAATGAAAAAGACATTATAGAGCTCCTGTGCCTCTGAGGAAGTTTTCAGAAGTAGATGTTCTTCAATAATCAGAAAAAGAGGGAGTTAACCCTGTGGTTACAGAGCAACACCATATTTTGTTCTCTGATTATTCAGTTGTTATAATAATAATAATCCATTTATTTTAATGGATCCCCCATACCAGTTCAATTTCAAACCTAATTTTTTCATCTTAATTTAACCCTTTTAGTAAAACAGTAATGGCTTCATATGAAATTATAGGTCCTGATTTTGTGTTTTCTTTCCCTCAACGTTAGGGTAGCCACAGCTTCATCCCGTTGAACCTGTTTATTTATCAGGAGTTTCAGTGCCAGTCTCAGATGCACTCTTTTTATAACCCACATTAATCTCAGCAGCAATGCCAAAGTAATGCTTTTATTAGAACATTTTCACTTTCCCACTCTATCCTAACACAGTCTCTATATCTCACAGTCTGCATTTGATCTGAATAAATATAATGGACTGCTGAGTGTTCTTACTGGGATGGGATATCTTAGATTCATTCCACATGGCATTGTTAGCTTTTTCATTTTTTTTTTCTTCCTTGTTTACTGTTGCGAGCCTTTTGAAGTTTACAAGCCAAGTTCTCTCATTTATACAAGTGTAAACCCATCAACTCAAATAGGTGTAATCTAAGACAGGACTTGGATCTGATCCTACTACTTGCTGAAAGTTATAGTCCCCTTTCTAGGCAGGTATCTTAGCTGCTGGCTTCATTCTCCTGTTTCTTTTAAATTCAGCTCTAAGAATGTGCAAGGATAAGCATTTATCATAACATGCCATGGATTCTGGAGTTTCTTTAATAAAAATAGCCCAGTGTGTGCCTGCCACAAATTTCAGGGTCTGCATGTTGCCTACTCAAAATAAAACAGCTCTTCTCCACACTTCATTTTGAGTAGAGATGGACAAATGTGGAATTAAAGGCTAGCCATAGGGGTCCTGCAAAGTGCCTGCAAAATTCAAGTAACAAATATTCAGTTTGTCTTCTTTGCTTGTTTTGCATTTGTTTGTTTTTGTTGTTTGTTGGTGACTTTGTTTCTTGTTTGTTTGGGGGTTTTTGTGGGTTTTGTGTGTTTGTTTTGTTTTTGGGGATTTTTTTTTTTGTTTGTTCGTTTTGGGGGGGTTTGTTTTGGGGGGGGACAATTTTTAATGTCTGTCCTGTTTGGCTAGCACAAGTGGCTGTTAGGTCCACAATTATTTACACTTAGAAAACTAGCTTAATGAAAAATCATGAGTATTCATGCTAGTGAATCTAGAAACCTGTTCTGTTATATTCATTGTAGATAAAATGTCATCCCTTCAGAAATAACCCAATTTTGACAGCTTTGCAACACACTTATGAGACTGGCTGAGTCCCCTTACAATACTTACAGGGATATGTTTGCCTCATTTCAAATGTGTTCCTGGAGAACCACATCAATGGTTAGGAAGTGTTGGTTCAAATAGAAAAAGAGACACAATGAAAGTACTTGATTAAAAATCAGAGTAGGGTGAAAAAAATAACAGAATAACACTTTTGATACAGTAAAGAGAGGAAGGTATATAAAAATTGAGAGATTTTGAGATATCTCTTGCCCAGAGAAGTTGCAGAGTCTCCCTCACTGGAGATATTCAAGAACTGCCTGGACGCAATCCTGTGCCATGTGCTCTGGGATAACCATGCTCAAGCAGGGAGATTGGACCAGATGGACCCCCACCAGTGGTCTCTTCCAGCCTTAACCATTCTGAGATTCTGTGATCAATGAGCTATCAGGTCCATCTACAGCCTCATCCTTTACTTGACTGATCAACCAGCCTTCTTAAAAAGAAAATTGTGGGTAAGAGTCCCTGAGCCCTAAATGAAATTTCTAACATTTCATTTTTAGAGAGCTTAGACATTGCTTTCAGCTTGTTTCTGATCAAGTGTAGAGTTTTTAAAACCCTAAAAATGTATTTTATCACCTATCTTACCCTATACTCCAGTGGCTCTCCATATAATCAGAAACATTCTCTAATACTTGAAGAAAGGTTGTATTACAAGTTTTGCTTAAAATGTTGGCTGACCTTGACTCAGGGCTGAAGCCTAAGCTAATGAACAGATAAAACTATTTTAGTGTTTGTGACCACCTCCTTGAACAGCAAAATTCCCACTGATTTAGAGAAGCAGTTGTTCATTTTTTCAGTCTCATGGTTTAACCTGACATATGAATGCAGCCTGGTTTTAATCAGTTCATAGGGTAGTTGAATCCAAGTTATTAGTTATCCTGGAGGCAAGTGGTCTTCATTCAATAAAATCTCTTTGAAGTATCAGAGTCTGCCTGAGTAAAGACTAAGGGAAAAATAAAACCCCTGTTCAATGAAACAAGCATCACTCCAGGTGATCAATAAACTCTCCAGTCAGGAAAACTCATGAGAAAGCGAGTACTGTCAGGGCTGTGGCTGCTGTGCACAGGGGACATTTGTTAATGTACTCAGTAATGATTTTTCTAACAAGAAATGGCTGGAGACTTTGGGCCACAACATTTTTGTAAAAGCAAGAAACTTCTCCTTAAATAACTATGACAATAGGGAATTACTACTCTATGTTATCATCTGATCAGGGCTATTAAAGCTTGCATTATGTCAGTGTCCCTTTTAAAGCTGTTACCCGGACACAGGCTGAGATTAAATCAGTGATATGCATCCTGTTCCAGGTACCCTATATTTGATGTTACTGCCTGATCTCCCCTACACCCCCAGCAGCTGAAGCCTGGATTCAGTAGTAAAATAGTTGGTGTTTTCAGACACATATGAAAGAAACTCATGGGGAGCTCTGAGGAATGATACCTTAACAAAATTTGAGAGAAAATTTAAGCTTTGGGGATTTTCACTATTTAGATTTTTTTTGTGTCTGTTTGTTATTTGTTGGGGTTTTTTTTAATATTTGGCAATTGTTTTACCCCTAATGCTCCTTTTTCCAGTAATGAAAAAATATTCCCTTTCATTAATTTACATTCTTACTCTTCAGGACAATATCTCTCAAGAAAAAAAAAAAAAAAGATAAATAGTTTCTGATCTCTACCATTAACTCCTTCTGGCTTTCCTACATTGTGAAACTCTTCATCTACTGTGCCTTGGTTTATCTGACCACAGGCTACCTGCCTGATTAGAGAGATTTGGTTTTGTAATGTGATTATTTATTAACCATTACCAGGATCTTCGTGAGAATGTAAGAGAAGAAATGAGTTACTGGATGAAACGCTCCCTCTGCTGTCAAAGGGAAGAACCAGTAGTGGGAGGATTGTTCCTAATGTTGCAAACATCATCAGGGACAGACAATAGCACAATCTATTAAGTGTATTTCTAACTGTAGTGGCTAGCTGTCCAGTCTCCAAGGGCAAGCTCTCAGCTCTTACCATTACAATGGATGAAACTTAATATCTGAATTTGAACATTTCCTCTGGAGCATTTGACTTTATTAAAAGAGATAAAACAAAACCAGCCTAGTTCTTACACCATAAATCCTATGCTAATCTATTTCAGATACATTGCAGTCTGTCGGCAGCTGGCTGAAAGCCCTCTGAATAGGTACAAGTTGTTCTCCTGATTTCAGTAGCTTTCCAGTAGACTCTTTTTGGGTTAAGCTTATCTCTTTAATTTCTTTTGCTTGTTTTCAGCAAACAATCCAAGCAAACAAGAGAATGTTATGTCCTGAGAATAAGGTGAGAGTAAAAAATGTAATAATACCTGACTATACAAAATTAATTTTGATGGCAGAAAGTAGGAGAGTTGCCCCTAATTTATCATAGCCAGGATGTCATCCAGGGAACTCAGCAAGAACAATGATCTGCTACTTCTCACTGAAGTAATGCATATCTTTGATTTTGCAGAAGTGTTCTTCTGTACATTGTACTGAAAGCCTGATAGCATTGTCTCTGTCCTGCAAAAATGTGATTGTAAATGTTCATGTACCAGGCGCCACATATATTTGCTTTGATAATGTTCATAAGTTCTTTTATTCACCTTTTGAGAACTGTTGTACAAGCAAATATTTGTTCACAAGAGTATTTCCAGAATGTGAAAATACGGCGAGCACTTATACAAGCAGGCATGTCTGTGAAGGTTTGAACAGCAGGTTTTTTTAAAGTCCTTATGAGGTTAAGAATCCAAAGGAGAGAGAACTTTACCATACATAAAAAAAGTCAGTAATAAAAAAGAAACAAAAAAACCCAACAACAACAACAACAAAAGACCAAACAAAACCAAAAACAAAATCAAACGTACCAAACAAACAAAAGAAACAAACCCAAAGAAGTCCAAAACCCAGCAAAATTTGGATGTTCTTCAAATCACATTTTCTTGTAACATTAGTATACTGGACAGAAGTCTAACCTCTTTTTTATTCCAGTCTCTTCATCAGACGCCTAAGTGAAGTCATTATTGTGCTAACATAAAAGGACATTTAATATATGATTTATTCAAATTAGGACATTCGATCAACAGAATTCTTCTTCTTTTTTTTTTTTTTTTAAAGGACCATGAAGGAGGGAGAGTAGCCGAAACGGAAGTCCAGCTTTCTAGCACTGGGCTTCAGGTGCTCATTTCTCAGTCCTGAGTTCGGAAACATTCCTTTAGATGTCATTTATAGTTTTTGCTTTATACAATTTTGGATAAAATCCATAATTAATCTTGACAGCAGAGCCCTCTGCTGCTTCACATCTAGAATAATGTTCTAAGCTCTGTTGTAGGTCCTGGCATGTTTTTAATGTTTTAACCAAACTCTCCTTTGGAGGGTAGGACTTGGTGGGGTACGATAACCTCTTAAATCCTTATAATTTGTAGTCTGGCCATTATGGTATTTTTCTATGTGAACAAATAGGATTGAAACCTCCACAGGTTTAGGAAAAAATTGAATTCAGATCTTTTGTTTCTGAGTAAGTGTTTTGGCCTCATAGATGTCATCACTGCAAGCAAACAGTAGACCCAACTCATTATGCTCAGAGTATGCCTAAGAGCACTGTACTCCCTCCAGGTATTCTACACTTGGGAGGAGAAAGACCTGTATGTACTTAGCTCCTGGAAGATACTACTGAGGATATTCATTAACACTGCTTTAGGTTGCTGAGGAAGCCCTCTCTTTTTCTTCTGAAGTCTAAGGCCTTATTGATCAATTAAAGAAGTTAATCAATTTTTCCCTAAACTGCCTTCTCATACATTGCTCTCTAAATTCACACAGTTTTGGGGCCTAAATGAATGCTTCCCTGGAAGGCTAGATCTGTTTAAAGGTAGACAAAGCTTCATTCATGGAAGAAACAGCCCACAAAGCCACAGTACTGGAATGTCCAGTCTGTTTGACAGATCTACCCGGAAAATGGGGACAGTTCCTAGCCAAAATATTCCTTGTATCTGCCCTGCAGCCAGGACCAGGTATTACAAGATCTAAAGCACCAGAGCTCACTAGAGTGTTCAGGATTTTGCCTTGGAAGGGGGTGAACCTTCCTACAGCTAGGGTTTAGCTCCTGACCCTCCAGATGAGCTCCCTTGTTACAAACAGGCCACTCCTGGCTGACCTCTTGATGTCAGTGTTCAAAGTGTACTTTTGTGTACTCCAAGCCTACACGATTGTGGGGTTTTCCCCTTGGCATGGAGCCAGATCCTTGGAGTTTCTCTTGCTGCTGTGTGACACTGGTGTTATTGTCCTTACAAACTCCACTGAGTTGAATGCCAATTTCACAGATCAGCCACCCATCTCATTATTTAACTCTTATTTTCATGTGGTTCTCAAACACATCTTGTTCAAAAGTCTCTTTCATGCACTTGTTTTATAAAAAAGCCAGGGTGTCAACTCACACTTCCAGACAGTATGACAATAATTGGACAGTATATTCAAGTTCTGCAAGGAGTATATTAAGCTGTTTATCACTAATACATTAAAATAGTAAATCAAACAGGAGACTCAGATAAGTCAACACAAGATTTGTGTCTGTTAGAGCAAAGCCACAGGCCAGAACCTCAGCAAAAAGGCAGTGAATTAAATTAGTCAAAGAGTAAGCTGCACTTTTCACGGTTATGTGCAATTACATGCAGATTCAGTTTCTTTGAAAGAATTTGACAGGAGAAAATTTAAACTAAAAGTTTCTGGTAGACTAATAAATCTTGCTTTCCATGACTCATATCTCTGTCTCCTGGCCAGAAAAGAAGCCAGATATTTTATCTGTGTTTGCATATGTGGCTAGAATTATAAAGCCCCACTCAAGAAAACCCAAAGGGGAAAATATGAAATTTCATAGTATTCTTTGAATATGAATTCTCTGTTCATAGTCTGTTTCCATTACATAAAATATTCCAGTCTCATTCATGAGAAAATTCAGGCACAATAAAATTATACTCCATGTAGTCCAGACATGAAGTTTTTGGTCTATCAAAGCTTTTAACCTTTAACTACACAAAGATGTCTTTGTTATTTAGGAGTATACACTGTAGATTATAAGATCCTAATACT
Source organism: Xenops minutus (assembly GCA_035221455.1). Classification (NCBI taxonomy): domain Eukaryota; kingdom Metazoa; phylum Chordata; class Aves; order Passeriformes; family Furnariidae; genus Xenops; species Xenops minutus. The sequence continues at coordinate 91,649,001 of JAWWEE010000001.1, forward strand.
GCAGTCAGAGATTTTGAGCAGGATTCTTTAAATTTGTTTGTTTGTCTTTAAATATTTGACTGCAAATATAATAATAATGTTTCAGTAAATGTTATTCATTGCTTCTTTTCAGGTTCCTTTCCTCACCTGAAGCTGTACTGCCTTGATATGTGTAGAACTAATTCTGTAAAAAGTATACAAAGCCTTAACTTATTAAAAAATCATTTCTGTATTGCCAAAAGGAAGCAAAAATAAGTTCTGCAGCAGGAGTTAAAAACTTCTTTATCAGGTATGTATAACACAAGACATTCAAATCACCAATGATTTTGGAAGAAAAGAGCCCGTCATCAGCTGAAAAAGTGGGAAAGTATTCCTACTTTGTAGAGGTTTTGCAGGGCAATTATTAGGCTCCTAATTCAGGTTCTGCAGATTGGCCCCTAGAGGCATTTGTCTCTTGCCAGCCTTGGGGACAGCCTTGGACCCTGACATAGTTATATTCCAGTGCAGTTGTCTGTTAGGATAGTGGTGCATAGATCCATTAAAAATAACTTTAATAATGATTTTAATGAAGACTTTGTGGTTTTAGGTGGCTAACTATTTTTTACAGTATACATTTATCTAATAATTTTTTCTGGGTCAAAATGAAGTGAGAAAGCTGAAGAGTAGGTAATATACTAGAGGCTACATCAATGTTATTAAATAATGTGAGACATTCATTAACTTGATGTGACATGTCTCTTGCCCACTTGGGGGAGTATCCTTGTCCCTCAAGGGAAAGAGTACTGGGAATAGTCTCTGTCTGACACTAGCTCTAAATCACAGCCAAACATTGCTTGGGACTTTTCTAACAATCTGTAAGGTTGGATTTTCCCAGACCAGGTCTCTTGTCTATGCCTTGGTCCCATGCCTTTAAATACACCCAGCATGTCCTTTTACCTACATCACTTTAACTACCTCCTTGTTAAAGCAAATCCAAAAACAAGTGTCATGAGATCAGAGCAAAGATAAAGCATATGCTCTCTCTGGGTAAGGCAGGTCAATGTTGGTTTCAAGCGCCCAGGGTTCTAAGCTGGATAAACGAATTTCTACCAAAGGAAACAAATGTCTGAAAGGGTCAGAGAGGCCAAGGGAAAATGTGATTCTGCTTACTCAGCCTCAGAAAGCCAACACCTGCACCTGCTCTGTCGGCCCAAATTTTTATTCTTTAGAAAGGTCCAAATGAAGTGCTTAACTGGGCCTTTCTGAGTATCATTTCATCAAACACCTGTACGTTTTAAAGCTAACAAAGAAAGGGTAGGAAAGACAATATGCTGGGTCCCCACCTAGGGCATAAATGTCCAGTTTGCCCCAGTCTCTGAGCACCCTTGTGTCTCAGCAGTTGTATCAGGCTCAGGACTATCAGTTTTGTCCCAGGCATCCTCTGTAGGCAGCTGCTGAGCCCTCCGGCCAGAGCCCCCAGGGAGGGCCCTCAGGACACCCCACAGTGCCACTTGTGCAGGTTGTCATCACATTCCGGCAGTACCCCTCCCCAGCAGTCTGGGAATTGCCCTGCATAGAGGAACATCTCAGGTGTGCTGCCACAGCCGGAAGCGAATATTGTCAGAAGGATTTTAATTTCCTTTTCTCACTCTTTGCAGAATTGCTTTGCAGATATTCTCACCCAGGTACCTTTGAAGGCAAAGAACAGTTTGCCCTTAGGCAAAGAGCTCCTGAGGCCAGTTACCAGCTCCTATATCTGCAGTGGCGGGCACATTATACAAAACAATTTGGCTTTCAAGGTCAGTGTCCAGGATTAGAGAACCATCCATGTGGGAAGGGGGGAAGCCAGCATTACTGCTGCCAGGAGAGCTCAACTGCCTATAGCTTTTCCATCCTACCATATGCTTGTCCAGTTATAAACGAATAGTTATTGGAGCTGGAGGGAAATTACACATTAAAAGGTCTTGAAGATTAAATAGGAATTTTCCCTTCAGGTATTTCACGAAAACCTTAGAAAAGATCCACAAAGGAGTCAGGAATGGCTATTCCTGATACCAGAAAGACATTATAGTGCTTTGTGATGCCAATTAAATGGCAGTGTTATGACAAATGGCACATAAAATTATCTTTAAAATTTTTATTGGATAGAAAACTTTTAAGTAGAAATAAAAAAATACTGTAAATAAAGTGCTGCCTGAGTTGTTAACTCATGGTTTTGAGTGAAATATGTATTTCTTTTTCTTTCTTTTATTGGACCTTCTCTAGGGATATAAATAATTTCTTCATTTTTGCATGCACTTACCATCTTTTTCCTACCAATTAACATAATTTTTCATGTCTTTTACATTACAGAAATTATAATAGTACACCACCATAGCCAATGTGGTATCTCTATTGTGCTATAACTGTACCTAAGGAGTGACAGCAGGGCACATCCATAATGCCCTTGTGCTGAATCTGTTCTAGATGTTCTTTCTCAGTTTAAACTTTCTCACAGGCTTAATCCAGATCTCACTTAAGGCAGAAAGAGTTTTGGAGAATCATAGAATTATAGAAGCACAGAATATCCTGAGTTGTAAGGGACCCAACATCATTGAGTCAAGCTCCTGGCCCTGCAAAGGACAACCCAAAGAATCATGTCATGTGCCTGAGAGCATCGTCCAAGCACTTCTAGAACTCTGTCAGGCTTGGTGCTATGACAACCTCTCTGGAAACCCTGCTCCAGTGCCCAACCACCCTCTGGATGAAGAATCTTTTCATAATATCTAACCTATGAATTCACAAGAAAATGTTAATTTAATTATTTTTTAGCCACAATGACTCAAGAAGACCATTTATCCACAGCACTTCATCTAGAGATGAAGTACTACTCTACTACTCACCTACCCTAACTTTCTAAAAGACTGAGATTCGAGCTGAAAGGAATCCTCTGCTGCTCGAGTAGGCTGTTTTACAGTTTCTCCCATTACAGCTGCTCTGCTTCCTTTGAAAGGCTACAACATTCATCTTTCACTGGAAAGAAGAAAAAAACAGGAATTTTCATGGTAAATTACCTAAAGTTTTCTTTGGCCTTTTAAACCTGTGATTATTGTACACAATATAGAGCTGACACAGCTTCAACAGAACAGTTTGAGAAATTCAAACACTGAAACAAGTGCCTAGATATACTGTATATATCTTTGAGCAGAAATTTCAGTATTTGTCATGTTTTCCTAGCAGAAATCTCACTGGAGCTGCCTAACTTTTCTACAAATGCTTGGCAGAGTGACATTCTGAGCAACAGTATCACCTAAGTAAAGCCCTTTTTGTGAAGCTAACCCTGAACGCTTTACGTTTAAATCTATGGGATCTGCAGGAGCATAGCAGACTAAGGATCCAGCAGCATTTACTTGTGTACTTCAACACAGAATCAGGTTTAAGGAAATCAAATTTCAAGTGCTGCTCTAAATGCTTTTCTCCCACAACAGGAAGCTACAATGCAAGAGTGAGGCAGTGAGTTTGATGGATCGCCTGTCACTGACAGGGTTTGGCAATCAAGGAGCGGGTGCCCAGCTCAGAGTTACAGCATCAAGCCACTCACTGATTTTCCTCTTCGTACTAGCCTTATGTATATATGAAAGCAACATAGTATAATAATTATTGGATATTTCTATTCAGAACATAGCAGGGACTGGAACAACAGGGGTACTGCTGTTCTGAAATTGAATGCATTGGCCAGACTGTTTTAAAAATTATGCAGCACTTCATTTTCACAGTATGTCTTGGCTTAGCCAGAAGCTACATTTTGTGATTAGTGTATTCAGACACTTTCTTTTCTTTATGTTCAGAATCCAACCGTTCTGCAGATCTGAAAAGCAGAACAAAAAGAAAAATATGCTTTTAAAACGAGTCTGACAACTGCAATTAAACCAATCACCCACTCAGTTTCAGATATTTGTAACATCAAGTAATTTAACAAACACCTTTCATCCATAACAGCTCAAGGCGTGTTTGCTTTAAAAGCACTTCAGTAGAAAATTCCAGCATTTCTCCCCCACTAAGATCCCTTTATAAAGAAGGTACTTCTAACTATAGAGACTAAAAAGGGTTGAATATTCACTAGTTTTTAATTTTCAATATGGATCACAGACTTCTGGAGGAACTATGCCCAACCCTACTACTTCTTGAGGGAAAATATTTAAGAACAGCAAAGAAATTATTACAGAATCATCAAAGAATATCCAGAATTGGAAGGAACTCACAGGTATCATCAAAGTCAAACTCCTGGTCCTACACAGGATAACCCCCAGAACCACCCCATGTGCCTCAAAGAGTTTCCAAATGGTTCTTGAACTCCAGCAGGCGTGGTCCTTTGACCACTTCATTGTATTTTAAACTACAAAGTAAGTGTAACTAGTGACTTCCACTTCTGTTGTGCTCTTGTGTATTCTTTATTCTTATTCTTGTTTATTCTATTATTCTTTGATATCAAAATAGATACTTCAGTTCCATCCTCGACAAATTGTCTTGGTTTCCATGCTTGGCAAATTAGTTAACCAGCAAAATTGCTGAAAATGTCAGTTTCTTGTAGTTTGCAGCCCTGTTCTGCAGGAGATCAAGGGAAGCTGAAACCTAGATAGGTATGTCCAACAGAGCAAACTGTTCTTGGGATGCTTCTTTGTAAATATTTTAAAAATATTTTAAATTAAACAGAATTGTTTTCTGATATATTCTCCATCTTTGTGCCAGGAGAAAATCTGCCCCAGGACATGGTTAAAGACTGCTAGTGTTTTTGCTGACATGACAAAGCGTGGCACCATTGTTCACAGTCTTTCTATAATTATGATGAATGTTTATCAGCTTAGTAGGCCTAGAAATTTATATGGTTTTTCTTTTTTTAACCAATCACCTAATTTTATGCCCTAGGGAGAGTAGAATCTAATATACTGAGTAGTTAAGGGTAGGATTTAAATCTTAGGGAGGATGCAGAGGCTATATGTTTAATCAATGAGATTAAATAATTGTAGCCTGATGAAGCATCTGTTTAAGTCAAAAGCACTTTATTAGCTGCATTCCTGCCAGCATTTCTTTCTCTGGCAGGCATTGGTTGTGCCTTTGTGGCAGGAGCTGAGTCGAGGACTATGCAAATGAAGATCAGCTGTGTGTCATAATAAATAAATAAAGGTATAGGAAAATGAGATAGAAAACGCTGACGAACACACACAACAGCAAGAACTCTCACCTGCATATTATTAGTACTATGACGTCACTAGAATGAAAATAATTATAGAAAGAAAATTATTTTCATTCCCAAGACAATTTCGAGAAACATGGGATGCAGATTAGAACCCTTATACGTTATGAATAAACTGGAATGGTAGATTTAAATATTTATTACTTTATTTTTAATTTCCCCAACAAAATAATGCACTTAAGTGGACTAAATGTGTGGATCATAGATAGATCTCTATAAAAATGTAACTTATGAAGCAATTTTTAAATTTTTGAATAGAAGATGGTTTACCATGTAAAACGTCCTATTATTTCTACTTCTCTCTCTCTCCATATTAAAATCTAAATTCTATAATGCATAGTTTCAAAGATAACATATGTGTAGCAGATAAAGAACATAGTTCACACAGCGAACACAGTGCAGATTCCCTGAATTGAGTTTCTGAGTGGATTACTGAAGAATATCTAAATTCAAAAGTGGTACTGCAAAGATCTCATTTAAAAAACAAACAAACAAAACACCTCCAAACAACAAATAACCAAAACCAAAACAACAACAAAACCCAAACAAAACAAACAAACAAAAAACCCACAAAAATTAAGATGGGATCCTAGACTACAACATGACTGAAAACCAAATGACAAATCACCCCACATTAATTCATTTCAAAAATTATTAAAAAAAGGAGTGTTGTAACCAGGTCAAAATTAATTTCTCCCAAAGGTGAAATAAAATATTTGTATGTTGCCATTTATAGTTAAACAACTACTTTTCACAATCCATTTCTCACTGTCCCTTTTGGTCTAAATAGTGGAGAGGTGAAGATGTCACTGAATGGCTGTAATCACAGGTAGGGCCTCGAAGTCTTAACATTGTGTTTATTTTCAAGTCAGAGTGTCATTAGCACTTCTAAAATTAGTCATTGTTTTCACAATTCAAATTCATTTATTCCAATCATGTCAGAGGTCAAATGAACAGGAATTACTGAAATCAGCAAATTTCTCCAAAACCCACACTTCTCAAGCATCACAGCTAAATAAATATAGTAAGAAAGGATAAATGATATGACTGTATTACAGTTCTTAAAATCTTAGAACATCATTAATTTTTTAAAAAAACAAAAAACAAACCCCTCTTGTTATACACCGGGAAGCAATATGATTTTCCTGGACCCAATCTGAAGGCCACTACCAAAGAAAAGCTACAATATGTATTAAATTATGCTGTTTTCCACTCATAAAGGTGAAGCTGGAATGGTGGAACACAACATTAGAGAAATAAAACATAAATTACTTTTTTCCAAATTTCTGCAGCAGTTCAAATCCAATTAAAGTGGTGACTACATCAATTTCCTGTCAGTGTAAGATGTGTTTCATGGGAGAGGGTATAGTGGGCTACAGGTGTGACAACACACACATACATGCATAGTATTTAACCTCCAGCTGCTGATTAAGTAAGTTAATTCTCAAAAGTTTGTATTTCATTAAACATCAAAATTGAGGCAAATTCAACTCAGGTATAATATGACAGCTCTAGCTATAAAGTTAAAACAAACTTTAAAAATAAAGGTATGCACAAAATTCTTAGAAGGATCTCACTATATGGACCTGAGTCTTGGGGGTGGTCCTGTACAGGACCAGCGGTTGGGCTCGATCCTTGTGAGGCCCTTTCAACTTGACATGTTGTGTGATTCTGTGATTCATTGACCCCAGATTATCACCCTAACAATTCACTGACAAGGAGCAATAGCACTTCTTGGATCTTCAAGGGCTGACTGATTTAAAGACTTCAAGCAACAGCTCTTGGATGGATGATAGTTGCCATAAAATATTCACTGATTTTAGAAATTTTGCAGCGAAGTTTTCCTATCTCTCTGGGACCACAGGCATGAGGATCATTGATCCTTTAGGGGTATGCACTCAGGATCTGAAAGCTTGCCAGCCTGGCTTGGCAATTACTTCTATTGCTTTAAAAAAAACAAGGGACAGCCAGTTATTGTCTAGCATATGAGACCTTGAAGAGTTTCCAGCTGCACAAGACTTTGATTTAATGTAATAGGTAGGAAATAGCAGAGTGTTTTGAAGTAGTCTGGTGTAGTGGGAATGGTAAAGATATTCCAATTCTGCTTTTAACTATGTATATCAATACAATAAGAAACACCTATTCTAAATTATGGAAGTAAGCAATAAAGCCGATGATGAAGTACTCAGACTGCTTTGATGAAGCTGCTTACTTTAAAAGGCTTTTTCAATCGAGCTATTCCCTTTTGTACAATAATGAGAAAAACAACAAAGCAGACCTGAACCTGAATCTCTCTACCACAGGCAAATTCTATTACTGAGTGTCTGAGCCATTCCCTTCTCTTTGGAGGATGGTTGTTGCATGGTGTAAGTAGTCAGAAATGTAAATATTGCTGGATAGCTTTTAATGATCCCAAATTATCTTATATACTCTCTAAAAGACATAATTTATTAAGAGAAAAGTTGTTCAGTGTTTAGTGAACTCAACAGATTTAGGAATCCTCTGTTCAGGTACCGTCTCAGTTGAGCTTGGAGTATGGAACAAAATTTGGGTCTTCTGTTTTGTGTTGGGAAGTGTTTGAGGAGTAAGGGAGGAAAGCAGTGCAACTCTGAAGGCATTTTACTCTATTTAAAATATTTTGTTAAGCTGGATACCACTCATAATTAAAAAAAAAAAAAAAAGTTACTTGATTTCCCCTGGGGCAAGCAGGATATGTGAATCCTTCTCCCCATTCTGTCTGACAGAGAATAGGGGATATAACCCCCTAATATCTTAACAGGACACACTATTCACTTTCATTTGCTTTTTCCTAAAATGGCTTATAACTAAACCTAACAATTTGTTCCTCAAGAAGTTGAAGGAAACATTTTATTCAACCAAAAAGGAAAAAAAAATATAATTGCCTGAATATACCACAAAAATCAGTTTCATTAGCCACTTGTATCTGAACAAAAAAAAAACCCTTAGAGATATTATACATAAAAGTCTAGTCTTAGGTTTGCCCTGACATGGAATGGGAATTTTCTAAAGGCATTTACATTTTTGTGGACAGGAAAACCATTTCTATCCAGCTAAGGAGGAGTCATGAGAACATAATCTAGCTATTGCATGTGACAACATGATTATGCAGATTGTCTGCAGATGTGAACTAAAAGAGCTCTAATGAATTCAGTGGTGTTCTGCTGATTTATATTAACTGATGATCTCAATTTGCTGCATTTTGGATGAAAGATAGAAACAAATTGTCCTGATTATTTTTTTCAGAGATCCTAAAATACTTTCTGAAATCTCCAGTCCACATGTTCTGATTAAGTGCTGTTTTAGAATGTCAGACTACTTACCCCTGCACTGCTGTCGAAAATAACTGCGGAGTAGTGTTTAAATAGCAGGAGACTGTGCCATTGATAAAACACAAATGTAGCAAAACACTAACTCTTGAGGTGACAGCAGTAGATAAAAATAAGAGCTAGGTTGAATCAAACCCAGTTGGCTTCACTTGTACAAGTTCTCAAGACACTGTAGGTTTTTGTGTTCTATCCTCTAGTGATTCACTGACAATGAACCTGCTGAGGTTGCACTTCATCAACAGCCACATATTGGTTACATGGAGCCCAGGGAGGTTTAAAATGCAGAAGGCCATTACTGTATCTTTCCTGTCTTACAAAAACTTATCAAAAGAGGTGATGAAGAAATGGAACTGAAAATAAGTTTGTGTTGTGGAATTAGGCCCTTCATTACAATCCTTTCTAGTGAACAAACATGTTCTGCACTGTCTGAAAACTTCTGGTTGTGAAGAATCTTTTCTCTAGATAATTCTGCAAAATATGTTTCACATTTCCTATATTCAATCTTAAAGTGATATTATGAATTCAACAACAGTTTTTCAGGTTTTGTGATTGCCCATTGCTTGATGTAAACAGAGTCATTGGAACAGAACTTAAATTTGTCTTAAGTTGAAGGGAATATGACATCAGTTTCTATCTAGAGTTAGAAGAAACAGAAGGAGATGGTAACACTTCAAGAAGCTGAGCCTTGAATGTAGTTCTACAAAAACCTATTATTCTGACTTCACTAAACTTCTGAAATCCTTTTCAGGAAAAAGCAATGTGGGAACAGCTCTACTGAGAATAAATATTTACCTACTTTCTTGACTCTTGTGCCTTGTCCTGTCATGCAGACTGATGCTTGTGAAATTGGTGTAGTTTTGGATGCATCTGTCTTCATGTTGTGAAGCCGTCTCTAAAGGAGAGAGCTCTGGAAGCACATGCTTAGAAAAGACATTTTCAACCATATGAATGTGGCAAAAAGCATTGCCAGTAAACAAAAAACGTTGCCAGCAAAGCAAAACTTCATTCAGAGGAAAATTAATCTTTGGTTCACAAGTAGGAAAACTTCAAGGGAATACATCAAGAGACAAACTTCATGGAGTTTCTCTTTTCTCCATAAGAATTATATATAAGGGTTATTTTGGATTTGTAACTCTGCCTGGTCTAATTAAGACCTGTCGGTGTTAAGTTCACCAATAAAGATCTGTTATTTGTAAAACCCACATGCTTTTATTTTCTCCACTTATACAGTTTTCTATTTCTCTGCTTTTAACTTCTCTTAGGAGCAATGAGATCCAAATTCTACATGGATGAAGCATTAAATCTTTATAGAAGCAGATGTTGTATGTGCACTGACTGCATGAATTATCAGGTACATGGCTCTTAAAGAGACTGGTGTGGTTGCCTACAAACATTATGTGACTTAATAAAATGTCTTTTATATACTATCAGGCATATGTGTGTTTGCAGTAGGGCTGTGCTGCATTACGTCTAAAAGTCCTGAATAAATCAGAGAAAAAGCTGGAGCTGATATTAAATTCTAGGAGTGAGAACATCTGCATTAAACACATTGCAACTACTAAGAGGGCAGTGCACTATCATGTCAAACAGTATGGTTTTGTTCATTGTGATTTACAGAGACTTTGTTGGGACTGTGAGGCCAAATTCTATGCAGAGGTGAATTGATACTACTGACCAGAAGAGTTCTGCTGTGCTGTTTACCATCACACAATGTGTCTCTTAATTAGAAAACTTACTATAAAATATAGAAATTATCATAGATTTTCTTATGCTTTCTATTACAAAACCATTCTGTAAAGCTATTACAAAATGTTTTCCATGAATTAAATAATATATCAAGAAGGAAAAGATAATGGAATATGTTGAAATGGTGGAATTATTTAATCATGAGAAAAGATTATATTATAGCATAAATCTAAATCCTATGGAGTGAATTTGGAAAACATTCCAGGTTATTGAAATTTAGGTCATGTGAGAATGGAAGGGTAAGACTACAATACAGAGAGTCCTCCTACAAAACCCTATTGTATTCAAAGTACTGAAGATTGTAGGAGAATGGCTTCTTAAGGTCTGTTTACAAACTGCTTTAGATGTTAATCATTCTTTCATGGTACTATTTCAGATTTAAAACAAATTTATTGCTAGTAGTTGCTGGGTGACTATCAGAGACAACAATTCACTTCAGAAAGCAGAGAGGTTATGGAAAAAACTGTGGGCAGTTTAAATACAGTTTTACCTGCCCAGGAATCATCTTGAGCATCCAGAAGTTAGATGTTTAAATCTGAGCTAGGTATTATGTGTGTCAGATGGAGAGAAAAACGGCAACTTCAAAAAGGGAATTCTTCTGGTCTGATGTATTTGAATCAACTGTAAGATACTAATTTCCTTCTACAGACTATAAAAAGACACTGTACTTTAGATTTCATGTCTTCAGCTATAGGCATTCAGAGCTAGATGAGATGACTCCCTCTTATTTAGACTGGAAGCTTTATTTACTGATTTATGGAACTTAGGTGTCACCTTTTTTCCCCTTTTGTAATTCCCCCCCTCACCATCTTCAGATCCACAAGTTCAATTTTTTGAATTAAGATATAAGGAGAGGTCCTGAGATCTGTGTAACTGTTTCCAGAGCCTTAGCCTAGGAAACAGTTTCTTTAGTACATGTTTTTAACTATTTTGCAATGTTTGTAAATGTTTGGAATATCAAACTAGTGAGAAAAAGCACTGGAATCTTTCAAGTAAGATTGGATTTTTTCTTACCTCTTGGTTAGTAGTGATTCCTACACCCATTAAAAAGCATCTCTGACCTTGTTGTTCTTATGATCAGGTGGAAAAACTGCAAAACTGGTTTTGAAATTGCTGCTGTTTGTTGCTAGTCACTTTAGAAAAGATGTGCAGGCACTCCAAAAGTGGCAGTGTCTTGTGTACCCTATAAAGAGCTGAGGGGCAGATACTTGCCTGAAATGCTCTTAAGTTTTAGAGACTACAACATGCTGATGGAATGCAGAATTAGATTCAATACTTCTAAATACAGCTTTGCCATTGCCCTCAAGTGGGACTGGATAAATATTCTCCATTCTGCCATTACCACAGTAGAGGAATTAAAATATTACTATTGAAGTTTTTCTTTAAAAGGCTGTTTTGGGAATTTCCTAATTCTTATGGTACACTTGAACATGAACTATTATATAAAATTACTAAATAGCACCTAGACATAAATTAAGTTATGGCTCATAATAGCTTAGATGAGAAAAGGATTTCTTAGTTTTTCTTCTCTTTATACAATTACTGTAGTTTTTCATTCTTGTATTTAGGATTAAGACTTTGAAGTACAAGATTGCATAGGATTTATTGAGATGTTTAATAATGGATATTTGAGAGACTTTTTTTTTTTTTTTTTAATTAATGGACCAGCTAGAGTGTTTAAATTTAGGAATATTCAAAGCCTCTGCCTATGGGGAAAGAGTAATTAAGTGCAAAGAGGTTTTAGAGAAAGGTTCAGCATGCAAAAAAAATATTTTCATACTACTAAACTTTCCGGAGCAGAGGAGACTAATATTTGTGTTACCTCATTTCAAAGTTACAAGTTTTCCTGAGATGCTTGGCATATACCTAATAATTACTGTAAAACTGCAGGGAAATCAGCCATTCCAATTTGCTTAGATAAAGTTTCTTTGAACTGCCTTCCAACACTGGACCCTATTCATAGCACGTTTCATTCTAACAGAGTTTCCACTGTCTGCTATTGAGGGGTAGTTTGCGTAAGTTTTATGAAGCACAACATATGGAATTCCACATGCGATTTGTAACAACCAGTGCATAAATTACATGCACTTTAGAATAGACCTTTATCCACAGTGATAAAAAGAGATGTGTGTTTCCAACAAGAAGATATCTTCACCAAGAGCAGTTTCCTCCTGATATTTTATTGATATCAATGATGTTTGAAAATATTTTCTGGAGCTTATTGTATATTTTGCAGTAGAACAGCTTATCAGTTATAATAATCATGTTCAAAAATTGGGAAAATTAAGCAGACTTCAAATTAAAATCCCAAATAGACTACTGCAGATGTCTAGCAGGCACAAAAAAAGGTTCTTACCACCACCTTTTTAATTTCTAGAAGAACAAAAAGTTCCCTTTCCAAAATTAATGGTAATCAAATGACAATCAAGATTTAGAATTAGAAATAGATCAATTACTTCATATGGTGGAAAAACTTTGTCTTCCTCTCCTTCACAAGAAACTGACACAATGTTGAAAATTTAAAAGAGCTTTCTAATACAGGCTACCATCAATCGTGTACAAACGAAACCCTATGTACTTTCGGCCAGATATATATTATAGAGAATGTTGCATACCTCTTTATATGCTACCTCCCAATGGTAAAGTATTTAACATTTATGGCTATTCTATTAAAAAAAAAAAACCAACAAAACAAAACAACACAACAACAAAAAACAAAAACAGAGCAAAAAAACCCAAGCTACACCCAGTGTATATAAATAAGGGGTTTTTTTCATGTTTCATACCATGATTCATACATTGATTGTTTTTAATTTCTAATTTGAAGAATCACCTAAATTACAGGAACCAAATTGTGAAATACATCCTTCTGTGATAATGACACATTACATAGACACAAGACAAACTAACTTAGAAATCTGTTCTACAAACCATGGCTAGAAGCAAAGCTGTTTTTGTTTTGATGGAGAAATATCAGAAAAATTATTAAGCAGTGAGATTTAAAAAAAAAAAATATGCAAAGACAAGGGGATTGTGAGAAGGTCTGCATCTTAATAAGATAATATTTACATATAACAAGTCCTGGAAGCTCCATATAAATATAAATTAATGCTGTGAAATAAAATTTTTAAAATAACCCATTTTAGTTCTACTTTCTTAACATATCAGCTGGCTTCTTCTTGAAATGTGTGTAATGACTTACTGTGAAAGAATTGCAATAGGAAGTACTGAGCTTCAAGCAAGTGTTCTCCATTAAGTTCTTTTTGAACCTGCACTTACTTCTAGTTCCCGTTTTCAACATGAACTGTAGACTGAGTCCAGTTTTCTCCTCTGACAAGCTCAGCCACCGGGAACCAGCCAAGATGACCCAGTTGCTAAGTAGCTCTGTGCCAGGAGAGAAATTCCTTTTAATTACAGAACCATGTTTTTCTCAAGCTTTAAGCTGAAACCATTGCTGAAATCAGCAGCAGCAGATTTGCTAGTGTAGGGATACTCCTTTTTCTGTTTTGCTTATAGACTTAAGGTGAAGTTGAACTCAAGTAGTTAACATTATTGTAAACTGGGGATGACTTGAACTTTAGGACATTAAAAATAAGAGCATATGGCTTTTAGAAACAGTAGATGCTTTATTATTCATTCTCCTCTTTAATATTTTAGTAAAGATTTTAAGCTGACTCTTAGTTTTCAGATTTCTTACAGATATTGGATTGCAAGCACAGTGGAAAGCAAAACAATTATTGGGTGTTATCCATTAAGAAGAATTCAAATAGCAACTGTTAACAATCTGTAACACCAGGGTAGTTGTGGGCTTTTCTCTATGTCATAAAAGACCCTCAAAGTTACCATAAAGCTTCATTCACTTTCAGTGTGATAGGTTACACATGTGAGGGTTTATTTTACAAGCAAAATCTGCATGTAAGCTGTAAAGTGCCTGAATGCTTGGATTACAAGATGGAAAAATAAACAACTGCAATTAAGGGATCAAGCATTCCAATATTGCTCCTATTATATCATGTGATTTTGTTTTCCTAAAAGCACTTCAGAGAAATATCCTGCCAAATTGGGACCTTTAATCTCTTCTGAGATGATCGATGATATGTGGATATTCTATTCAGAAAAAACAGCATTAACAATTTGACTGTAGAAAAGGTTTTCTGTGAAAACTTTCCTGAGTCCTTTGTAAGTTTTGAAGAAAAGTTTAACTATTGAAATCATATGTCTAGTTTAATGATTCATTATTTCATTTTCTAAAGGAAATTAAAATTTTCTTCATCTGGAGGTGTATTACATGCATTGAATTTTTGCCTAAGCAAGCTATTACAAATAAAAATAGATATATTTTTGAGGCTTCTGTAGGTTTGGAAAGCACCCATGAAATTAGGTGCTGTAGAGCTAACATTCTTCTTCAGTTTATACTACATTGTGCACTGATTGTGAAGTTCATGCAGATCTTGTTAGAGATGTTATTTTAAATATTTAAAAGGTTTAATTGAATATACCACAAAATAGTACTGTACAGTGACATTGTAAAGTAATCTACAAGAGGTGCTTTCAAGTGTTTGATTTGTAAAGTCAAACTCTAATTCTGAATGTAGGCACCCGATGGAAGCTTAACTAAGCAAAGTCTGTAGCGCTGGAGCACCTGGAATCTACCACTGATATTTTCAAGTACACATATTTTCACTAGTTATTAACACCTTACTTTCTTAGAGACATAATTTTTTTAAGTGCTTTGTGAGTGTTGACTTTTAGAATGCTGCATTTTCATAAATGTGAGAGATTATTATACTCTACATTCATATGTTTTAAAAATTCTGTTGCAAAAAAAACCCCCTTATTTTTCCCCACAAAACCCTACTAGACTGTGTAAGTGTTTCCTAAATGATTTCTTTTATGACTTCAGAACTGACTTTATTTTATAAATTTTATTATTATTATTGTATCATCATTACCAAAGTTTAAGTGGAAAAAAAACAGTGTTTTGTACTAAACTCACCTATTTAATCAAAGAAACCTACTAAAATGCAGGAATGTCTGAAAATGAAGTAAAAGAAGTAAAAAGGAATACTGCATGTACAAAAGGTACAAAATAGCTTTCCTTCCCCTCCTTTGCTATCTACTTGACAAGGCAATATTATTTGTATTTTCCTATAAGCACAATACCTTTAATCACTACTGAGACTGGATGAAGAATTTTCTACATCATCAACAGACTTTTACTACCTCAAAGTCCCAAATACCTGTCAAGGAAAGCTATATACTGATTTTGAGGGAATAGTGCCACCTGCTGAGCCAATATCTTCCACTTCTGTGGCACTTGGAAGGAGTTCCCATAAACACAGATTTAATGCAGTGTTGTGAACTTGAAAAATCTTCTACTCCCTAATCTTTCAGTATAATTCTTATAAGCAGGATTTTAAAATTAAATTTATTCTACTAGCACTTAAATTAAAGGCTAAACTGCTTGGATGTAGCTTATTCCTACTAATGAGTTTACGTACTCTACCACCAGAGGTTCAGAGCCTCTGTGATGCTACAAGTGTTGTTGCAATATAAATAATGAAGAACAAGTCTCCAGGCTCTTATCTAAGAAAGGTGCTCCACTCTTCCCAGATGAATTTTATTGGCAAACCTAAAGTTTTTTGCAAATAACTAAAGTAGGGGACTTGTTTTAGCTAAAGTTAAAATCTATCCTATGAATAACACTGATGTTTAGGTCAATGCAATGTTTAAAGCTGTCTTTTACTAGGCTAGTTATAGACAACAGGTGATTCAAGTAAACCAGAAATACAGAAGGTTTGTCTCATTTGAGAATATTTTATTTCGCAGCTTTAACTATGTGCCTTGATGGCATCAAATAACCTATGTCTTTGCTATAAGTTCAGTTAGGAAGCCTATAAATCAATAAAAAGGCATCCAAAGTAAATGGACAAGAAAGTAAACATTATTTTTAAAATGGTCAATTTAATAAAACAATCTGAAGCCAGTTCAAGGCAAGACGTGATGGCAAAGAGAATCAGTCTTTTATTCAGTTATCCCACCAGTTTAAGAGAAAGACAAAGGACCAATGTAAATGCAGTTGTGGGGTTTGCATACTTAAAAAATTGTGGAGGAATCAGTAGTTAAGGTTGCATTCTGTCTTGCACAGAAAGGAGATTTGAAAGCCTCCCTTTATATTTTATTCACTGAATTTAGTCTCCAAAATCATGATACTAAGTCTAATAGAAAATTAAAAAAAAAAAAAAAACACTCTACTTTTTAAAATCTTTAGTAACAAATCTTGTAGAGAAATATATTTGAATATTCTCATTTTTCATTGTTCTCATATCTCTTCAAGTTTCTGTTGTGTACAGTCATTTCCCATTAGTCTTTCTATTACACTTGCAGGAGAGATAATTAAGAATAATGAATTTAGGACATCTCATTGAGTGAAATGATGAGATTACTGGGCCAAAACACTCTAGATCTTCAGTGTTCAATCATAGTTCTGATATTTTGTTATTCCATCTATTTCTTAAGTTGTCAAAATGTGTTTCCAATCAAAACATTGTCTGTGATTAATGACTGAGATATTTGAGTTTTAATTTTCTTTCATTTTTTCTGCAGCTAATGATGTATGAGAAAGACCAGTCAAGGAAAACTCCTGCATGAGATCTGTACTTAGAAGTAAAGAATGAAAATCAGAACTCAGAATTAGGTGGAATTTTCATTCAGCTTCCAATATGAATTTCCTGAAGGGTTAGAAGAAAAAAAAAAAAAAAAAGAAAACATTTTTCTGGAATGATTTGAAAAAAAATAATAGTGATTTTTGAAATATTGTTTAATTTTGGGCACTAGCCATTAATTTACATTTGTTTACTTTAATGCAATGTTGAATGGTAAACTTCTGTCATTTGTTTTCATAGGGGAGTCTGAGTTTTACATAGAATATTGGTCTCAGGAGAAGAGTTTTGCATTTGACTGACTGAAACAGTAGATTAAACAAGAGCAGAATCATATTCTAAACTACAGTTTGGCACTTTGGAATTCTTGACTGAAAACTTATATGGAACACAGCATTATAGGCTGTGCCTTATTTCAGAATGAGCAGGCAATGCATTATTTGTCAAGAAAGCTTCCAAATATGCAAATATTATGCATCCATAGGATTTTATATGCCTTTATTTTTTATTATGCATTCATAGGATTTTATATTTTAGGGTAAAATGTGCCATTACATTTTGGTATAATTTTGTTATCCCTAAAGTTTCATTAAGATTTGTCATGGAGAAAATTCAGAGACCATTTGAAAACAAACAAATCAGAAGATTTGGTTCAACGGGATAGTTAGATTACATTTAAAGGGTAAAACAGAGGAGAATTCAACTCCCTACTCTAGGACTAGCAGAGACCTTATTCCCAACATTCATTGTTCTGTTGAAGCCTATGTTTAAGGATAAATAGTAATAATATAGCTCAATCCACTACTTTAAACTGAACATGAGCTTATGTGCCTTGTTAAGATGGGAACTTCAAAAGTTTAAACTGGTTTTGTAGATGGATCGGAGGAAAAACAGGGATATAATGGTTATAGTGAATCTATAGAAAAAGCAACTGTGCATTATTGCACATGAAAAAGTCAGTCAATGGCCCTGAAAAATCCATGCCTGACAGTTAAATCCATTGTGATCCATGAAAAAAATATGCAGAATTTAAAGGTAGTCTGCCAGCAATACATTAAAATACCTCCAGGTACATTAATGCACTACTTCAAATAGCAAAATCTCTTACATTCTCCCTGCACATAAAATCATCTGCAAAGAGCTTATGCGTTGAAATGACAGATGACTTTGTATTGAGACTCAACCAAAGGGATATTCAGGAAAAGCAGGAATGGCATTTCATATGAGAAAATCTGTAAGGTTGTTTTGGTTAAGATGAAATGTAATAGCTTTCTCTCTAACCTATCCTGTGTCTGGGAGAAAATATACTGCCTTTTAGAGAAGGGGCTTGAAAAGAATCGATCTCTTTCTCTTCTAGCTGCTGTGAGAATGTAATTTTAATTCAAAACAGTAAATAAAACACATGCACATATACAGGCACACTTACTCATATGCATTAAAAAAAAAAAAAAAAAAGAAAAAAACAAAATCACAAATTTCTCCCTAGAGCCTAAGCTGCAGCATTATTTGAAAATGCTCATTATTTGACAAACACTATTACACTTCAGGGAATGTAAAAAGATTTAGACCAGGAAAAGATGATTTGAAAAGAAATGAGGGAACTTGAAGGTGTTCTGTAAATGAAATCAAATACTGAGTATAGAGACATAGATTTCAGGCCTTCTGGGTCTGAAACTCTGTTAGGTGCATGAAGATTTATGTTTCAAAACTCTCTCAAGGCCATGAGAAAAGTCATCACCGATTTAAGGAGGAACATTTTTTTTTCCTTCCCTAGAATGTACACTGTCATACGTGTTACAAAAAAAAACAAAAAAAAAAAAAAACAAAAAAAAAAACAAAAAAACAAACAAAAAAAAAAACCAAAACTTCCTGCACATACTTCTCATTTTGCATATTTGTGCCCGTTCCCTTGTCTATCATAAACAGACCATAACCAAAATACTTCTCTTTAATACTGAGATAATTTTCTTCTTGAATTAAGCAGTGGCTCTTAGAAGATTTGTTAGGAAAAGGATTATGAAAAATGGAACAGGAGAGGGGAGGGGAAGGGAGGGGAGGAGAGGGGAGGAGAGGAGAGGTGAGGAGAGGCGAGGAGAGGA
>JAWWEE010000001.1:91668145-91712952 GCA_035221455.1 Xenops minutus
TAAAGAACTCTTCTCTACTTTACCCACATAAAGTTGTCTTGGAAAGTTTTTTCCCCCTCTCCTTAAGGCAACAGTTTGGCCTTAAGTAATCCCTCTAAGTAATCCCATATATCCATAGTTACTGAAAATTCACTGTCTGTTATTCCCCTAGTTTCTCTTTATGTGCTATCCAGAAAAACTAGTCGGTCAGCCGTCTCCTTGTATTCTAGAAAGGAATTTTATTATTATTACCTGTGAAGCAGTAGGAGATCACTAAATATTGCAATAGAAAAACTTGAGTTGGGCAAATATAAATTGGTATTCATCATTATTTCTCAAAATGCAGGAGTTATATGTGGGCCCAAGAAAGTAAGAAGATATGAATCAGTATATCCCCTTTTTTACTTGAATATATAGGTAAAAATTTCCCTAGAAACACTGAAGATGTTTATGTGATGTTGTTTATGTTACACTGCTATGTGATTGCTTTGGAGATGAAGGATGGGTGCAAGGTGTACTACTGAAAAGTCATTGTCAAAATTACATGTATGAGAATAGCAAAGAAGTGCTAGTGCAATTTAGAGAACAACTCACATCTCAATTAAATATCCCACAGGTGTAGAGTTAGCTAATGCCATGCCATCTCCAAGAACAATAAAAACTCATCTGCCTGTCCAGTTGCTGCCTCCCTCCTTCTTGGAACAAAACTGTAAGGTAAGGCTGAGGAGGTTGGACTCAACTCTACTTCATCGGCAAAGAAAGTGACATAAACCAGGACAGAATATATTTTTCAGAATGTTCGTGAAACCTAAAGGTCCCCACAGATATTTTCCCTTTAATGTGCAAAGTCTGTGAGAATCTAAAGAAGTCATGACTAAGTTACCTGAGTCAGATTTTAGAAAATGGCAGCTTCAGAGCAGTATCTCTTAAACTTCTGTCATCAGGCTCAGAGAGAAAACCAGCATATGCTCAAAACCTCTATAAGCACATGCAAGTTAATTTTTTTTCTCTCTCTCTTTTCATATCAATAAAGATAATCTATGTGGCAAGAAATGCAAAAGACAACCTGGTGTCATACTACCATTTCCACAGAATGAACAAGGGATTGCCTGATCCAGGAACCTGGGAGGAGTTCGTGGAGAAATTCATAACTGGAAAAGGTGATGAACTGCAATCAGTTGTATAAGAGATTTTGTTAATTTTAAAAGTGCATAGCAATGATTTCTTTATTTGAACTATGGTTTAAAATCCAGTGCTGACACTCTATGGAATTATATATACTGAAGATGTTTCAGTCATAATTTATCTTCATTCACAAGTTTTTGTTAGTACCTAAAGGATTAATAAATCTATCTTTACACTCCCACTTTGGGAAGAAAGTAAACAAAACCTAACCACTACTCTTTATTCTCTGATCATTCAGAAACCTGTATGATGATTTTCAGGCTTAATCTCTTCTCTCTGACTTTAAAAAAAGCCAGATAAAAAGGAACAGCAGTTTAATTGGTTTTACTCTAACATGATATACAAGAAACTAAGGGTTAATTTTGTTAGAAATGTGCAGTGTGAATTTTAGATAACAAAGTCTTTTTACATAAATTAGTCTATCTAAAAATCAGGTATCCGAACAAAAGACAGTTATCTAAGGGCAGGCAACCCCAGAAGCTGATTCTTCCCTTTCTAAAAGAGGTGCCCATATCATGTAATATCCAAGAAAGAAAACCTGGTCAGGTGGGTGGCAGTTTATAGCTTGGGTTGTTAAAGCTTCCCTAGGTCCTTAATAATTTTGCCATCATATAGGCCTAGAAACAACACTGACTGGACCAGCATGAGAGTCTCATATCTAAAGGATACCTTGAGTCTTGTGCTTGACCAGCTCAGCTTGGGAACCATCTGTCCCAGTGCAGTCCTAGCTAATGATCTTGGTACTTGCTGGAGAGAAAAGGGCACTTCTGATAGTACACCAAATATTTAAACCAGTTAGACTCATGGAATAATATAAGCTGGAAGAGACTTTTGGTGTCCATCTGATCCAAACCCCTGCTCAAACCAGGGCCAGTTAAGACCAGCCTTGTCCAGCTGATGAGATGAATCACTGGAAATGTCTGTTTCTTTCCATTGACTGCAAAGACAGCCTGGATTTGTTGTTCAGGAGTAAGAATCTGCATTTTTTGCCCTCTAAAGATACACGCAGATCCTGCTCTGAGCATCCATACACCTGAGGGATTGATAACACAAATGCTATGACAAGCAGAGAGCACAGTAGCCATGGCCACAGTGATTCAAAACCAGCTGGGAAATTCCCAGACACTGGTCATGAGGGAATCATGAGTATCATATGTGTAAAAGGCAGTTAGGGCATTTATAGCTGCTGATGATGTTACTTCTTTTTCAGTGCTCTGGGGTTCCTGGTATGACCATGTAAAAGGATGGTGGAAGGCCAAAGATAACCACCGTATTCTCTACCTCTTCTATGAAGATATGAAGGAGGTAAAAGGCTGAATATATGTTGATAGAGCTCCAGAAATCTATTAGTCTAGTAGATACTGCCTACGTGCAAGTCTTGTGTTATAATGCCAGCCGTATCAGTAAACCTTACGAAAACCTGATCTTCTCAGTCTGAGAATTGCAGCTTTAACACTATGTTTGATTTCTTTGCTTTTCCTGGCTCTGTAACTTATACCATGTCCTTGTCTCTGCAGAATCCAAAGCAAGAAATTCAGAAAATTGCAAAGTTCCTGGAGAAGGACTTGACTCAGGAGGTTCTAAACAAGATAGTCCATAACACTTCATTTGAGGTAATGAAGGAAAATCCGATGGCAAACTACACTAAAGACTTTCAGGGAATAATGGACCACTCCATTTCTCCATTCATGAGAAAAGGTACTGAAGTTTGTTACTGAAATCAGCTCGTTTTGGTTGTCATGCTGTGTTGAAATAGGCCTTAAAGTAGCAGAATCTAATGCGTTGTGGATAATGGGCTCCGGGAAATACTGGCAAACTAATCTTTTTTATTTTTTTTTGCCTTGCTGTTTCTTAGGAACCGTTGCAGACTGGAAGAATCATTTCACTGTGGCACAGAATGAGAAATTTGATGAAGATTATAAGAAGAAAATGTCTGACACCTCTCTTGTTTTCCGCACGGAAATATGATTATTTACAATGGGAATTAATGATCTTCAGCCTTTTCCATGTTATATATTTTGCTTTTCCTTCACAGTATGTCAGTGTGCCTAAGATTTCAATCTCTCTTACACACACCACTGACTTTTCATTATTGTAAGAATCTCCAAATTATGCCAAAACTTAAGTCTCTCTGAAGAAAATAATTCCACTAGATACTTCTTCATTCCTCCCACAGTAACTTTCAGCATTAATAAAAATATTTCAGACATGTTTTGAGTTTTTGTCTTTGTAAAACTGCAGTTGATATTGCTGGCATTTTCAAATCAAACTCTAATAGAAACTATGAACCAACAGGAAAAAAGGTGTTAAAAGAGTGCAACAGATTGTATGGATAATAACCAACAAAAAAACAATAAACAAATTTAAAGGTGGTCAAGTATAAAGACAGTAACAGAAGAGCATAAAGTAGAATAAATTTCCATTTCTCTCCTTTTGAGCTGGACTTTACAAATGCTGTTGAGGTGAAAGCAACATTTCCAAAAACACCGAACATCCCTTACTTCCTTTGATAAAATTTGCTAAAGAGCTACATAGAGGCATTTATCTACAATCCAGCTTTAGAGACAGTAGTCCTTACTGCGTTAAGAGAAGAAGCTTCCCTCACATTTGCCTTCTCAACTCTATCATACTCTTCTGTTAACAGGATTCTGTAGAATCCTGAAAGTTGGTACAAACAAGGTCAAGAGTCAGTGTTGCATATACCATCTCCATCTTCATTGCTTTAAGTGGTCATCAGATGCATCACATTATTGCCTCCACTTTTACTTCCCTTCTAATCAAATATACAAACATCCCATTGAGGGCTCTGAGTTGCAATAGGGTATGGTTGATATTAGAAAATAAAAATCAGTTCCGCTTTAGCATTAGTACCACCAGACAGCAATTCATAACCCATTTAATTACAGACAACCTTTACCAATCCACTTTTAAATTGCCACCATTGAGCTTGGCACACAAAAAAGGCCCCAAAAAGTTCCTGCTTAAGTAGGTTTGCGTTCTGAATGTCAGAGGGAACACAATGTAGACTACAGCAGTTGAAGGAAAATCCTGTCTTAGTCTCATTTAGTCTAGTTTAGTCTAGCTTAACACAAAAAATGCTTGCTGGGGATATTTTCTCTTTGGCTTATGAAGAGTTAAAAGACAGTTAGAAAGGTATAGCAATATGAGCAGCTGTAAATATGCACAGTCCATTTCAAGCTACCTGCTTAATCCAAATATCTAAAATGAATGCAGTCCTCCAAAGGGCAGCAGAATTTTGCATCAAGTTTGAAAACAGACAAAAGGATTCCTGTTAAATGTAGAAGTTACACTCTTAGTTCCCGGCCCACTGAATTTTCCCCCCAAAATGAAAGACTCACTGAAACCAGAAATACACATTTAATACATTAGTGCAAATTTTTATTTTTTCTTAAAGGCTTTAGGTCAACAGATTCCTGCCCACAAACAATGGATATCTCAGTAAAATGACTACATGCGAAAAAAATTACCTGTCAGAGGCACTGCTGTTCATTACAGTAAGGCTAAATACCGGTCTGAGGAGCTTTCTGCTACCTGTCTGGTTTTTTGTTTATGATTAACTTGATTTAACATCTCACTATTGCCAGTATGAGGAAAAGGCGTTGCCAGCTCTCTTAGATATTTCCATTCTCTTGGGTTGCCCTATGAAACAACATGAGTCAGCATACTTTGTCAACCTAATCCTCATTCAGTGCCACAAGAGATATCAGTAAATGGAAAACTTGCTTAACTCGATATCTTGGTGACATTTTATGAGCAGTGCTGTACAAAAGGTCACACAGATGACTTATTTGCTCCTCCTTTGAAATCTCTGAATCTATCAGAAGTGCAAAATGCTGACAGTGGCTGAAGCCTGATCTGAAAGGGAGCTGCACAGCCACCACAAGGATAGAGGCACCATACAATAAGGGGCTTGTATCACCTTGGGAAAGTCACCTTTGCTCTTACTTCCTTAGGTAACTCTTTGCCCAGCTGCAATTCAGCTCCTATGAACAACAGATAAAAAGAAACACAGGTCGGAGTGCAGTTGTAGAATAGAAAAAGGGGGAAACAAATACTCGATGTGTGGCTACATAAAAATTAGCTTTTCTTACACTATTGATATTCTCCTTCTATATATTCAAAGACAGAAATGCTAACTTTTTTAACAAAATATATCTGGCAGGGGGATAGAAAAGTAGGGTGTTTCTATTTTTTATTCCTTCTCAGGCCACCACAGTTGAGAGAGATCAACTTAAAGATTCAGTCCTAATTTGCAGTATGTTCTTAACTGTGCCAGTGTAAAATTACAGAGAATAGTAAATTGCTATCAGTGAAAGTTATTTGATCTGTAGTTACCAGGAATATTTGGGAAAGAGGTTAATGGGCTGTATGCATCCCCCAATGGGCCTGGAGACTACTGTGGTTTGGTGTCTATCTTGACAGTATGTCAATAGAGATATGCCTGTGCTTCCCAGTAGATGACTGGAAGGTGTCCTCATCTAGAGCACCTTTAACTTCTATATGTTTAGGCCTGTTTAGTTGTTATGTACAGAAGAGCTTTAAATGATGTGTTTGTATATGGAGATTGTTTAATAATACTATCAAAAGTCAGTAAGAAATTTAATGTATTTTTATAGAAGATACTGTAAATCAATCAAGATACTGTAAACCTTCAGAAGCAAATTGTAGGTGTTCAGCCAAATTATTTAAAATCAATTAAACTATTGTCAAGCTTCTCATGCAAACAAGGGACTCTGTTTATTATGGCGATAGAACTCGGTACAGAACGGTATTAGACATATGTCCTGAATACACATCTATGCTTTATTTTCATCCAGTTACTGAGATGCATGATTTTACTAACTGCTCAGGTGTGACGTCTTCTATGCCAGTTTAAAAAGGAACTTGTGTCAGTTTAGCTAACGCAATCCCTCAGCAACTTCTTCAATGCCGATTGTTTCTTCTTTTATAAGAGAGTGTACATGCAGTTTTGATAGTGGAGAGTTTGTCTCAAAATCAGTGTTGATTAATACATGTTAACTGTTCACATGGTTCTGTTTCGTAGCTCTGCACAAACAACTACCAAAACAAATCCTTCCACAGGAATGACTGAAGATTTCTGCTTTGGTACAGGCTGTTTAATGGGGACTGCTGTAGTAATCCTAGAGTAGTTGTGATCACCCTTTAGCTTGGCTGTCAATAGCAACTAGGGGAGCCATTTTACTGTCACATGGAACGCAACTATTTGTGAAACAGGATGGAAGAAGCACTGAGCTTCAAAAAAAATTAAAAAAACACAGAAGAGAGCTGTTTTATCTTTCTAGCTAGCATTCAAAGCCAGAGGGAAACTGCTTTCCTTTTCACTAATTTAACTGCAGAGAATCTGCTTCATGCTTGGACTGAAAATCACGGTTTGGGCAGTTAGGAAAACACACCATGTACAGGAACAAGTTTTTATTTAATTTTTCCTATCCATATAGGCTATGGATATCCTACCCTATATTTTTTTATAATGATTTATGACAACATGTTCGCAAAAAGCCTTATCTTTACAACAATGTTAACTATTAATTCTGCCATTTTCCAGACACACATTAACGTATTTTAACCCTGGACTGAAACTTTCATTTCCCTCAATGAATATTGCAAGGTCTGCCTCACTGTAGGCTGTAAGTAAGCCTAGAGGCACATTGAAATCAGAAGTTAAGGCCTTCATACTCATAGGATGCAACCAAACTGTGCTTCCAGATCAAAAGTCATAGGCTTAGGCTAGATAACAAGACTCTGTCTGCCCTCCAGACCACAAACAGACTTAGGCACTGTATAGGTGGATCAGGAATGCTGTCATGCAGCAGTGTCCCATGGTTAATGTTGAAGAGGCAAATTACTCATGGATTATTTTGCAAAGGGGCTTTGGCATAGCCTACTGCAAGGGCAGTTGCTATTTATCAGCAGTGTGAGCTCATGCTGCCTTTAGCACTGTGTGAAGGCTCACAGTTGAAGTTGAAGCCATCTATCATGACCATGGAGACAGAGGGATTATATCAAGAGTCAGCTATGCTGTGTCTTGCTCTGGTACACTCCATATAGGTATAGGTAGAGTCCTAGGTTAGGCACCTAAAAATGAAAGTGACTAATTTTTCTTTCAGTTGTTAAAATTGGCCCTCTTCATTCACAGTAATTTGTTATGGTACCAATAACCCACACTTGTGTCTAATTGCTACTCTCTCTGTGTGCAGTTAAAAGGGCTTTAATATTCTTTTAACCATTAAGCAGGCTTTTATAGTAAGACCAAACTTCAAGTGCACAAACAAAATGGTTCATTATTTCATTTTCACTCTAATCTTTCAACAGGCTTGGTGAACTTTGCTGATGAGGACACCAAACTACTCACCTCTGTTTCCTATTGTAGTTTAAGATCAGAATTAAGGACTATGCATACAATTATTTTTTTAATACCTAACCAAATTCTTCACATACAAAGTAGTACTAAGAAAAATAACAACTTTTTTTCCTGTACCATCCCACTCCTGTAGGAACCTATTGAACCTCAACCCAATCCAAGAAAATGTCCATAGTCAGCCAAACAATTTACAGTTCATTTGCATGGGGCAGGGGGAATATATTAATTTTCCAAACAGAGAAGAATAGTTAACATCCTGTAAATTCATATGTTGCTTTCTTTAATACTAATTTGGCATATAGAAAAATCATAGAAGTAGCTCAAAGCAAGAACTCTGGCCTGGCCTGATTCACAAGCAAGAGTTTGCGATCTTCAGAATCTGTTGCAAAGGCAGATTCCACAGTGGCAAGTATTTAAAGCATCAGCTCTTCTATGCTGAAAACACATTCCCCAGCTGCAAAATTACAGTAATTTTCTCATTCTGTGATCTTTAGAAAATTCTTGCAGGTCTATTAACTCCAATGATAGTGAACAAGCATTTGTACACTGCCTTGATGTAAGGGCTAATCCCAGCCCTGCGGGACTTGGCTTCCCTACAAGAGCAGGATTGAAAACTTGCAATGCTCTGCCCCAACACATCTCACAAATGTCTTGACAATCTTGTTCTACATAAATGATGCTATTGAAAAAGATGAACTAATTCTCCTGTACAAAGATAAAAAAAATCACAGAATTTATGGAGCACGTAAATTATTCTAGTTTTTCTTACTTATCTTGTCTCAAATTAGCTGCATGAATTATTATGTATCAACTTACTGGTTCCTTCTAGATATGTAAGACATACAATTCATAAACTGTTTAAGAAAACTATGTATGACTTTCCAGTACATTGACAGTACAATTGACATTTTTACCCATGAAATATGGAGCAATGTATTTTAACGAACTCAATCTAAGTCAAAATCCTCAATCTTTTTTCTTCCAGCTATTCTAAAAACTTTAAGTCTTGCACCATTCCCTAAACAGCATGCTTTGCACTTTCTGTTGCAATTCAGGACCAGAACAAAAAAGCGCCAAGACCATCTCAAATTTAAAATATATCTAAATTCTGTTGCGCAAAATGGAGGGGGCTGGGAGGGTAGAATTGGCCTGTCTCTGTCAGGCATCTCTCTCACAGGAACAGGGAGCTCAGTGAGGGGAGGGTGAGTAGCCCCTAGCCAGAATCAGTTTCAGAAAGCCTGGCATGAGTGAGCCAGCCCTCAGTGCAAAGACATCTGAAAATTCCTGTGTCTTCCTTGGATGATCTCCAAAATCCGTTTCCTCATAGGCTAAGAGTTGGATCATAATACGTATTTTCTGAGGATAGATGGAAGAAACAAATTTACATGAAACATTGTTTTCTCTGGGGTTTTCCAAAAGAGAAGGTAAGCTTTCCTGAAGTGTTCTCCCAAACGACTAAATTTAGTTGGAGGCTGACCTCAAAGCACAAAGCTGTGCAGTATGGCACAGTTTGGGGAAAAAAGCTTTTGTTATAGAATAGTTTTGAAAGGACTGTATCTAGAAAGGTTCTTTTGAAATTGTGTGAAACACCCATGTTAGATCACAGCAGCATGGGTGTAGATACCGAGTTCAGAGAATCCTAAAGTGGAGGGGGAAAGAAATAATTCATCTGTTCAATGCTCTCTGAGGCTTCTAAGTATAACAGAAGTAATGAAACAACAGCTTCTTGCTGTTTGGTTAGGGACGTCTGTTCCTTGTCAGCAACCTCTGTGAGCATGGAACTTTATGCTCCTCCTACAGTTGTATACCTGCATAGATTACAATACACAATAAATATACATAATGTACAGTGAATGCATTGGAGGGGAAAAAGAAGAAAGGAAACAATTTCTGAGGTATATGTGAAGAACCTTTCTCTCTTTTGTCACTATTTGCCATTTGAATTTTGAAAGAAGAATGACTGTAAGCGGACTTGGGAAAATGCAAATTATTCTTCTCATAGCAGCATTTTGACTAACATGACCTTTTTTTATTTTTTTGCTAAAATAGATATTCTCTCATGACATTATAATTAATTTGGTGATATTCAGTATTTATTCAGTGAACCACAAATAGAGCAATAGGCTCTATTGTTTCTCTCATTAAAAAATCAATTACTTACCATGAAATGTGAAAAATAATTCAGGCACTACCAAAATGCATGCACGATTACAATGAAAAATGTGTGCCCTTTAAAGTAGGTATTGGTCCCTTCAAATACCTACTCAAATGGGCATAAAAATGTCTCTTAAAAACACACACATAACTACAAGCCATACTACCTGGCTTCTGCTATTTGCTGTGGGGGTTCTTCATATTCATCTTAAAATTCGCAGAATTGTTAGGGTTGGAAGGGACGTCTGGAGACCATCCACTCCAGCCCCGCTGCCAAGGCAGGGTCCCCTGGGGCAGGTGACACAGGAATGGGCCCAGGGGGTTTGGAATGTCTCCAGAGAGGGAGACTCCACGCCCTTCCAGCTCAGGCCGGCCCAGTGCTCTGCCGCCCTCAATGCAAAGCAGCTCTTCCTCATGTTGAGTGGAACCTGTCGTGTTTTAGTTTATTATGCCCACTGCTCCTCGCCCTGTCGCTGGGCACCACCGAAAAGCGCCTGGCGGTGTCCTCTCGGCACAAAGAGCTCTTAATCCCTCTGTGCTTCCATCAAGACATTAAAAACACGCCCTTAAACCGCGATGTTCCTGCCTGAGCACCTTGCCCCTCGCCGGCGGTGCCAGAGAGATCGCGGGCAGCGCCGCGCTCCCCCCGGCAGCCCCTCAGGAGCCTCCCCAGGAGCCCCTCCGGGAGCCCCCCCAGGAGCCCCTCAGCAGCCCCCCCAAAAGCCGGGCCAGCCGGGCCGCGCCGCTCCCGTAGGGCCTCCCCTTCCCCCGCGCAGCTTTCACCGGGCGGGGAACCCTCCCTGGGCGGCGCTCCCTGCGCCTCCCGCCCCGCACCCGGCCCGGCCCGGCCCGGCCCAGCCGCGGTGGGGGCGGTGCAGGGTGAGGCGGGCCGCGATGACGGAGGCGGCAGCGGCAGCGGCTCCCGGGCGATGCGGCGGCGGCGGCGGCCCCACCATCAGCCCGGCCATCAGCCCGCCCCCGCCGCCGGCCGGCCCCGCCATGGAGGTGAGGCGGCGGGCGGTGCGCGGCCCGGGAACGGGAAGGGAAAAGGGGGAGGGAAAGGGAAAAGGGAAAGGGGAGGGCCGGGCCCTGCCTTTGCCCCTGCCCCTGCCCCTCCGCGGGGTCTGTGCCCGGGGTGCCGCCCGGGCCGGGTGCGAGGGGGGCTCCGGCTCCCCCCTGCGCACCCCGGGTGGCGGGGCGGGGTGCGGGGGCTCCGCGGTGCCCCCTCCGCTCTCGGGGGGGCGGGCAGGCCGTGCCGGCTCAGCGCTGCAGCTCCCAGAGGCTTTCACAGGCTGCGGAAGCGCCCAGGGCCAGCACGGGCTTCCTCCCCGGCGCGGTGAGCCGGGGTGTTTGCGCCGCCTCAGCCGCGGAACGCCTAGCAACACAAGCAAACACCACTGAGGGGACTGTGTCTAGCGAGGCTTTCATAAACACCAAGGCGCATCCGGAGGCAGCGCTGAAGGGTTTAAAGTCTGTGCATTAAGGTGACTCTCCTGCTGGTGTCTGAGCTGCTCACCTTCGGTGCCGCTTTTCATTCAAGTGATCGCAGTGCAAAAAGTGTTTTGGTGTAACTTGGTACGCTTGGAGCTGGTGATGTCTGGTAGTTGCACACCGCTCAGAAAATTGCTGTTCGTAATGGTCATTATTGCCAAAGTTCACAGCAAAGACTGATGTATTGCATTTATGCATTGCTTAGACTTTCTAAGGCTTTTTTCCTGTGTTAAACTACTGCAGAAGTAAGGGACACATAGCAGTTAAAATACACGGAACATGCTGAAGTGTGGCATGGAAATACAGTGTAGATAAAGGAGGCTTGAAATAAAAAAGGAAGAATGTATGTGTATATATATCTCACTAAAGTATGGAAGCATATCCTGATTTCAGACTGGTAGACTGGAAACTCCAGAATCCTTGCGGGGTTGTGTTGGCCCTAAAAGCATACTTAGTATCTGCTGGCTTGCAGCTTGGATGCACCTAACGAGTGAAGAGTTTAGGGCTTTTTAGTAGCTTGTCTTCCTTGTTGTTCTGTTTCAAATGGGCGAAGCCCTCTACATGAACCACTTCTGGGTTTTGTTACCAGAACAGCAAAATTGGATGCGTTGTTTAACACGTTGTGTGGTTCTGCCTCCGTATGTATTAGCTTAAGGGAGAGTAACAGTATTGTGGGAAAAAGATTCATCTGACCTTGCTGTAGTATGGAGAGAGGTTAGCTGCTATTTTCTAAACTTAATTAGGCTGTCTAAGCATACTGCTTGTAGTGGCAGTGTTTTGCTAATTGCACTGATGAAATATGGAGTGTAAATATTAACAAAGCTTTATATACAAAGAGAATATGAAACTAAAACTTTATAGCTTCTTTTTAATCTGTGTTTATGTTTAATGGGCCCATTATTTTCTAAAAAGTTTGCTTTTGGCCCATGTGATACATACAGAAGTATAACTGCCTTTGTCCTTGGTCTGTACTTGAACTCATATTTCTAAGGATGATCCTTTTTATTATCTGTATTACCTATTCCCCCTTAATTGTTAGTGATTATCCATTCTTGTAGTGTTCAGATCCAGTTTGATTTTTCCTTAGTTTCTACTATCAGAGTTTTGGGAGTTTTGGCAGAATAAAGAGATTAGTAAAATAAAAGTGAAGGTATATGTGTACACATACATAGACACACAAACATGTAGATATATAAAAATACAAATATTTATATGTATACCCCACCCCTTCACTGTTATACTCATGCACATATGACAGTATGAAGGAATAAGCAGGGTAAAGGTCAAAGCTTTGAAATGCTACCCTTAATATATTGGAAGTGTCTGTTCCATTTTCCTTCACACCAGCTTGGCTATATATGTTTCTTCATGTTCCTGATTATATATGTAAGCATATCTCATATAAATCACAATAAAGTAGCACTGAGTCTCCCACATTAAATCTGTGGAAATTTACAGCGCAAGGCATTATGCATGTATGTTAGAAATAGGAAGCCCAAAATTTGCAGAGCCTTGTCAGATAGATTTGTCAGGCCTGCATTTCTAGTGGTAACTAGTATGTTTCAAAAACAGAAAGAAGGGGGGTGTTGTAATTTCTTCAGAAGAGCCCTGACTTTGCACATCTTTTCAAATATAATTTATTAGGCCAGCAATTTTAGCCATAACCAAAGTGTTTAAGAAACAAACAAAAAATATTAGGAGTTTATGTGGTTCAAAAGTTCCCAGTTTGATTTAACTGTAGCCCCTCTAAAAGTCTTTTTTATTCATGCTTTTTTTTAATGTTTCTTTTAAGAATGAGATAGTGAGCCATGCTTGTGAAACTGCTTGTAAATAAAATTATTTTTCAGTATTGTATCAACTCTAGATATCAATGGAATCATTAGATCATATTGGCTTGCACATTGCGATATTTCTATGCTGCTGTTCTAATAATCGTGGTAGAGCTTTCCCATTATGCTTCTGACTAGTCTTACCAATATATGTTGGTTTAAAATTTTATTTTAATTTTTTTCTTGTGCTCTCACTACATTCAGTTATTCTCAGTGTTTAAAGACTTTCAGTTAGTTCCTTTAGTAGTCTTATATTAAAAGGTTAGTTAGTGCAGATTGTACTTTATTTTGTTGTAGGTTCAAGATGCTGGGCAGGAAATGGTGGCGTCTTCCGGCACACCAGGATCAGGCAAATCAAAGGTAATCAGTCCTCACAAATTTAATTAATTTGGATAGCAGTAGTTGAAAGAGTTACAGCTTAGCATGCAAACTGTGACTAATAGGAAGACATAAAGGTATTTTTAACATTTCCTGTCTTCTTGAGAGGAAAAATTGATTTATAAACACTAGGATAAGGTTTCTTGGAAAACATGAGAAAGAAAAATCTTTTTTTTTCACATTCACTTCCTGTTATATTTGATAAATTATTAATAGCATCCAGTTTTGGCAGTAGTCTGTTTCATAATGATCACAGACATCTTTGCATATGTTGGAAGTAAATTTAGACAATGTTAGCACAGCACGCTATTTTGAAAATATTGTTCAAATTATATTACTGACTTGTAATCCTTCCAAACTGAGTTTTCCTCTCTAACTGGTGCTGCACAAGTGTGTGCTCCAGAATTATTTCAGAAAAGTACAGAATTTGGAGTAGTTTCTGTTACTGTACTTGAAATAACAGAATTGGATACCAGAACTCTTCTTGCAAATGTATGGTAAGAGTTTCTTGTCGTGAAATTCAACTTCTTTGAAGTCAAATGCTGAAATTTCCCTGTTTCTGTTAACCTCTAGATTAGAGGAAACTGGTTTCTCTAATATTTACTTTTTTTACAGCTGGACACATTGCCCAAAGAAGACCTCATTAAGTTTGCAAAAAAGCAAATGATGCTTATACAGAAAGTGAAGTCAAGATGTACAGGTACCTTACTGGGGAGAGAACAATTTCTGCCTTAATGCTTGGTACTATCTGACCTTTTCTAATATCAGTGCATGTTTTTGATAGGTGTAAATTCCGGGCAAATATTCTAGATTTTTTTTTCTGTAATTTCGCTATTTATTGTGAGAGGATAAGGACTGAATTCCTTTGAGGAAGAAAAAGAAGCATTGCTTTTGTCAGGTAGTAAATTAATTTTGATCTGGCAGTACAGCATGATGGAACAGTGTAGCTTGTGTAAAAGTTGAAGTGGGACTTGTCATTGTCTGCTCCCCATACTGGTGCAGGGATAAAAAGCTGTTGCTTTTCAGGAAGTACATGGAAAGGGGAATGTCTCTGGTAGTTTTTGGCATAATTGGTATGCTTGTAGAGCACAAGAGCTTTGAGATAGCTGCTCTATATTTGATCATCTGCTGCTTTAACAGGAAATTGTAAAATATACCAAACAAAATTTTATATTAACCACCTAAAGGTATCCTGTGTAAATCTGTGTTGTCATGTGCTGTCTATCTCCACTCCGCTGTCCACTCTGCTCTCCCTTTTCTTCCAGTGGCCCACTGCTTGGACTGGTGTCACTTCCCCTTGCTTGGAATTATAATTATGCTGACTGCTGGTAGCTGCCCAGTGAAACAATAAGGATATAGGGATAGGCTATACCAGGCTTTTCCTGAGTGGGGTTATTCATAATATCTTTTTTCTGCCTGCTGCCTATTTTCAGAGAACCAGTAGGTACTGAGTATCTTTGCTCTGGCTTAAATCGATCATGAAATAGAAGGTAAGATGATCATCAAAGGATTTTCTGTCTGTTGTCGCTCTATCCAAACAAGGAAGATTTGCTTTCTCAGGAAACCATGCTCAGTGTAAGGACCGGAGAATTAGTACTGAATATTTGTTCTCTTTCCGTTAGTCCTTTCTATCACTAAGTAACAAATAGCAATTGATGAAGTAAAAGACGTCTCTGAATAGAAGTGTTGTTAGGCACTGGATTTAGTAGAGATTTGCTACTGTGGTGGAGCATCAATTCATGTGAAATTTCTTTACTTTTTTGAGAACTGGAAAAAGAGATTGAAGAACTCAGATCTAAAACAGCTACTGCAGGAGCTGATGATATTATTCAGGTAGGAATACCTAATGGGTTTCTACTGTATTACATAACGTTAGCAGAAATAAATCCACGGAAATAATTTGGTGAATAGTAAATAGATTTAAAGCTGTTATTCAAATTGTATGGAATCAATTTTCAGGAATCCAAGACACTTCCTAAAATCTTTTTTTTTTTTGCCCCCTATTCTCCTCCCAACTCCTTTCTCCTCTTGCCAGAAAACGCTATCAGTTCTGTGAGGAATAATATAAAATATTACAATTTCCAGGGAGAACTTATCACAGCCCTTCAGTACTTGAAGGGGGCTTATAAGATGGGGACAAACTTTTCAGCATGGCATTTTGTGACAGGACAAGGAGCAATGGTTTTAAACTAAAAGAGGGTCAGTTTAGATAAGCTATAAGGAAGAAGTTTTTTTACAAGGAGGGTGGTGGAACACTGGAACAGGTTGCCCAGAGAGGTGGCAGATGCCCCATCCCTGGAAACATTCAAAGTCAGGTGGATGAGGCTCTGAGCAACCTGATGGTGTTGAAGATTCCCTTCTTATTGCACCAGGGTTGGACTAGATCACCTTTAAAGGTCCTTGTGTAGCTGCTTAGACAAGCTTTTATTTATTTTGGAATGACCGTTGCAGAAAGACTTCAGCCATGTAGAAAACTTCTGCAACAGTCATTTGATGAGATTAGAAACACATAATTAAAGTTGCATGTCACAAGAAGTACTTTAGGAAAGTAACGCAAATTGTTGTTACGTGGCAAGACCATCTGTCTTTTTCAAGGTAAGGGTCATAGCCTATAAAAGTGAAAATTGTTGTGAGAAGGAATTTATCAATTGGAGAATCATTTTGAATAATTTGGAGGGAGATTTCTTTTCTACAGAAGGGGAACTTGCCCACCACCACCTAGTGATTAAAAAATTAGCTGATCACAAGT
This sequence comes from Xenops minutus, assembly GCA_035221455.1. Lineage (NCBI taxonomy): Eukaryota > Metazoa > Chordata > Aves > Passeriformes > Furnariidae > Xenops > Xenops minutus. The sequence continues at coordinate 91,684,314 of JAWWEE010000001.1, forward strand.
ATGATTTTTAGCAGAACCAACATCATTGTTTTAGTCTACCTGTTTTGTATCAGTCTTACTTGGGCTGAAAGTAATTCTTAAAGTTGGACTGATGTGTTTAATTAACAAAAAAAGTCATAATCAGTATGTGAGTTCCTATATTTTGCAGAAATCATTGTTTCCATTGTTAAGAAACCCTTCTTTCAGTGATGTTTCTCATTTAATATTAGGCTCTCACAGAAAGACTGGATGTTGTACTTCTGGAAAAAGCTGAAAGTCAACAGCAATGCATAGCTCTGAAAAAAGAAAATATTCAAATAAAGCAAGAAGGAGAGGTACTGAAATGAGCCATGGAATATTACTAAAATATTTGAGAATTATGTTTATTTTCTAAGTTTGCTTGTTGTGTTTTTAATTTTGACCTTCTTCACTTACCTGTGTTCAGTCTTTTAAGAAATCTAAAGAAACATCTAAAGGCTTCATGTATTAAAGCGTATTTTCTTTGTACCCCTTAATTTATAGTAATAAATATAAAATTCGTATAAAGACTGTCTGGATCCACAGCTGCATTAGCAGCCTGCATATGTGATGGCTTCAATCCATCAGCTCTGCCTTTTCATGGGACATAGGAGGTTTACATTTAGATATTCATAAGAAGGAGCCTATCAGTCAAGGCACTTATATCGATAATCTCAATAATAAAGTGAAGAGGGAATTTCTTGCGATTGATGAACATTGTTATATTCCACATACTTGAATTTGATGCACTAAAAGTAATTTGATCTTTAATATATTATCAGGAGAGTTGCTAAAACTGAAGTCTGTCATGACCATTTCGTGAAATTATTCTGGTAAACATGATTTAGGACTTCGTTTTCTTTTCTCATTCTGCAAATGTTCTTGTTCTCTGTAGTATTTGAATTGAGTTGTCCTAATATAGTTAAATATTTAAAAACTATAGCAGTTTTTAAGACTAAGGACTCCTATATTTTCTGATTTGTTATTGTAAACAGTTCATTTGAAAATTCTATGTGCTAAATTAGCAGTATTTAATAACTTGCTTTTTTGTTTAGGCTGCAGTGGCTAAGACAGAAGAATTGCAGAAGCAACTGGAACAATCAAGTATTGACTCTCTGGAAGAAATAAAAGCTCTGAAGAGTGAATTAGCAAATGCACAATGCAAGCACAATGAGGATTTAAAAAAGCTGAAAATGGAATTAGATGAACAAGTAAAGAAACAAATGGAGCTGAAGGAACAGGTTGAATGTCACAGTGACAGTCAAAAAGAAGTTATAAGATTACAAGATGATGTCCAGAGAATTAAATCTACTTATGAGGAGCAAATTTTGTGTCTGAGCAAGCAGCTAGAAATTGTGAATGAAGACAAAAACAAAGAAGTGACAAATCTCCAAGAAAGTATTAAAACCAACTCTCAGTGTTATCATAATGAAATAAAAAATCTGAATGAAGAGCTTAAAAAATTAAAAATTGCCCATCAGGAAGAGGTGTCAGAATTGATGCATCAGATTGAAATATCATCCAAAGAAAATGAAGAGAAGCAAAATCAAATAAATGAGTTACAGCACAGTTTGGCCGAGAAAAATGCAAAGGATGAATTGCACGCTCATACTGACCAGCGTGAATACGACTTGGAGCAGCTGAAAGAATTCTTGAATAAAAATGTAGAAAACAAGACAGATGTAGCAGATACACAAGAAGAGCCTTGTATAGAAGCGAAAGTGGAAGCAAAGGTTCGGTACCTGGAGCATAGTTTAGAAGAACTCCAGTCCCAACATAGTATATTAAAAGATGAGTTAACTTACATGAGCAATGTCAAATTAAAACTGGAAGAGGAAATCCATCGCATAAAGGATGAGTACTTTCATGAGCGGGAAGACTTGGAATTTAAGATAAATGAATTGCAGCTTACTAAAGAAGATTACTGTTGTGTAATTGAAAAACTAAAACTGGAGCTTCAAGAAGCAAGACAGCACTATGAAGCTGCTGTAAAAGAGCATAAATTAGAGATTCAAACTCTGAAAGAGCAACACAAGAGAGAAATGTCTGAACTAAATGAAACTTTATTATCTGGTTCTGAAAAAGAAAAGATGGTATTGGTTTTTGAAATGCAAGAACTTAGAGAACAGCTTGAAAAGCTAACTCAGGAGAAAGAAGAAGCAGTGTCCAATTACAACAGCCTGAGAGAAACAATGGAAACTCTACAGGCTGAGCTCGGCGAATCTGCTGGAAAGATCAGCCAGGAGTTTGAATCAATGAAACAACAGCAAGCCTCTGATGTCAGTCAGCTGCAACAGAAACTCCGGGCTGCTTTCAATGAAAGGGATGTTCTTCTTGAAACGGTAAATCGCCTCCAGGAAGAAATAGAAAAATTGTCATCTAATCAGCTAGAGATAGAAGAACTTCAATGCAAAATTGTTAGCCTTCAGGAGGACAATAATGCAATAACAAGCTCCATTGACCAAAAAGAGATTACTGTAAAAGAGCTGGAAGAGCAGATTGTTGCTCTTACTGATCAAAACAAGACTATTTTAAATGATGTAAAATGCTTGGATGAAGAGAGAGAAACCCTTCGGGAAAGGTGCAAGCAAGAACAAGTTAAAATTCAGGAACTTCAGCAAGAAGTAGATGTTGCTAACCAGTACAATAATGATCTGAAGAAAAAGGTAGAGGAATTAACAGAGAGACTGAATGAAGCTTTAACAGCAAAGACTGAAAATGCTCAAATGCTGAAGCAACTGGAAAAACAGATTGAATCTCTGGTACGTGATAGAGACCAGCTTTCATCTGAAGCATTTGCTCTTCATGAGGAAAATCAGAAAATCATTCAGGAAAAAGGTGAATTAAGTGAAGAGCTGGGAAAGATTACATCTGAAAAAGATTATTGTTTAGTGTTGAAAGAGCAGTCTGAAAACTTGGAAAAGAAACTACAAATGATGACTGCAGAAAAAGACCATATATCAGCATTACTTGAAAATGAACAAAGGCATACGTCCCTTGTAAGAACTCAATTGTTCCACTTACTTGAACAAGTGGGGTCCAGCATTTCAGGTTCTAATGAAGAATATGATTCTCTTAACTTGTTAAAAATTGCAAATGAATGCTTGTCAAAAATGAAAGAAGAGCAGTGCCTGGCTCTTCAAAATGAGGAGGAAGTAATTCATTTGCGGCAGGAAGTTGAGAGACTAGAGGAGGAAAATGCTGCTCAATACAGAGAACATAGATCCCTGATTCAGGATTTTGAGAAAGAAAAGGGTCTCTTGAGAGAAGAACTGGAAGGAGTGTTGTCTGAAAAAGAAGCGCTTCAGCACGATATTCAGGAGCTGAAGAATGCCAGTGAAAAAACAAGGATTGAAAATGAAGATCTTTTAGCTACTAATGAAGAGATCACTCAAAAACTTGCTTTTTATGAAAGTCAAATACAAGAACAGAAAGAAGGATCAGAAAAACAAGATGACTTAAATTCCATTCTGGAACAAAAGGAAGCTGAACTTAGAAATGTGAAAGACGAACTGAGTTCTCTAAAGGTTATATTTTGTTATTGAAGTATACAGACTAAACCTCTAAAGTCTTCAGAATTAAGGTTCAAAAAATACTTTCAATTCTCTCTTTTCTTTTTTTTTTCTCTTGGCCTGAAAGTGAGTTTCCTTTCTAGAAAGCCCATCTAGCACCTCAAAGTCGCCTTCCTTCCCCCAGAACAAAACCAAAACCAAAAAAATTTATAAATAAATCATAATGCTTTTTTGACAAAAGTTGCTTGTACTTGAAACTTTCTTCCTATCAATAGCCCTCAAAGTGGTCATTTGACTAGATGGACTAACTGACCTCATAATTTTTCACCTCTAACTTTCCATGGCTCCATCTCAAACAAAACTCCTGCATGATCTCTGTTAGCTACTCCTAACTTCAGGTTGTGGGAATTGCTGGTTATGTAAAACTGACAGCTGCAGAACTAATGGTCTCCCATTTTTTGTCCTTTGACAGAAGGGAAAGCAGCTGTTAAAGAACTGGGATGTTTTGCTTTCAACATAACTGTGCTTTCACCAAGCTGATACAAAATTTCTCATAAAGACTTTCTTGGGAGTAAGAATGTAGATAGTTTTAGCTGTAGTTGAAACTTCTGGTTGCTTGTTAAGGAAAAAACATACCACAAAGAAATTTTTGTAATACTTCTTATATCTTTGTTTATAATACAGAATTTAGTGGAGACAATGGCTGAGAAAACTGATCAACAGTCTTCAGTAGCAGAGCTTCAAGAAAAAATTGGTATTTTTCTCGCTGTTCTCTTTTATATAAATGGTTTGGGTTCTTTGGATTGTTGTTTTTTCTTTTCATAATTGTTCTGTATTTCCAACAAGCCAGGAAAGATGGGGGGGGAGTAGATATGAATGCAGCTTTCTACAATATTCCTTCCATTAGGGATATAAAATATTGATAGCAACTTTAAGTTGAATATAATTTGATATTTCTTATGGCTTTTTCTTCCTGTGTACATCTGGCTATAGAGTGCAGTGGATTTAGTCTTTATTTTTTAAATATGGTGTGTCAATAAGAATCCCTAAGGCTGCCAAGAGGAGAGGGAAGCAACACCTTGCCAAAACTACTGTTGCCTCATTGCAGCTACCCCAACACATTAGCAAGAAAATGGTTCTGAGTTGTTAAAATTTATGTAGAAGTTAGGCAGGAATATGGCTCTTAACGTTAACTGCAATCGAAGCCTGAAGCAGGGAAAGGTTGTTCAGGGAAAGATTGCCCCTAAGCTGTCCATGTGTCTGTATGTTTTAGCTTCAAATTAAATTTAAATGTTTAACTGAATGAAACACTTGAACATCTTCCCTGTTTTACATTTTGTTTGGTTTTCTTATTTATTTTAGGGAGACTGGAAAAAGAATCTGCGGAAAAAGGAGAGAAGCTAAATAAAATTAAGGTGGTTGCTGTGAAAGCAAAGAAAGAATTAGATGCCAGCCGAAAAGAGGTACCCTGAGTGGTTACTAATACGAAGAATGTTCTGCATATGGGGTTCTGTTTTAATGACACATACTTCTTCTTAATAAGACGCAGGCTCTGAAAGAAGAATTGGAGTTGGTTCGATCAGAAAAAGATCAGTTGTCTGCTTCAATGAAGGAGGTAATTCAAGGAGCTGAAAGCTATAAGGTAAGAATAGTACTGCATTTACAAAAGGCAGACAACTGTCAGAAAATACTTTGGTGTTGAAGCATAGCCTGGATATATGTTGTTATTTACTTGCACAACTATTTTTGGCAAAAGAAATTGTGTCAGTGCAGTTGGATACCAAAATCAAGAAATGTAAGGTTCTAGTGATGGAACCGACTGCTGGCAGAAGAAAATAAGGCACTTCCTTTCTTCTGGAATGCTGCTTCTAAACCTTTTGAATCTAGCATCATACTTCAAACATCATGCATCAATCAATGTGTTGCTGAGGCAAAACATAAATCCTTAGGAATCCTTCAAAGTACATAAAATTGAAGATAAGTTTGAAAATCCTTAAGTAATAAAGTGATAAAGAATTTATAATTCCCTGTAAGTCTTGGAGCACATCTCTAGACACATGAAGCAGAAGCAGGTGGCAGTCAGCATTGCTTCAATGAGAGAAGGCTGTTCCTCATAAGACTTATGAGGAGCAGCCGAGGGAACTGGAGTTTTTTAGTGTGGAGAAAATGAGGTTCAAGGGAGACCTTATCACTCTCTACAACTACCTGAAAGGTGGTTTTAGTGTGGTGGAGTCTCTTTTCTCCCAAATAGCAAGCAATAGGACAAAAGGAAGTGTCCTTAAGTTCCACCAGGGGAGCTTTAGATTGGATATTAGGAATAATTTCATCATGGAAAGGGTGGTCAGGTGTTGGAACAGGCTTCCCAGGGAAGTGGTTGAGTCACCATCTCTGGAGGTATTTAAAATATGTGTAAATGTGGTATTTAAGGACATGGGTCAGTGGTGGGTCTACAGTTCGACTCAGGAATCTTTAAAGGTCTTTTCTAAACTAAGTGTTTATGTGACATCACTGGCCATATTACAGGCAGTCTTGTCCATCATTCTCCCCCCTCAAATACAAGACATTGATAACCTCAAGTGATTTCAGTGGAGGGTGACCAGGATGGTCAAGGGACTGGAATAACTGATGAGAAGTTGCTCAGCCTGGAATAGACTTCAAATGAATAGAATAGGAGCCGTGCTATTTTCAATACCTACAAAGGTTATAAATGGTGGTGTAAGATAAGACAGTAGTCTTAAATTGAAAGGAGAGATTCCAGTCGGATACATGGATAAACATTGTTAGCCTGTGAAATGATTGAGCTTTGGAACAAGTTGTCTAGGGGAGTGGAGCTATCTCCATCCTTGAAAAGACCTGATTGATCTAAGCTCTGAGGTACCAGGTCTGATCTCACTGCTGACCCTACTTTAAGCAGAAAGTTGAATGTAGACCTGCTGAAGTCTCTTCCAACCTGAATTATTCTAGAATTTCATGAACTGAAAAGGGTTTCTTCCAGAGTCAGTTGTGGGATAACGGCATTGATTTCATTGTGATACTTCTGATGTTGCAGTAAGACTACTCATATACTGAAATATCAGAAAGATAAGTAGGCCTCTGAGAAGAATGTGCTTACACAATATGTATTTTGTAAAAAATTCTGATTTTGTGTTTGTATGTGTTAAGAATCTTTTGATGGAATATGATAAGCAAGGAGAACAGCTGGATTCTGAAAAAGGCAGAGCAAATAATCTTGAACGTCAGATAGACGACCTCACAAGACAGCTGCAGGTATCATCCCAGCAGGTCAGTTCTGTACGTCATCTGATCTATTGATAATTACAGTAAAAATTCTGTCTATTAGAGTGTAAGTTTGAATCATGTCATTGTTAGTACTGTTTCATAACCTAAGTGCGTTTTGAACAGTGACTTGAAATTCAGGGTGGTTTGTTTGTTCTTTTTCAACATCTGATATCTTACCTGGGCCATGACAAAGGTAAATACATCTAGAATATTTGGTTTTGTCAGTAGAAAGAGCAAATTAACTCTGTCCAAAATAATCAAAATATGCTAGTAACTTTATCTTAACCTGTTTTTCTTCTGTTTCTTAGTCTGGTTTAAAACAATGAACAAGACTCATCTGTAGGAGTGTGTATCTTATCTGACAAAATTACACAGAAACTCAGCTTATGTTTTTATGTTTCCACTATGATAATTTCAGCATGATCAATTACGCTCTGCTAATGAAGACCTCGTGGCTCGTATTGAAACACTGCAAAATAATGCTAAGCTGCTGGAAACTCAGATATTGGAGATGCAAAAAGCCAAGGCAAAGGCTGACAAAGAACTAGAAGCTGAAAGGCTTTTAAAAGAACAGAAAACAAAGGTAGTACTTTGCAGAGATAGCGAATGAGCTGAAGCATTACTTTCACTGGCTGTGATTTCTGTTAGACCTTGGCAAATTGTGTCTTTGCAGATCAAGTTCCATGTTTTCTTTGTGTTACTTGACTGTTTCTTTTTTAAAAACTTGGTCTGTTCACTGAAAGAACTTTGCAAGGCTGTCACTTGGAATAGAGTGGGGGAGTGTTACAGAATGTGAAAAGAACTTCATAATCTTCTGGGTTTGTCTCTGGTTCCCAGTAATTTCCTTTAAAAAGAAATCAATTATTTTTCTACAACCTAAGCGTGTGTGTGTTTGTGTGTGTGTGTATGTCCATAAACAGATGCTGACATCTATTTTGAAATTGGACTGTGTAATTGACAAGTATTTAAATTTCAGGAACATAGTGGTGCTCTCCGAGAAATGGACGAGCTTCAGATGCAACTTCAGAAGGAAAAGAAACATCTGCAGAAAACTATGCTAGAACTAGAGCTGGCCAGAAAGGTAGGGCTGGTGTTTGTGTTAGTGCTTAATGGACTACCAAAGATTTTGGACTATCTTACTCTGTTGAATGCCCTCCCTTTCTGTTCTGAGGATTTTAAAGTCTGAGGCATGCAAAAGGGAAAATATGAAGGATTTTGCCATTGGTTTTGTACTGGAGAGCTGATATGTACTTTTGAGTTTGGTTTTGTTGTTATTTTATTTTATTTTTGTGTGTTTTGTTTTAACTGTGGCCTGTCACGAGTAGAAATAGGAACAGAATTTAGATGTCTAGAGTATGTGTATAGTGCACTATTCACAAATTGCCTTTATTTGAAGGACTGAAGCTGACAGACAGTAATATCTACAAAATACCTATTGAGAAAACTTAAAGCTAGCAACAGGTTTTTCAAAGCTTCTGATTCTTGTTTGAGAATGGATTATTTACTGACGATATGGAAACTCAATGGATGGATGTTACTTGTGGATATGGATAGTTAAAAATTTTTTGTTAGATGTGCAATATAGTTTTTTATATAATTAAAAAAGTCTTAGGAGACAAAGCAAAGTGTAAGCTTCATTGTGTGTATCTTGCAGGATGCTCAAAAGAGTACACTGATGGATATGGAAATAGCTGATTATGAAAGACTAGTAAAAGAACTTAATCAGAAGATTACTGATAAAGACAGCAGAATAGAAGATCTTGAGCAAGAAACAGGGATTCAGAAACAGAAGCAAGAGACCCTACAGGAAGAAATAAGTGAGTAAACTATAAATAGCAAGAGTCACTATGGTATAGTTAGTAATGGTAAAAAATGCAATTCAGAAGGAACTTCCTAAGTCAATGAGTTAGAATAAGGTTTGCAGAGAATACTAAACAGTTACAAATGACAAAGTAGTGTTGACTTTAAGGAAACTTTACTAGGTTATCATCCAGTATTCAACAGTTAAAAGCCAATTTGCCTGCCTGATATACTGTGTTTCTTACCTGATTAAGTTAATCATAAGTTTTGAATGCTGGTGACTGACAGAGGGTTTCACCCTAATATACCACATTCATAAAACTTTACTAGTTAGCTTGTGGTTAAAAATTTAATTTCTATCTATCCTTAAGTATAAGTCTTAAAACCATTTTGTTTATCTGAAGATCTTTGTGAGATAAAGTATGCTAAACTTCCTGTAAGCTACTTGTTTGCATCTCTTAAGGAATCTGTTGGAATTTGCTTAAATATTTTCTAGTATTTTTAAGGGAATATAGGAGAGGAAGTTTCCTTTGCATAAAACTGTTCTTTTCTGCATTAGAGTTACTTCAGTCAACTATGCAACAGGATGAGGAGAGAAATGCCAAGATAAAACAACTCCTGGTAAAAACCAAAAAAGAACTGGCTGATTCAAAACAAGCTGTAAGTCCAGATGTTAATGACTGCATATTCCATTTTTAAATAAGCATTAAAAACAGGCTGGTAGCCAAATTACTAAGTTGCTGAGGTCTGGGGGGTTTTTAATATCCAGGTAATTTTATCTTGCAGGAGAGTGATCATCTCATATTGCAGCAATCATTGAAAGGGGAACTAGAAGCCAGTCAACAGCAAGTGGAAGCCTATAAGGCAAGAAACTTCACTTCTTTTTATAGTATAAGGTTTCTCATTTAAGTAATAAATATGTGATTTGTATTGGGCAAATGGAATATAGGCTGAAGAACAAAAAGGTGTTATTTTTACTACTAAGTTACTGTTTCTTTTTTGAATTAGTTTTATCTGTTTGTTGCTTTCCCCAGATATTTTCCAAGTGGTTTTCTTAAAACAGATTTACACAGTCTTTTTACTCTTTCCCTTTCCACCAAAGGAGAGGACTGTGGAGTTTGAAGTTTGCAACTGGGATATGTTTTACAATGATTCTTTAAAAATGGAAGTTGTTTGGTTTAAAACCAAAAGAACACAACCTTATCAGCAAAAATCCAAAGTGTTGTCTGTCTGTATAAATTTTGTTGGTTGGGCAGAATAGAAATTGGATGTAGTGAAAGTAGCGGAGAAGAGAGAGAAGTTGGCTTTCTTAAATGCTGCCATACCACCATCATAACTTTATCTTCAGTTCTCTCTTTAAACAACATAATATTTAAAAATTATTACATGGTAACCCATGTCTATTTTTTATGCTATTTTTATTGGCTTTTAATTTTCTATTCACCAGTTCTGTGCAGGAGTTACTGTAGTAGAATCCTGTGTTTGCAGTAGTATGTGCCCTTATAAAAGAGAAGTTTTTGTTATAGTGAAGTTTTCAACTGACTTTTTCAGATTCAAGTGGCTGTGCTAACATCAGAAAAGCATAAAGTTCAGGAGCAACTGAGAACATCTTCAGAGCAGCACCAGCGTATGATGAGTGGTTGTCAACAAAAAATTGCAACCCTGCAAGAAGAATGCAGAGCAGCTCAGGTACTCTAGTAGAAGTAATCTTAGAGACTCTAGAAGGGAGGTTTACTGCACTCTCTGTCTGCTTGTCTAAAAGTACTTTGCAGACCTTATTCTCTTTTTGTCTGTCAAGAACTGGGAATTACCCTAGTGCTTAAGGTAGTTCAGTAGTGGCATAAAGGACAGGCCAGACTGTGTCCTGGTTGTCATATATCACTTGTGGTGGAACATCTGGACTGCACACTTATGTTTCCAGTAGGGAAAACCTTGTAGTGGTAGTGAGGAGTTGGAGTTTATTTAAGATGGTCAGCAAGTACACACTGAGGTAAAAGAGAAGTCTTTAAAGAAAAGAGGAGACAGAAGAAAAAGGAATATAATTTGTTTCATATAAAAACAGCTAACACATATAGTACTTTAAGAAAACAAAAAAAAGCTGTGAAAAATGTATTTGCAAGCACCTTTTAATATGCTGAAATCTGAGTAGCTGCTTAATTGCCAGCTGAACTACATGCAAAACTTTAAGGCATATTAGATTTTTGTCACCTCAGTAGCATAAGAGGGAAACAGAATTATCCCCCCTTTTTTTTCTTCACCTTTGCCTTCATTTAAAGCTGTTGATAGAACCCTTTGCTTTTAAATCTCTCAAATTGAATGCAGTGTTTGAATTTTCAAGTATTCTTTCACTTAGTTTGTTGAAGATTAGCGTCTCAAGTTTCACATTCTGTGGTATTCAAGTCCAAAGAAGCATGATCTGTTATTGCAGTCACCATTTTAATTATACATTTAAAAGAAGAAAATGCAGCAGGTGGTTTTAATTCTTTTTCCCATGTAAGATGCATTTAATTTTAGAGAAATAAGGGAGCAGTAGTCAACAGCATAACTTGTTAAGGGTTTGTTTTCTATGTGATAGGCTGAACAAGCGGCTGTTACATCAGAATTTGAGAGCTACAAAGTCCGTGTTCATAATGTTCTAAAACAGCAAAAGAATAAATCTGCTTCTCGAGCAGAATCTGAAGGAGCCAAACAGGAGAGGTAAAATTAAAATTTTTATATGCATACAGAAAAATATGCTCATACTCAAGTTATTGAGATTGCCTTTGCTGATTTCTGACCAGCAAGAGAATTCCACTAATCAGTCCTTTTCATCGGTATGGAAAATATCAGAAGGGTGGCAGTTTGCTTGCCCAGTTACTTTGGTTTGTGTTTTTGAAGGGTTTTTTTGTGGTTTGTTTGGGTTGGTTGGTTTGGTTTGGTGTGTTTCTGTTGGTTTTTTTTTCAAAAAAGAAAAAAAAGAGGCTCTTTATTTAATCTAACTATGGCTCTGCCTAGCTGAACAGAAGAAATATCAATTTCTACCATGTTGGTGCTCTGTTAGTTTCTAATGCCTGGGTTTATCTTTTTAGCAGTTATTTTTTTGTAGATTACCTGTCATTACAGTCATAGGGATAGGTAAGGTGTTAGGAAGTTCCTTATGAATCTCATGAGCAGAAACTAGCCAGCACATTCTGTGTAGACTTGACATGCCATTTTCTCTGCCATGAAGTACTGTAGCCAAGCGCTGTTTGCAACTAAGAAGGAAAGAGCAAGTTGGTACAGTTCAGCTGAGCTCACTTTGAACTTTTTCAGGAATGAGTGGTTTAGTGTAGGTAAAGTTCTGACTGCCAATTCAGTGTCATCAGTTCCAGCAGATTTATGAAATACTGTTGTTGAATCAGCTGCTATATGAGGAAAGACTTGGAGGAAAAAGTTACACTGCCTAAAGCTCCCTGAAAATCCTTTCAATTATAGTCATAAGACAGGTATATTCAGATCCATTTTGGAAAATGTCTCAATTCACTGTACAAGTCGTTTAGTTTCTGTAAATTATTGTTATAAGTCTTTGATGGCTACCCTGGTGACAGACTGGGTGAGATGTGTGAGATGTCAAAATTCATTTCTGACCCATCTTCAAACTACCTACAACTGCAGTCAGAAATCCACCAGAGGGCGACTTGTGCTTCATTAGAGGACTTTGGTCTTACGGCTGGGTTGAGGTTTTTAAGAACGTTCTTGTCTGTGAAGCAAGTAAACTGCAATGTTGCATTTTGTTGTCTCTCTTTTTTGAAGAATTTCAAGAAGTTCTAATATTGTTATTTTTTTGTGAGAGAGAGCTGCCTTGCAAACAAATTGGTCATGTAATAAACAAATGACAAATGGTTTCCAAAGAAATTATTTATAAGTATCAACTCTAAGATTAATGAGATTTACAGTTTGAGATAATGGAGATATCTACATATATAAATACAGAAAGCATAAAAAGAGAATGTGTGTCACTTAAGACTCTTTCTTCCTGGTATATCTGATTTTGATTTGTTTCTGATCAACTGAGTTTATCTGCTTTTATGGATTTGGTGTTGCTTTCTAGTCCTTTGCTCACAATCTACTCCAACCATTTGTCCCCTGTATTTGGTCTCATTGAACTGATGTGCATTTACTAAACAAACAAAAAAAACCCCTTCACCATTTCTAAAAGGAAACCTTTTCTACCAACTTAATCCCACAGATTATTATTCCTTCTGTCTTGTCTCTCCAAACCAGCTTGAAGTAGAAAGTGATACCAGTCATGCCTTCTACCCCAGTAGTTGTATTTCCAGCAGTTCAGATGGGATGCAGTAAACCTATTTGTACCTATATTGAAACAGGATCAGAACTTTGGTAATTGCTTCTTCTGTAGTCACATTCTAAGATATTTTGGTCATGGTGCTGTATTGATTTAATTAATAAATAAGCAATTTGGAACAGCTATTCAAAATGTTGTGGATATAGTATAGGTTCTGAACTAATGTAATTATTTTTAAATGTAGGTTGTGTATTTCTTTTTCTTTCATGTGCAGAGAACAGTTGGAAATGGTGATAGATCAGCTTAAAGTTAAGCTGCAAGATGCTCAGCATAATTCACAGATGAATGCTTCTGAACTCCAGGCATTGCAGTCTGAACACGACACCCTGCTGGAAAGACACAATAAGATGCTGCAAGAGACTGTTGCAAAAGAAGCAGAACTCCGTGAAAAGTACATTCTGCTGTTGAATAGATACAGATCTTTTATTTTGTGTGAACTTTAAGAACTGGGCATGTATTGGCATATAACTGTACCGCTCAAAAAAAAGACCATATTGTTAAGAAAGTTAATGACATTTTCAAAAGGATTGTTTGCTATTTTTCATGAGTCATCAGAAGTTTCAACAATGAAAATGAAATAGCTGATTAGGGAATTTGAGATTTCTGCTAGTTTTCTACCTCTTAACTATCAGATTTTAAAATGAACTTTTTTTAAGCACATTGACTATTTTTAAGTCCAATGCTCAGCACTACATTTGTGCTGTACTATTCAACTAAATTTTATGGATGTTTCCTATTAAAAAAATGAGGTAATTATATGCAGAGAAAACAATTTCAAACAAAATATCCAGTCCTGTGTCCACCAAGTACTTTCCTTACAGAAAGAACTGGACTCTAAGTCTGTGGTTGCCACAGTCTGAATTTGCTCTTTCTTTCAAAATAAAATGAATCTGTTTAATCTGTATCGCATCACATGAGTACATAGTACTTGAGTTCCACACAAAGGGTCTTTTCCTTGTCTGTTGAGGGTACAAAGAAGTTCACATGAAATATTCATTAAAAATTACAGCTTAGTGTTAGGAACTGTTGACTTTTTATCACTGTCTTTGTACAATTTTATCTGTTCCTGGTAGCCAGATGATGACTCACTGTAATGAACTAAATTATTTTCTGCATTTTTCTGGAAACAACCCATTTCACAGTAGGTTCCCTTTATACCTAGAGAGACTGCTCTTTGATAGGCTGGCTCTATTTAAGTCTTTATTGCTTCTCTGCTTAGTCTTTCCATACATGCACTTGTTTAATTGCTTGTGACAGTTTTGTTATGCTTCTGGAGTACCTCCAAAACAAAAAAACAAACAAAATTGGTGAATTACTGACATTTGAATTGGCAACAGCTACGTCCTTCTGACCTCTTCTGAGCTGAAAGTTGAAGCTTAAAATATTAAACTTAGCTTCATAGGAACCTGGGTTTTTAGAATTCCCACATAACTGTTTGGTAAATAAATCTTATAGGAAGTGGAGTGTAAGATAAGTGGCATGCCCTGTATAACACTATAAACAGTCATGTTGCAATTCTAGAATTTAAGAATATTTAGTCGACAGTGTCTCTATTACTTACATATTTTTCCAAAGATGTCTGAATTTTGTGTTTAGAGTTTATATAGCCTGGTGCATTCAAACAATAGGTAATAAGTGTAGCTTTTCCAGTCTTAAGTTTTCCCTGTAGAAAGAGGAATTTAAATGGGAAAAAAATTGCATAGTCATTCTAAGATAATTGTACACATGAAAACTGAAAGTTGCTTCAATCTCTAAATATTTTGAAATGTAAAAATCAGTGTTTTGCTGTGTGTTCCTTACCATTTGTGTGTATGCTGTTTTCAGACTTTGCACGATACAGTCTGAGAACATGGTCATGAAAACAGAGCATGCCCAGATGTTGAGTCAGCTGACAGCCCAGAATGAAGCTCTTCGGAACAATTTCAGAGATCAAGTCAGGAACCTGCAAGAAGAGCACAGGAAGACAGTAGAGACACTTCAGCAGCAACTTTCCAGAGTCGAAGCTCAGCTCTTCCAGCTCAAGAGTGAACCAAGCACTAAAGGTAACTTCCAGGCACAGTACTAGGATTTCTTGAGTTAATTATAAATTTGTGCACCTGAGTCTGAATCTAAAATGTGCTTACAGTATGTGATTCTCTAAATCACCAGAAACTTTTTCTGGAGAATCTGCAGCATGCCACATGAGTCCACAGATAACAAGTAAGGAACATGTTTTAAGGCACTTGAATGCATCCAGAGCAACAAAGCTGGAGAAGGGGATGGAAGGACTGTCCTGTGAGGAGTGGCTAAGAATTCTGGGTTTGTCCAGTCTGGAGAAAAGGAGGCTGAGGGGCAACCTCATCACTGTCTTACATATTCCTGAGAAGGGGAAGTGAAGGGGGAAATGCTGAGCTGGTATCCAGTGGTAGGATATGTGGGAAGGGTTCAGACCTGCCTTGGAGGAGGTTCAGACTGGACATTAGGAAGTATTTCCTTACTGAGAGAGTGCTCAAACCCTAAAACGGCCTTTCTAGCAAGGCAGTCAGTGCTCCAAGATGGTTTAAGAGGCATTTGGACAATGCTCTTGATAACATGTTTTAACTTTTGGTCAGCCCTGAAGTGATCAAGCAGTTGGACTAGATGATTGATGTAGGTCCCTTCCAACTGGGCAAATGTTACATTCTAGAATCTGCATCACTGTTAGCTATTCTGCAGTATCGGCATTGTCAGACAAATGAAGGGAAATTTCTTTGTAAATATTTGGTGCTCTTCCTATTAGGTTTTCTTAGGTTTTGGAGCATACTGGACATCTGCCTCAAGTATGAGGGGTAAAGCTAAAGAAAAAAGCACTGAAAGCTGTTTTGAGAATGTATGTTATTGGTATACTTGCCATTTGATCCATCTTCTTTAAGATTTTACTGTCTTCAAGCTCAAGTGTTATTTTTGTATCTGTAAAGTTACTAACCAGAATGTAGTTGGACATTTGCCAAGCAGCAGTAATAGTTTAAGAAGTTAGTCTATTACTGAAGCAGAAAGATTATTAAAGCACACAATATTAAAACAGAAGAATTTAAACCTCTCACAGGACTGGTTGGAATAAAAGCTAGTTCTGTTATGCATTAAAAATATTTGTCACTCTTATCATAGCTACAACACATCTTCAGAGTTGCATGAAGGTTTCATGGTCACTGAAATAAAAAATGCCAGTCAATTTTAGGTTCAGGCTTTGATTGTAATGATCATTTTGAGGTGAAAGGTTGTATTTTTGCATTATAAATGTTATGTGTGTGTCTGGCTTTCTCTTTTTTTCTTCACTTTTCCTCTCCCTGCATTTTGAAGACAATTTTACATACTGCTCTCAGTTGAGACAGTCACATCTATGAAATAGCCCTCCCAAATTCATTCTGATGACAAACATCAGTATGTATCTTTCAGCTCCAGCTGTTTCAAATCCAGCAACGAAAAACTTGAGAGAACGACGAAACACTGACCTTCCTGTTCTGGATGTGCACACTGTAGCTAGGGAAGAGGGAGAAGGTATGGAAACAACAGACACAGAGTCTGTCTCTTCAGTCAGCCCCTACGTACAATCCTTGGAACAACTTCTGAACTCATCAGAAGCAAAACCTGGTAGGTGAATCATGGCTTTTAGAAGTACTTGCCTACATAAGTTGCAGAGGTTTGTTCCCTCAAAATATCTGAGAAGGTTGTGTTTTCATGCTTTTAGATGCAAGACACAGGTCTACTTAAGTGCCACTGAGTTTACACTGACCTGAACTTCTGTAGGAGTTCTGTCCTTGAGTAAGGACTAAACTTGCTACAAGAAAATAAAGCATTGCTACAGGTTTTAGTGATTTAAAGATGTCGTATTTCTGAGTTTATAAAGGGAGAAGACTTGGATGAGCAAGTAAGTGAATAGTTGCAGAACTTCTTGTATTCTGAGTAAGTCCCTACTAGGGAGAATTAAGTGCTGATTTAACCCAATAAATGATAACATTTCTGTTCATCTTAATGAGGCTGGTTAGAACAAAATTCATTCATAGTTTTTTTCCTAGGAAAATGAATGCCATTATGAAGAACAGTGTTCTAAGAGTACCACCAAAACCAGAAAAATACATGGTAGCATCCAGTCATGATTTAAAAATCTACTGAACACTTTGTAGTTGTTGAGAATCTCTATCTATGGGTAGGAAACAAGGGATAATTAAAACCACATATTTTGATGTACTCTAGAACTGTTTTGCCAGTCCCATTCTAATATATGAACAAAAATAGCCCAGAAAATAAACATGTAGCAGCAGCATTGATGCCTGTTAAATCTGCAGTCTGACTTTGCATGAATTCTGTTTATAATGAACTATATTAATCAAGTTCTGATGTTAAGTTAGTATGAAGTAGATGCAAGTGCTTTTTCCTTCTCTTAGTTTTCTTTTCCGATGAATTGCAGAACCATCTCAGTGGCAAGCAGAGCTCACCAAGGATGAACTGATTCAGAAACTAAACACAACAGCAAAGAGTGCTGATCACTTGAATGAATTACTTCGAGAATCAGAAGCAACCAATGCAATCCTAATGGAGCAAATAAAGGTTAGCAGATATCCAAGAGATGTGAGGACAGTTCTAATTTCCATGGTCTGTTTCTTAGACCAAATATTTAATACCAAGTATGTTTCAGAAAGTCCCAGTCTATAAAACTGTGGTGATGGGAAACTTAGTTTTGGAGGGGCTTTTATTCCACAGGTCTAATTAGTGCTTCCAGAGTTGACTTCAGGTTTTTTGGGTTTTTTTTCACCATAGTTTCTACTTGGGTGGGGTCGGGATTAGGGGGAGAGGAGTACGGAGTAAAACCTTATACAAAGAAACCTCAAGAGTTTGGAAGTGTAATGTTTAGTAAAGGGTCTCTACTGTTTTCACTTAGACAAAAGCAGCAAATCTCAAGGGAAGCATTGTCTGCTTTCTCTTCCTATAACCTCTTCTGGCTGTCTTAAGTTAAAAGAAGATACATGTACTAATGTATGAGTTTGGTTTGATTTGATTGTACCTCCCTAAATTTTCTGAAGACATTTCTGAAGTTAGTATATTCTCTAAATTTGGTAAGCTTTGTTTTCTAAAATATTTCTTAATATCATCAGATCTCTTGATTTAACTGTTCAACTCTTACTACTCTTTATCACTGAAATTGTTACAACTACTGCACAGATTTTATCAAAAAATGTTATTTCTGATCAATAATAAGTTATTTCTGTACAACATTATCACATATTCAATTTTCACTAGACTTTTGTTTGGAATATGTTGTTATGCATGCATTCTTTATGAAGCAATAAGTGTGATTCATTTTTTAGGTCTTCAAAAGACCTCTGTTTAATTGCTCATTATATGAAACAAACAATATGACATTTTTTCCCTCATTTGCAGCTTCTTAAGAATGAAATAAGAAGATTGGAAAGAAATCAAGAGAGAGAAAAGTCTGTGGCTAATCTAGAATACTTGAAGAATGTTCTTTTGCAGTTCATATTTCTAAAATCAGGAAGCGAGAAAGAGCAGCTGCTCCCAGTAATAGACACCATGTTGCAGCTCAGCCCCGAAGAGAAGGGGAAGCTGGTTGCAATTGCCCAAGGTAGGTGGTATTCAAAATATTGTCACAAAGAAAAAAGGAAAAGTGGACATACAAGCAACTGAAGCTCTGTGTTTTCTGTTGTGTAGACCTTTGAGGGAAAACAAAACTTAGCAACATAATGCCAGTGGGCTAGCCGTAAAACCATTTTGCTTTGTTGGGAAATTACTATTCAGTTTTCAGGAAACAGAACAAATACCTTAAAATATAAGTAAAATTAAGGTAAAATATAACTTCTTTTGTAACAGGCACATTTTTAGGAAGACAACAGTAAGTTCTAAAAATTCAATGTGTTCACATTTTGAGTAGAATTTAAAAAAAATTTGTCAAAATAGAGGTTATTATAATTGAATTATTGTCTTGGCAGGTGTTCTAAACAGGTAGCTAAAGTGGTCCTCTCAAGGCAGTGCTGCAGCTCTAATACTAGTTTCAATATATTAACTTTAAAAGTATCTTAAAGAAAATACGCTTTTGCTCAAGAAATAAAGGAACTAGGGATGAAACTAAAAAGAGTTATTTTAAGGTATTTTTTGTCACTTCTCAATAGCCATAACTGTTAGCTTCATGTAGTTCATTAGCAACCAACCTAGACTTTATTTTAAAATTAATATAAAGAATAAGCACCATGTATTTATGTTGCTTTTAAGCACTTAAAACTTCTGAACAAAAGCACATTAAAAAGGGAAGCATTAAGGTACTGCATTGCATGATAGGCTGTGCATTTGGAAAAACTAGATGTTTTGATGTTGTCCTGGCCCCCTAATGAACACTGAATTTTTCTGGAGAAAGGTGATAAATGGTCTTTTTAAACAGCCTTGAATACCCAAAGTAAAGTGGATTTGGTGGTAAAATCCATGAACATATCTGTGGCAGCCCAAGAGTGAGTTCCCTCCTCAACAAGTTTGAGGACAACTTTTGAAAAAAGATAAAGGTGGGAAGGGGGGGCAAGGTCATGTAACCAGATAATTAATCTAATATAATATACATGAAGTACATTTTTCTTCTTCCTTCAGGTGAAGAGGAGAGTACCTCACGGTCCTCTGGGTGGGCTTCGTACCTCCACAGCTGGTCAGGACTTTGATAAAACAGTTGAAACAATCTTTAAACACATTCCAGAACTGCAAAGAAGAGAAATCTTATTGTAGAAGATCTGTTGGTGTTGTAGTGTTGAACTACAGGTTTTTATTTCTGTGTGTTCTTTCCAGTTTTTTAGACTCTTCTAAGAAAGAAGCCTGCAGTAGCCCTGAAAGATGGTCCTATACATTATGCTCTGGCAGCAGTGAACTATTTTTCTTGTAAATGTTAAAAATTATAAGAACAATGAAAAATGACAAATTAATTGCAAATTGCCTGGAAACAGAATTTGACAAACCTGTGATGGCTCTTTTGATATCAATTTAAAAAGCGGATCTTATATATGAACTGGAATAACTAGACTTTAAAGCATTTTAAATGGTTTCCAGTTGCTTTCATGTATTGTTTCAGCTAGCTAATCTATATGGTTAGTGTTACACTCTGCATGTTTTAGAAATATAAAATTATCTCCTCAGTGGTGATGGTTACAAAATGTAATATAATTAAGAAACAGAAAGGGCATTTTCTTCTTTGACTTCACTAAAGTTTTAGTCTTTGGGTTTTTTTTCCAAAGCTGGATTGAAAATATGAAGGCAGTTATTCACAAAATGTAGTGGGTGCATAAATCTCTATGAAATACAATGCTTGGCACATCTGGACATGGTACTGAGGTAGAGATTAATGGCACTTCTGGAGGTCTTAGGACAGACTCCAAGACTCAGACGTCCAAAGTGAGCTGAAGCTTTCTGAGAAAGGGCTTAAGCTATGTCTTTTTAACCTGAAGTTGGAAGTTTGTGGAAAAGACCAGGAAGAAATGTTCCATTACTGTAGTGATGTTTGTACTTAGATGAAAAGACTACTCATACTGACTTAGTCATATTGAAGACACTAAAGAAAGTATCTGAGTCCCTAGGTCAGACTCCTAACATTAACTTCTAAGAGAAAAGGATGGAGCTTTTGTCAAAAGATAGATTTTTTTAAATGTACTAATGATTGAAGGTATTATAATACCCTTCTCTCACTTCTCTGTGTGCACACACATCATTTGCACAGATTTGGGTTTTTTCCGAGAAAAATAAATCTCTACCATCTCTACTTCTATTATCAACACAGCACCTTTTTTACCTTCAATTGTCTTCTCCCCTTTACAGTCCATACTACCTTTCACCATCTTAATTTATTTGTAAGTTATTAAAATGCATACACGTGTTTAAATTCTGTTTACGTTTCAACCAGTCTTTCCATCTTTTTTCACTCATATTTTCATGCTCTCTGTGCTGCTTTACATAGAGTCATTCCCTGGTACACATATCAATACTAAACAGGATTCTTCCTTTCCTGCCTATCTTAGTTGAGGCTCCAAGGAAGTGATGCTTGTTCCTTTAATGTTGCCTTATTTGGGACTGAGATTAATCTGGACATATGAACAGCAGAAAGTCAACACATGTTGAGAATAAACTGTTCAGTAAGTGTACTTTTGGTTTAATTTTTTGCTTCTTGTGTATATTTCAGTACACAATCAACGCCAATGGGCTTTATTTAGGTATTTAAATTCCTTTCCATTTTAGGCACTTTTTTTTACTTCTCCTCCAATATGTGTTTTAAGTGGAACTTTATGGTTTGTGCTACCAGGGAAAACATTCTCTGTGGACTTTCAGATCACAAAACTGATAAGCAGTAGTGTGAGGGATGAGTCTTTTAGATGGCAGTAAGTAGCAAACATGAGGTTACATTTAGGCTTTCTTGCATTTGCCTTTGGAATGATTTACCATATCTTTAGCGTTCATGATTTGCACCAGATCTCACATGTTGAGTTCTAAGTCTTTTTTCACGGCTGGATTTGGTTAATGCCACTCGAAAGAATGCCAAAACATAGTGACAGGAGAGATTTGAAGTATGTATTAAAATAAGTGCAAGTCATTATCCTGCTGTGATACTAACAATGGAAGCACGTGAGTGGAAGGGTACGGCTTTGTCTTTCTTAGTTCACACTCCATTTGCAGCTGACCTGATTTAGTCTCCCTATTGCTAAAGAGCTGTGACAAGTTCCTCTTAAAATGTACGTATTTCAGAGCTGTAAATTATTTAACATTGTAAGCTGTGAATAAATGTATGCAAGTAACATCTATTACTGGCTGTATTAAAGACCAGTTGCTTATTGACTTATTTCAAGTCTGAGTTGCATGCTCACTGTTTTTAGTAAAACTTGAATACTGTACTTATGAATGTAGTGAACAACTTGCATTACTTTTTTTCTTTTTTTTACAGTGGAAGATAGAGATCTTATGTAATGTAAAAGTATTTTAATAACTGTTACTAAACTGTGTTCTGTTGCTAAGATTGCCAGGACTTAATTTTGTGGCAATAAACTGAGTGTAAGCAAATATATCAAAGTTTAATAGAGATTTGCAGTAAATGGCACAGAAGAATGTGAACTGGACACAGGATTATTTTGCATAGAAAACTTTTTATATGTCATATACTTGCATTTGTAATGTAAAGCATTGTACCTGGGATTTGCTTTCAGAAAGCAATGTGAAGTTTTAATTAGCACTGCTGCTTCTTGATACACTGTGGTGCTCATTTTTTGGAAGAGCATTGTGCTGACTTTGCTTTGTGGTTCTTTTTGTTTTCTTTCCAGTGCCATGTTTGTTAGAATGTTTCCCAGAAAATGTCACCCTTGCCCAAAGAGTTTATAAGCTTAGGACCAATTCTTGTCTTCTATCAGCCTGCCTTTAGCCCAGGCCTAAGGAGGGCATAATAATAATAAAAAAGATTCTGCTGTCACTATGCAGAGTATGTATATTAATTAAAAACCAAAAATAGGAGTAATTCAGAACTCCCAGACCTGCATGTGCACTGCAGCTGAACTTTTAACTACCTAATGCTGACCTAGAAACGGGTTATATACCATTCATTTTCCCTTTACCCAGGAGGGAGACCCATCTGTGCAAGCAAAAGATAGGAAGACCAGAGCTTGTCAGGCTGTTGTGTAGATGTGGCCAGTTGGATTTGGAGTTCAGGATGGCCAAAGGGAACACGTTAGAAATTATTCATGGGAGAATAGGGTTGTTTTTTTCCCTCGTGACCCTCACTCCCCGAAGGATAACTATGAGAATACAGCATTAGATAATGTTCTAAATTTAAATCTTCCCTTGGCTATCTCCCTCCACCTCTTTGCTTTGATAACAGAGGATACATGTGAAATTGTGGAGGAATGCTTAAACACTTTCCTTAGTTTGTATTAAGTGGCTTTCAAGATAGCTTAACCACTTGTGCTTCATTTGCCTTATACCTTGGCTTCACCCAGTGCATCAATACTTCCTCAACTACCTGCTACTTCTATTACTGGTACTGTGAAAATATCTCCCTTAGGAGCCTTGCAAATAGCAGTCACCACCCACAAGCTGAGAAACTAAATGTATGAAGAAGTTAAAATATATTTGTTGTAGTAATTTCAGAATTGCTAATCTGGATAGATAAGTGTTTTGGTTGGAAATAATGTTTTTGATGGCCTTTTCATGTGGCCATCACTTCAATAAAATTCACCTTTACTGAAAAGAGTGCCTTTCTTTTTACCTGAATGCCTGTTCTTACCTGAGAAAATGTTACTCAGGTGCAAGGTAGAAAACAAGGGGATGTTTACAAATGTATTAAAGAGATTTTATGAATCTGATATAGAATACACAGTTTTTACCTTGGAAGACAATAAGAGCAATGGAGTCATCTGAATGAATGGAAAAGAAATTAGTTTGTTATGAGGGTTTTTTTTTAGAAAAAAGGGTTTTTTTAAGAAGGGCTCATTTAAATTACTTCAAATGTGTTACTAGATTGACACCAGCAATGTGACAATATCTGACATGGAGAGGAGGGATGCAGAAGCTGTTAATGTCCATATTAGAAGAACTGCACTTAGTATGTTTAAGTACTAACCAGCTTATAAATCAGCACCCCTTTCTAACAGCAGTCAGCTTTGAATGAGCTCTTAGCTAATTCCCTGTGATAATTTTTCTTTATCTGCATAGTTGTCCTAGTGCAAAGATTAGATTCTCTGTGGATGAAGAGGTGGTTGGTTGTTTTGTTTCCTTAAGTGATTTTGATGTGTATCTTACCATTTTTTTAGGCCGTGCTTACTATACAAATACGTGGTCAGAGAGGGGATCATAAGCTGCAAAAAGAAGACATAATAAATGGATTTAGGAGTCAAAAAAGAGAGCCTGATACTTACAGTCAACTTCTAACAGCTTTCACATAAATGCATATATGCTAGAGGGAAGGGAAATAATAATCTGCTTTTTAAACTGAATTTTTCTAAAATTTGTCATATGATTGTGCAAGGATGAGAAGGTGTGTCTTAGTGGAAATGTGCATCAGCTACTGCTCCAACTATTCAGTGCGCATTGATGTTAGCAAATAATTTGGGTTTTGCTGTCACTTGAATGCCTGAAGGCTTTTAAAGAACCCAAGGTAAATGTAATCAGTGTAAAAAACAGTGTGCTCTTTTAGGCATAGGCACAATCCCAGTCCTCTTATATTGACCTTTCAAAGTGTTTTAAATTCATAGGCATTGGATAGCAGCTGTATACGAGTATAGAATTTAAGTGGGGTTAATTGTTTCATTGCTTGAAAATCGAAGATTTTTCTGAGAGCACTCAAGACTGTTTCCGGTGGGGAGGTACATATCAGCTCTTGGATCTGTTGCCGTTTGCACCACACAGAGCATCTCAAAAAAAAAACGTAGAAACCATTACAGAGTTCCAGAAAGGGCCTTTTACTTAAGTACTGGTTTACTATTGTTGTTCCCCTTTGTGGAGTTACATTGCTGATGTTTAGTGTTACTCTTGCCAAGGGAGAACACCAATGCTATCAGTTTGGCTTTAGCATCCAAATATTTATACAGACTAGGTAATGCTCCTCTCACAAGTAGTCATACATTTACTTAAGCCTGCAGCTGCAGCAAGCCAGGTGAAGCTGCCTTTGCAGGGGCACAAGTGGATGGTCCCTTTGCTCCATGGGCAGAGGGCTACAGCCTCTGGAATAGTGGGAACAAAAGCAGCTGGTGATGATAAAAACTTAAAACAGATCCTGTTGTTGATGTGTCAGCTCTGTGTCCCTGCCCTGGCATTCCCCATCGGCCTTTCTCTTGGAAACTGGTTAAAGCAGTTGTCTGCAGAGTGGTAGGGGACAGTGAATATATCCGATGTATCTTGCAGGTGGAGGATTTTCAGAAAATGCAGAAAAGCTAACAATAGTTTTTGTAACATTCTGGGAAGGATGGGAATTGCAGTGAGAATCTTAAAATAGAAAAATGACACATTAAAAATATGAGAATAATACCATGATTGCCCAAAGTCATTATTTCATAAGGTACCTATTTTGTGGTGCTGCCATAAGGTTTTTCTTTAGCCATTACTGTTTCTGTCCAATTACTGACCTTGTCACAAAGCAGAAATTTATGCTGCTAAATAAAGAATTTGAATGATCACTTTTGCAGGGGGTTGAGATTGATCTATAAAAGTTATGTCACTGTTCTTGCACCATCTCCTTCCCTCTTCCAAGAAATGGTGACCCCAAATATACTAGGTGTGTCTAAAATGCATGAAGCAGAAATTTGACTGCTTTTATAAAAAATAATTTGCTACTTGTGAATTCTTTAACAGCTTTGCTAAGGATATTTATCTGGACACCCTGAGCTCAAAAATTATTCACACCTACCTGCTCAAAGTTTCTTTCACTGTTGCTTTAACTTTGTATCTTTGGAGTTGTGACATGTAGAACACTGACACAGTTTACAATTTAAATCTATTGATTATATTAAGGTAAACAACCATGGGGGCTGCTCTGCTAATAGGCCCTCAGAGTCAGGGTAGGATTAGATTGGCTATAAGAAAGAAATTCTGAACTGTGAGGGTAGTGAGGCATAGGAACAGGTTGCTGTCACTGGGAGTCACAGAATCTTTTATTTTGGAGAAGACCTCAAAGATCATTGAGTCCAGCTGCTAACCTGGCACTGCCAAGTCCACCTCTAAACCATGTCCCCAGGTACCACTGCCAGATGCGGTACAATAAGTTCAGCATTTCAACAGTGATGGATGATGTAAAAAGTTCTGGAAACAGAACATCAAAAGCGTATATCTACTTTAAACAGCATTTTACTCTAATCTAGCAGGGAGAGAGGGGAGGGAAAAAAAAAAAAGATGCATTAATTTTGTGATTAATATGCTGGTCTGGAGACATGGAGTCCAAATTCCCTGCTTTGCCACATGCTTCCTTTGTGAATTTAATTTCAATTTTCTGTCTGTTTCCTGACTTGTCTGCTGGGGATAATGGCACTTCTCCACCTGATGCCAAGTACATTAGCAGCAGAATGTTAAACTTCGGGATGGGTTTGTAAGCAGAAATAAGGAGGCAGATTACCATATTGTTTTTAAAACTGCATAGGCAGTGGCCTTTATTATACTGGAATGGAAGGAGTGATCGTTTGAGTTTGTGGTGTGTGTTTGTGAATCCTATTAAACGATTTGCTTAAGTATTCTGGACTGAATTTTACAAGATAATTAGAATGCCAGCATGCTCTAATACTAGGTAATGGACAATTAATAACAAGAATTAATATTTCTATTGTACAGCAAGACACAACAAAAATTTAAATCAGAGCCCAAGGCGGAAACTTGCTGCAAAGCGCACAGAGCCTGGGGAGGCAGCCTTGTGAAACTGAATTCCTGGCTTTTTTCAGTATAGCATTGCCAAAAGCTGCTACTACTTAGTGTTTGGCATAAGTACATGTTTGGGGGGAGGCTCTCCGGCTCTCTATGAGAATGCCTTTGCTACTTTAAGATTGTATTACTAGCAGACTAGGCTCTAGGGATTTCATCTTTAAAAGCACTGGAAAACTGCACATGGTGCAATTCGCTTGCCATTAAATCTATTTAATGTGTTCTCCAAAGGAAGTGCCGCAACGGCTGCATTTGTTGGCTGGCACTGCCTGTTAATTATTTCCAGAATTTACTGTTTTGGAGCTTGCTGCCCTGATAGTCGTATGCCTGCCCAGCCACCCCCCTCCAGTTTCAGGCTGTGCTGGTGAGAGGTGCTGTTCCTCAGCTGGGCTCAACAGTCTTGCACAGCTCCCCAGAAGGATGTGCAACGGGAGAGGCCCCAAAATCCTTGCAGAAGAACTGAGGTTAATTAAAGACATTCATGAAGCTGCCTACAAGTAATGGCAGACTGCCCAAAGGCTATTAGAAAAAAACAAAAGGGTTATATTACCTTAAGCTGGCACAGATGAGTACTTACTTAGATGATATAAGGAAGCTCTGCTGACAGACTCATTAAAATGAGTGGGTGTTTGGGGTTGGTTTTGTTTTTTTAATATAATCACAGAATGGCTGAGGTTGACAGGCACCTCTGGAGGTCACTTGTCCAACCTCCCAGCTCAAGCAGGGCCACCTACAGCCAGATTCACAGAACTGTCTCCAGACAGCTATGGGATATCTTCAAGGATGGAGACTCCACAGGCAACCTGTGCCAGTGCTCAGTCACTCTCACAATGAAAATTTGCTCTCTGATATTCAGAGAGAACCTCCTGTGTTTCAGTTTGTGCTCATTGCCTCTAGTCCTGTCACTGGGCACCACTGAAAAGAGACTGGCTCTGTCCTCTTTGTACCCTCCCTTTTCAGGTATTTTCATTAATTCATAAGATCCCTCTGAGCTTTCTCTCCTCCAGGCTGAGCAGTCCCATCTGTTTCAGTCTCTTCATAGCAGAGGTGCTCAAGTCCCATAGTCATCTTAATGGCCATTCATTGGACTCTTTCCAGTATGTCCATGTATCTCTTGTACTGGGAAGCTCAAAACTGGACACAGCCCTCCACTGCCGGGGGGATCGCCTGCCCATCTTCTGGCATACCATCCCTTCCCTTTCCAACCATATACTTTTATTTCCCTCATTGTGCAGAAATGTAATCCCTCTGATGCTGAAGTTTTGCCATGTTTGATTCCTAAATTTGGCAAGCAAAACTGAACTCTGCCAAGGAGCAAAATAACAAATAAATAAAAGTCTCCACCAGACAGTGTGATGTTTTTGTGGTTTTAGTTTTAGTTCTCTCTAAACCATGCTTGTGGCACAGCCATCAAAAATCATTAGTGCATTATAGTCCTGAAATTTTACTTTTCCTGGTTCTGGTGGACATCAAAGTAGATATACTCCACATACATGCAGTTTGAAATATTCTTTCTGATGTGTGCTTACTCATACCTGTCTATACTGATTTGGATTAACATATTCCCTGAGTTATCATCTTCTTGGTGCCATATAGACTTCCTTAATCCTGGCAGGCAAATATTTGCATTTTCATTCCACCACACCACTTCCTTGTTCTGATATTAAGGACGGCAATGGGTGGTGATACGAACAGATTGATAACCCACATTTTCTATTATGCTCCTCTCATTTGTCCATACGTCCCTGAAACTTGCATGGTTTGGAAAGAGATCGTTCCTCTCCGGGAAAAGCAGGAGGTTTGGCCTCAGGTTTGGCAGCGCTGATGTTGAAGGTAATTTACTTGCATTTGCTTTCTGAACAAGGGGTAGCTGAGCCCGAGCGATGTGCTGGCCTTTCCCCACGCCACTGTTTTTTGCCATATTGATGAAGAATGGACTCTTTCTCCAGTGAACACTCACCTAAGCATATCTGCTGCCCTAAGGTGAGGCGGCAGCTCCCTTGCTACAAATAAGCCTGCACCATGCAATTACGTATAGGAAACAGCGAAAATACTTGGAATTGTTTTGACAGCAATTTTATGTTCGGTGGGGAGGGAAAGAAAATCCCAAAAAGCCCCAAGACCAACAAGACACTCCCAGGAGGGCGCTCTGCCTGGCGCTCCGGCTGTGCTGACAGAGCCGACCCCAGAGGGGCCTGTGGGGAGTGCCCGGGCGGCGGCACCGCGGCCTGTGGGGCCGTCCCTCGGGGGGCTGTGGGGCTGTCCCTCAGGCGGCTGTGGGGCCGTCCCTCAGGCGGCTGTGGGGCCGTCCCTCAGGCGGCTGTGGGGCCGTCCCTCAGGC
>JAWWEE010000001.1:91713227-91790545 GCA_035221455.1 Xenops minutus
GGGGCGGTGGCGGCGGCGCAGCGCCATTACCGGCGGGAGCGCTGGCTCCGCCCGCCCGCGGCGCGGGGCGCTCGGCGGGAGCGGCGGGATGCTGGGGGTGGCGGCGGCGGCCGGGATGAACTGTAACAGGTAGGAGAGGCCCCGTCCCGTCCCGTCCCGTCCCACCCCCGCGGCGGGCGGCGCTTTGTGTGGCGGCTGCTGCCCCGCCGGGCGGATGGGCTGGGGATGGGAATGTGGTCCTGGTCCTGCTGGGGCTCCGCAGCTCTGCCTGCTGCTCGCCCCTTGGAGCTCGCCTCCCGCGGGGCAGCTCTCCCCGCTGTCCCCCGGCTCTCCCGGGGGCGGCGGCGAGGGGCACTGCAGCAATCCTCCCCTTCCCTCGGCACCGCCGACTGGGAATAACACCCAGGCCGGGGAGCTGCACGTGTCCCAGCGCCCTGCCCTGCCCTGCCAGGGAGGGAGGTTGTTTCCAAGGCATCCTACTCAGTAACCTTGATGTGCTGAGGCTGGTACTGTTCTGAGCATACCCCACAGCTGCTGGGCAGTGCTACCTTAGGGACAGGTTAATGGGGACGGATTACGGAAAGCAAAGGCTGCCCTACTAGTTGCTCAGCTTTTCAAAGCCTCGCCCCGTGCAGTTGTTTCTTGGGAAGAAATGGCCCTAATTAACCCGCTTGGCAAGCGTTGTGCTAATATGTCAAAACCTGGAGCTGAAGAAAGGTAAAAAAAGAGTGATTTTGTAGCTGTCTTGGGCTGCAGGTTCAGGACAGCTGCTGGCACACAGGCTTTATCCTGGCTGCAGACCGCCTTATCTTTCCCGTGCCCCGCTTCTCCTGCGAGCTGCTGCAGCTCTGCCGCACACCCTTGGCTGCCGCAGAGTCAGCCTGGGATGGGGCTGCCCTGGGGTGTCTGGTACCCTGCGGACACAGCTCTGCCCCCACGGTCATACCCTGGTACCCCGGGCAGGATCTCGCCAGTCTTCAGCAGCTTTTGCTCCAGCTGCCGTGCACCCACGTGCTTAAAAGAACATGATGATGTGACTCAGAATGTCCGTATTTATTGAGGTAACTGGTTTTTCTTCAGTCGTTCCAAAAGCCACGTTATTTTGTAGTGGAGGCTTCCAAGCCAGGCTTCTTTCTGCGTTCCTGAAAGTGGATGAGTATTTGTGCTGTCAGTGTCAGTCTCTTGTGACTGCAAGTAGCTCAGCCTCACACAGGTTCTCCAGGTCTGGTGCGGAGCCTGCCTCTTTGGCCAGGTAAACGAGCAATTACTCCATTGGCATCTCTTTTGCTGAAGTTGTCAGGGAGCAGGCCAGCTGCCCTGCTGGTACACGCTTCCCAGGATATGAACTAGGCTACACCCCTGGCACAGCAAGCAATTTTGGGACAAAGTCAGACTAGAGCCCACGCTTGCAGAAACTTGCAGAGATGAAGTAGCAGAGCACTCTGGTGGGAGGTTACCTGCAGCAGGCATGCGGGTGGCTAGTCAAAATAAAACAAAGGGCGAGGCTACATTCAGTTTGCTACGTTTCAATTTGCAAGGAGAGAAAATTGTACATTGATGTGTTTTCTTGTTTTGATTCTGTGGGTAAAAACCACTAAAAAATGCGTGTTTCATTCAAAACTACCTTTTAACAAAGTGTAAGGTGATCTCAAAAGCTTCTGCACGCTGAGATTCCTGAGGGATTTTCGATCTTGACTTTTTAGTCTCATTTAGAAAGTTTAAATAATCAGAGGTTTGGGGAAGAAAATAAAAAAGAAAATAATGGCTTGAGGTCTCTGTCCGGATTTGAGACACAGAAGAGCAGCAGACATCTGGTCAGCAGGTATGCTCAAGGAAATACTCTTTCTTTTAACTATTTTTTTCCCTCCCCATTTTATGGAGGCTTTTTGAAATTGAGTTGCTCTTGTGGCTTTTGTTTTACAGCTACAGAAACTTGCAGGCTGGTGCTGTTGGCTGTACACCCGTTACTGAGGCACAGCCTTCTCTTTTAGCATGATGCTGGGAGACCAGACTCTGCCCTTGAGGAGAGGGATTTGGGCAGGAAGGGATGTGCAGTGTCCCCTGTGACTGGGTCTATGCTGGGTAGTGGTGGGTGATTCAGGATTGCTGGGTGTACTGCCTGGGGCTGATAGCTTGTCCCTATGCCCGCTTGCTTTGTAAGTGTCCTCTAAGTTTTGTGGGCAGCTTTTCCAACTGGTTGTGCTGAACTCATCTTGTATTATCATTGGAATAAGTTTCTTGTGCAGTTCAGAGAAAAACATTCGTTTGCAGTTCAGAACCATTATTATCTTAAGCCTTTGTAGTTTCCTAGCACAAACCAAGTTTTTCTTTTAGCAAGAAATACAGGCCAGCATGCAGCAAAATAAAAAGCAAGCTCCTCTTTATTCAAAGTATAACTACGTTTGAAAAGCTGCCATGGACTCATTTGATTTACAGCCCTTATTCTGCTGTAGGCTATGAAGCTCAAGAACATAGGCCCTTCATGGCCTTGCTGGCTTTGATAGGGGACTCTAAATAAGCTCAATGTGATGCTGCAGTTCAGTCTCAGTTGTAATACACAGTTCTTTTTCTTAGAACTAGCTCCATACACTTACTGCAGGGGAACTGTTAAAGGCCCCAGATATACGGAGGGTATTTGCACAGTTAACAAATACTCTTTCAAGTTGCAGTAAAATATTTATTATTGCAGCCACTTAAGGCAGGCTTTTCAGCTCTTGAAATTGTGGCTCCATGCTAAGTCTGTAAGATTACACATCCTGATTTGTCTGTGTTTTGTTCTCCTTCAAAGCCCAGTTCAAAAGTTTTTCACTCCATACAGTCTCTTACTGCTTTTCAGTATAGGGAGGCTTTAATTGCTGGCTGTGGTAAAATCAGCGTGATAGTCAGTGCCAAAATTACTCGTGTCAGGTCTTTCCCTGATGGGAAGTGCTGATGACAAGGAAAATTAAACTGACAGTCACGTTTTTATAGCCAAAGCCTTCCCTTGTATTAGCTGTCCATAGCGTGAACCAAGCAGCCATGTACGTAATCTGCTGTCCTTGTTGTGTTAGCAGTGTGGTACAGTGCACGTCATCCTTACAGCTTGTGCAGAAGTGCTGGTGTTGAGGCAGAAAGGGTGAAAGGATGGAAAGGTCCTAATTCAGTCTGACAATTAGGGAAAGCACAGCAGGGGACTGTGCCCTGGGGTTAGTACTTTTCTTCAAATTGGGACACTCTTTTGCAATTACTTCAGCATTTCCCCTCCTGTATGTGTAAATGAAAATGCTTACTTGTGTTTTTTAAGCAGATAGAAGAAGAAAAAAAAAGTGAAGATACTGCCATTTCCTTGACTGGTTTTGTGCACCCTAATAACCCAATAACCCTTTATACCAGAGAGTTTGCTGAATTTGTCTCTACACCTGGATACTGTCAGTGAGGTCCAGCAGGGCAGAAGCTGATGGTGTGGCCAGTGTCAAACTGTTTATGGACAAAGCAGACCTCCTGTGTGCAGCCGGAAACCACATTCCTGGGCCAAAATGTCGTAGTCTGGAGCACCCTAGTGTGCATGAAAAATAGCATTACAGCATGGCTGGCATCCAGGAGGAGGTTTTATGCTCTGTATTTTTCATATTAATTTTTTTTCTTTGTATTTTAAATAAGAAGTTATTGAATTCCAGCTCTGATGATTCTTCTTTTCATCACTCACTAAAAAAAACCTACCAGCCACTTCTACAGAAGTGTAGAAGAGAGTGGGTCCTTAGTCACTTGGTGCATTTAGTGTTATTTCAAACACTGTTTGCATTAAATAGCTTGAAGAACTGAACACATTGGTGGATGGACTGTTGATTGAGTAAAACCTAAACTGGTGTGAACAGTAGAGTTGAAACCGTTATTACTTACATCATGGGTGGGGAATTGATGTGGATCATCTGAGAAACTAAGGCATTGTAATGATGAACATTTCCTGGGTGGCCAGAGCAGCACAGGGTAGCTGCCGTGCTCAGAATTAAAACGGTTTTTTGTGTTAATATATTGTTTTATTGTAGTTTGAGGCACTGGGAAAGACCACAGCAAAGCAATGCAGTAACACCAGCAAATATTTGGGAGGCAATGACATGGCAAAGTGGCTCCAGTCCAGATCCCACACTGACGTACAACAGCTGTGGGATTGATGTGGGGAGAGGAAACTGCGCAAAGAATTGGTTTCACATCCACCCTGGAAGGGGAAAAAGGGACTTCAGTGGTTTACAAGGACTGTTTGCAGGGACTTGGCCATCCCCGCTGGGCCTGGGTGCTCCCTGGCAGGGGCGAGGGACTGGCTGTCAGCCTCCTGCCTTGGGGACCCGCAGCATCCCTGAGTCCTCCTTCAGTGGCTCCTGGCACACCCCGTCTCTGTTTTGGGAATGAAGAATACATCTTGGCAGTTTGGGGGGCAGGGGCTGCCCACTGGCACTGCCAGGGGAAGGCAGTCCCTGTGGATTCAGGGCTGAATTGGCACGGCAGCCTCTTCTTGCAAAACCCTCTGCTTTTTGTGAGGAAATGCTTGCAAATAGGCACGTGTTTCTGTAGCTTTGCAGATGAACACCATGCACTTCTGAACTGTGCTGGTAGCAGGACAGACTTGTGTTTCATGGCAGGGACCGACATTTGTGCTGTATTAAGTATCTTATTTTTGCCAGGCTTTGCTAGTAAGTGGGCTGAAATTCACTCGGCAGCAACCCTCTCCCAAACCCAGCTCTGGCCAGTGTTACGAATCAGGACAGACCATCTGTGGGCCATGTCAGGGCAGCTGCTCTTTCAGCAGGCAGCGATTACAGAGACATTTTAATTAAGCATATGGTTGTGTTACAAGCCAGCTGGGATGACCCACACACTCCTGTCCCCCAACATCTCTCATGCCAGCACCAGGGACCTGACCCAGCTGAAAATGTATGGTGAGGGAGATTGGTAAATACATAGATTTAGAACTAGGTTTGCCTCAATCTTGATCTT
The DNA here is from genome assembly GCA_035221455.1 of Xenops minutus. Taxonomy (NCBI): domain Eukaryota; kingdom Metazoa; phylum Chordata; class Aves; order Passeriformes; family Furnariidae; genus Xenops; species Xenops minutus. Next base: position 91,718,199 of record JAWWEE010000001.1, read on the forward strand.
ATGAGTGGCAGTGATATCAAGGGGAAAGCCCATTGGAAAGATGGAAGTGCCTGTTTCAGCAGAAATGTGAATTTGTGCCTGGGTCACATAGCTGTGGCCTGGACAGCAGTGTGAAAAGTGGGGTCCTGTGAGGGGATGTAGAGAAGGAGGGAGCAGTGTTTAGTGGTGGTCTGGGTCAGGTCTGTGGTCTGCTTGCGGCTGCCCTGGGTGCAGTGTCAGGTTTGGGAATGTCTGTGTTCTGTTGCACTGGAAGAGGGATCATCTGTGCCTGCAGGTTATTGGAGAAGAATTGCCTGGACAGTTTTGCTTTCTGCTGTTGAAAATGTTCTTGCTTGTGAATGTTCTCTCTGCAGCTTGTTGTCTCTTCCTACAGCACTGCTTGAAGGTGAACCACCCAGGGAGTGATTATGTCGTGATTGTCACAGAACTGGTTTGCAGAAATTCGCTTTCAGAGGATTTGGAGGAAGAAAGTCCCATGTCCTGCCCCTCCGACACATAGGTTATGGTTAGAAAGGGCATGGAGATTAGCTACACATCCATGCCTGTTTAAATCCACCTGACATTTGTTGGCATGACACAACTTCATGATCTTAAGGTGCCCGTGGGCTTTCTTCACCCATTTCAGATCCCAGAGGAACTGGATGCTGTTTATACCCACTTGTACTGTCATTAAAAGAAAATGGAGCAAGAGTTGCTGTGAAGTCTTGTGGGCTGAGTCCCACCATACAGAGACAGAGCTGTGGGACAGCCACTGCACACGTGGCTGCTGCCTTGTTCTTCTCAACCTCTGTGCTGTGGAGACATGGCAAGCTGTGGGAGAGGGAGCTTGGTGGAAGGTATCAGTGAGCTTCACGGAAGCTGAATGGAGAACAGACATTGTCTAGTGAGACATTTCTGTAGTACTTTAAACATCCCTGAAAGCAACATTTTTTTTCTCCCTTCTGTGTCTTCTTTTGTCAATATATGCAGTTGCAAGAGAGAGACAATATTCTAATTATATGAAAAAGGATTTGAAGTGGAGCATTTTAAAGCTGCTGCTGTTAAGAAAAAGCTGACTTTTGAAATCTTTGTTCCTTCATTCACATTTTTTTCCTTTTTGTTAGCCAGTCTCAGGAAATGAGAACATTCTTTTGGCTTTCCGTGCCTGAGTCACATCTTATATATATATCTATATATAAAAATATGTTAAAACATCTGGAGATGTTTGTTTCAGAGAGGTACTTGTTTTGTATTAGGGTATCTGAGCTATAAATGTTTATACACACTTGAATGTTTGCAGAGTTTCCCATACTTCTCTGGTTACAAGGACATGTATATTGCTGTCAGAAAAGCCAAGGGAAATGTGCTGATAACCTAGGGAATATACAAACAAGTAGAAGTAAAGTCTTTCAAGAAAGTGAGAATTTTTTTTTTTTTTTCAAAAATTAAACTATCGAAGCAGATGTTTAATGTCAGTTGCATCCAAATATGTAGTTCTTTAATGTTTCCTATGTATTTTTTAAAAAAAATTAAACTGTGAGGAGGAAAATCAGAAAATACCAGTAGATTTTCCCTTGTTCTCACTTTAAAAAAAAAAGAAAAAAAAAATGGAAAGGAAGTATTTAAAAGCTCATTACACCCATCTCTGCTGTTCAGTGGGCTGACACTCACTGGTCTCCGGCAGTGCTCTGAGTGCACCATGGGGTCTCCTTGCCTCCCTCTGTCCTCCCACCAGGGTCACACGGGGATCGTGAGACCGTTCTAAAAGGAAAAACAAAAATCCATTTAGTTTAACCGAAGGCCAAATATTTAACTTCGGCAGGGGACGTGGTGGGATTTAGGAGAATGAGTAAAATTTCCACCCTTGGTTGTTTAACACAGCCACACTGAAAATGATGTGAGACAGGATGGTGGGCACCAGTGGTGTGCTGTGTACAGAGGGATACAGGGATGGCAATGGGGCATGAGGGGAGGATTCCCTCAAGGGACTCCATCTGTAATTGCCACACAGCTTCCAGGTGTTCATGGCAGCTTCTTCTCCAACAGCTTCCACTGAAATGCCCTTGAGTTTATGGCTTGGATAAGAAACCTCTCACTGATCAAATATTTTGATTGCATCCTGGCTTTCCTGTTAGTTTCTTTGATCTTTTCTCCTCAGTGGATTATAGCAGACTTTGAAAAGTCTCATTTGTTGAAATAGTTGTATAAATATGGTCCTCAGGGTCGGTGTTATTTAGAAAAGTACTTATCTCCCAGGAAAAAATTCTACCTCCTTTTGCCTCTTCAGTGGGTTCACTTGCCATTGTGTGTCAAAGAAGTATGATTTCTATAATTATATCAAAGAATAGCAGCTTATTGTTAATTGTTTGAAAAGACCTGTGGGGCTTATTCTCTTGGCTGATTTCCTGCTCATTGAAACACTACAGAACTGTTTCAAGTCCACATTTAAAAATAAAAAATAAAGAAATCCACAGAACTAGGACAGTCTTTGGGGGAAACTGATGGGCTCACAACCCCAGGATGGATTCACCTCTGTTGGATTCTCTCACAGTTACAATTTCTGTCTTTTCAAAGAAATAAGGCTTCCCTTTTCCCACTCACATGCTGTCCCCTCTGAAATGGCATCGCACAACACCACTTGATGCCGGGCTGGAAGCTGGATGTCTTCAGGTGGTGGCTCAGAGCCGTCTGGTCACGGGGCTGGGTTTAGCATTGGGCAGCAGTTGTGCCATAGCTTAGCAGTCAGGTGAAGCAAGGGAGGAGGAATAGAATGTTGCTAGTGGCTATGTAAGGTATATGTCCAAAGATCTGAGTTTCCAAACTTTTTCCTAAGACAGAAAGCTACATTTTCCTTGTTGTCACATGCAAGATAGGAATATCAAACTGATCTCTCCAGAGGGACCTGGAGAGGGTTTGAGGGTTTTCAGTGGTGGTGGAGGGTGTTTGATATGTCCAGCTCTGTTCTCAAGGGAAGGCAGGATGCTGCTTTGTATCTGCCTGTATCTGAGGCAAATCCCACCCTGCAGCTGCTGCTCTTCAGACCCATCTGATCAACCTGAAGATGTCCCTGCCCAAGGCAGAGGGGTTGGTTTAGATGACTTTTAAGGGCCCCTTTCAACTCAAACTCTTCTGTGATCCCTTCATAGCCTGCATTAAATCTGCTGCTGGACCAGGGCTTTCTTTTGGAAAGTACAGGGAAAATGAAGCACTATTTTCAGTGTTCCATATAAACAATGCCATTTGATTTTGATGTGAGTGAAGCTCTTTGTGCTTGTGATTGCTTAGGTGATGCACTGCAAGGGCAAAATAATTTGGACTTCTTGTGTCGAATTGCATCTGAGTTACAAATGTGAAAATCAATATTTTTATCATCACCCTGCAGAGATGGGCAAACAGTACAGTTAAGAGGATCCTCGACATCACCCTTGGGAAAATTACTAGAACATGATAAAATGACAAAGGATCCAGGAACAGTAATATTGCATTACTGCTTGGGTTTCATGAAAAAGCTTTCTGCTCACCTTATTTATTCATTTATGAATAGCTTTGTGAACTTGTACTGAAAAGAGACATTCAAGAAGTTTAATGCTGTTTCGTGATACCAATGTCTTTTCAGGGCAGTTTTCAGCATGGACAGATTCCCAATGTAGGTAGCAATTACAAAATGAGTGTTTTTTGTCATCTGAGGTAAAAGTGGTCTAGTCATTTTTACCTGATGGGTTTTCATAATGTTTAACTGTGTAGTGGCTTGATTTCCATAATGGATTTTGTGTTAAGTCCAAAAGCACAAAGTTAAAATGTGCAGCAGTGTTACTTCCATGTACATAAAAAATAAGTACCAGAGTCCACAGAAGGGGAGGGAAGGGGCAGGTGCTGGGATGTAGGTCACTGTGTGCCCAGCAGAGCAGCTGTAGCCATTGCAGCCATCACTAGGATGGTTGAGGTGGTGACAGCGTGATGTGGGAGGTCTTTTGGGGGAAGAAGGGCTCTGCCCTCTCAGAGAAGGAACTACAGCCCTGAAAGCTGTATTCTGATGTCCATCCTGTGTAGGCATGAAGGATGTTGATAGTACAAATGTCAAGCGGAGGATTTTTCTCCTATATGTTCAGTAATGCTCCTTGCTTGGTTTGCGTTGCCAGATATTTACCAATTCTCCCTGCCACAATGAGAGAAGAATATAGTAAAAAACTACTGAGATCAGGTTTTCTAAGATATTGTTAATCCCTTTTCATGAAAGTGTGTGCAGAATGAGCAGGGTCTGAGTTCCAGATGAAAAGGTTTTCCATCAAACTTGGAAAAATTAAATTATCCACTTCATGGTTTAAATAATAATGTTCTTGGAGCTGGTCTTGGGGATGCAAGGAAGGCAGGGTCTACCTGAATTAATTACAGGCAAATAGTTTGTCATGGTAAAAATACATTTTTTTTCTTTATACCACAGAAATATTGTGGTATAAAGTTCATGTTGATTTAAAGTTTAATCAGACAAAAGTGTTTGTGCCATCAATATCCAAAATTTCAGATTTTAGTGCAGAATTGGTGCATGAGTGGAAATGTTGTGAGAGTATTAACAGAATTGTATTTACTGAAAACTTTTCCCTATGTTTTTTTCCTTATAATATTAACAGAAATCAGGGAGGATAAGTCGCTCATATTTGTTTCAAGTATTCCTATCTTAAAGTGAACATTAAAAATGTGTAAAAAGAACATACTTGTTTTTTAGAAATCGATACTCAGTGGAATAATCAAATTAATTTATTTAGTCTGAAGATAATGTAATCCTGCTCATGCAGAGCACTTAAGTTAAATTCCTGAGTTCCCTTGGGTCAAGTTACGAGTTCAAATTGTAATTTCCTTGAAGCCAAGAACTCAAATGTATGTAGCTGGCATGACACGTCCCCAGTTATCAGCACCTGCGTTCAGCCTCACTGTCTGTGGCTCACAGGAGGGTTAAATGCAGCTGTCTTCTGTATTCTCTTTCCAAGCTTTCTTGTGAGATACTTCATGTGCCGAGATAGTTGTATTTAAACCAACCAAATAGGTAAGAAGAATGTCAGGAGAAAATGTAGTTTGTTTGGGTTTTGGGGGATTTTGATTTTTTTGTTGTTTTGGTTTTTTTTTAAGTGATTCTGCTGTAAGTTATTTCATAACTCTATTCACTGTGTACAAGCAGGTGTTGCAATAGGATGTTGTCTCCAGATTATTATTAGCAATTGCCTGGTCAGGTATATAAACAAACACAGGATGCCCATTCTGAAGTCTTTCTTCCAAAGCAAGACATGCATCAACAAGAATTGCTAACATTTTAAAACATCGGTGGCTGATGGTGCCAGCATCAAAAGCACTTTGGCAAGGGGTGCTTTGGTTCTGCCTGTCACCACGGTCTGCCTGACCACAGATAGTCATGGTTGGCATTTTTCTCCCTGGATGCTGGGATTTGTGGCTGCCCCTCAGTAAGATGCTGTGCCCATACGTGAGGAGAAGCTGATGGTGTGGCATGACACAGCACAGCTGCGGGAGGAGTCCCAGATGTCTGCTCCATGGGTGATAAAGGTTACAGACCTTCCCAACAGGTCTGTCCTCATGGGCTTCATGCACTGAAATACAAAATTTGCTTTGTGGAAGTAACAAAGAAGTTTAGGGAAACAGTTGCGGCATTTAGGAGCATCAGAACGCAAGGCAGCGGTTGGCAGCCTGCATAGCAGCACAGATGTGGGAGCACTCCTGGCCACCTTTCCAGGCAGTGATTCTGCCTCTCCTGTCTTCCCAACACCAAAAGAATTTTTTTTCTTATGTACCTTATCATTTTTTATTACCTTATCGTGGCATACTAGGATGTTTGATTTTCTAATAGCTCAGGTATATCCTGTTTCTTTGCTTCTGTAAATACACATTTTCTGTGCAAAGAAATGTGCTTTTACAGAGTTTGATGTCTTCAGTGCTTCATCAACCTGCACCACAGCAGTGGCTTTTGCTTCCTCTTCATCATGGAGGCACGATGCTGTGCTATGAACTGATTGCACTCCTAACTGTGTCAGGGGGGAGAGAAGAGAGGAAACTGCAGCTGAAGTCAGGAATTGTTTGCTTATTCATTAGTTAAGAAGAGCCAAACTGAGGTCAGCTATAGCTGGCTGACCAGCGTGCTACTGCTTGCTTCTCTTGAACTCTCTCTGCGTAGTTGCCATCTACATCATCCCTTACTCAGAATCTAGTTCCTTTCAAATCTGTGGGAGTCTGTCATTAACTTCAATAAAAATAGATTAACAGAGCTTTGTGACAATTACTCAAGACTGTATGCATATAAATAGAGAATTCTGCACCCGTCTGATTATCTTTTGCATGTTGTTAGGAATGCAGAAATACCTCAAGCTATATATTTGAGCTCTCATTGTTTAATGTTTCTGATAGTGTGCGAGTTCTAGAGGTTGCTTCTTAAACTGATATAGTTGACACATCAAGTCTTTCCCAATTCTCCTCGAAGCAAATTGAAATTCCACTGCTCTGTTTAGTGGGGCTTTAATTAGTTCTAAGGGTCCGTAAGTGGGACATCAATGGCCAAATAAGACAAAATGCCTGCTTAATACTGGGAAACTAGTTCTGTCAGCTTTGAAATCTTGCTGCTTTGTCTGAGGTATAAGGACAAAATTATCACTGTTTTGAGTTAGTTTTGTCCGGATGGTACAGTAAGGTGAGCTTCATAACAGGAGGATATTTTCCTAATATATTGTTTCTCATATTTAAAGACAAACGGCCTTATTAGACGAATTGGTCTAGCATGCCTGTCTGCTGTCACATCACTTATGTCCACAGAAATGCCTTCAGTTGAAGTTGTCATAGGTTGGATTTTAGACCTAGCAAAGTATATTTTGTATAATTTATATCTTGTTTATAAGTAGTAACTAAGGCTGTTTCAGCTTCCTTTTTTCATACAGAAGACCTGAGTTTAAATAAAAAGTGATTGTTGTGCTATATATATGACCCTATAGTTTTACTTACAGTATTTTTCAACAGATCTTGGCAACACCTTTTTATTGCTGTAATTGGGTTTGCATAGCTTGGCAAATGGTCATGCAAATGTAAATGTGTGAAAGAAAACAAAAGTCTGGATCTGAAGGCTAAGAAAAGCGAGTCGGCACAGGTCTGCTTGCTCAGGATCGAAGCCCAAATGAGAATTTGGTTTCAGTTATGCAGTGGAGTGTTGAAAAGCTGTGCATTAGCGCAGTGTACTGCTAACTGGTGTAATTTAACTTAGTTTTTAGTCCAGTAGCCACTTGACTGATGACCTGCATGCCATTCTTTTGCCTTTGGTGCAAACCAAATGGGTAAGCAAAAACGAGGTTCCTGTTCACAGGAGCTTTGGTGGGTCCTCAGTCACACCCCTCTGGGGTGTGAATTTTGCAGCAAGTCTGTTATATTCATAAAAGGGAGCCGAGGTTTGTGTGAGCAGTGGAGTTACTGCTGCAAGTGGGTAGGAGTTGGAGTGGGGTTGGAGCCTGTGGAACTGTGGGCTGTGGAGCTCCTGGTGACCTGTCTGAGAGCCAGGCTCTGCTTCTGGCAGAGGTGAGGTCCAGGGGATCTCCTGGGAACGCGTGGGTCTGGTCTGAGGAGTGGCTACCTGTGCCACAGGCTGATGTTGCTCTGCAGTAGTTAAATTTTGACAAAGTGAGAACATGTGATCACAAAAGTGAGAGCAGGGAAAAGGAGCTGTGCCTCGTTGCAGTGGTTAGTGAATGATGCACATGAATAGAACAGCAGTAGGGAAGTTGACATTTATATATCCCCTTGGTCAAGAGGATTTTAAGCACCTACGATGCATCCCACAAACATCAGAGCTCTGAATCATCTGAGGCCAGGCAGTTCAGTCCTGAAGAGGTTAAAGAAGGAAGGAAGGTGAAAATAACACTTACAATATCTAAGTCCCTGCCGTTTCGAAGGTGGTTTCTAAGTGTTTGTATTGCTTGCTTGATGTTTCTTGCCTTAAATGGTGATATACCAGTACTTTTCAATAACACAGGGAACAGCACATTAGGATTTAATGGTAAAAACAGGTTTTCTGTTCATTTGGTATCATCCCCCCCATGAATTTGTTTTTGATAATGATTTATCCATCAAGTTGCCAAAACTGTGTGAGTGTTGTGTTTGTATTCCTAATTAATCTATGCTGGTGATTTCTGCTGAGTGCTGAGCATATGGTTGGGCTGCTCAGAGCTACCTGTTATTATCTCCTCCATAAATACTTATGGAAAGGCCAACTTCTGAAGGAGATAGTTGCGAGGCAGTTTTAGAACAGATTTGCTTCCCTGACAGCAAGTGTCAACCAAATGTCATACTAAACAGATGCTTGGACTACTTTTACTTTTATTCTGCAGCATTCCCATTGTAGCATCCCAAAAGGCAAGGGGGTGGCAAAGAGAGTGCTTTGATTACAAGAATTGCTAAAAGTCAATTAAATGAATAGGATGACTCTGCTGCAAGGGGATTTTTAAAAAGGTCTCCTTTCCCCTGGCTTGTTTTGTGGCCATGCAGTCTTCAGCACCAGCAGGGCGATGAAGTGCCTTGGTCCATCGTGGTATCCTCTCTTAGCTTGGTCCTGCTGCCTCAAAAAGGGCAGTGGTAGGTTCAGCCTCTGCATTTGGCTGCTCTCGCTATCCAGCCTCACAGGTATGGTGGCAGCAGCAAGGTTTAGCTGTGGGAGCAGAGGAAGAAAGGATCTTCCAAAAAGAATGACTTGACCAGCTTTGAGTCAGTATGTTGGCCAGTGTTTCACCTGCATTGCTGGTCAGAGGGTTGGGTGGAAACCCAGAAGCTCTTTGATACTCTTCTGGAAAGATGCCAGATCTCACTCAGTCTCCCCCCAAACACTCCTGCAGAGTGAAAGATGACTGCCTAGCTTCATATATAATACAAGTTATCTGTCCTCTAAAAGGTGATTTTTTCATTGGGTCATCCAGGTGTGAATCCAGACTTAAATTTCTAGAGCATGTTGCCTGTGGCTTTAACATTATAATAGTTGCCATAAGAGTACTGGCTAGTGTTTTTAGATATGTTTTATTCCAGTTAACAATACGGGCAGATTTAATTTATACCATAAGGAACTCTGATGCCTATCACAGTTTCTGAAAGAAAAAATTGTTGGTGGTGTTCAGGGGCACATGTGTAAATTAAATGCAACTCAGGACTAGGCTTACACCTATGTACAATGTCACTTGGTGGGACAAACATGGTCAGACACAGCCATAAATGATGTCCTGTGTATAATTGGGTAGAGCACACAGCACAGAATTTATGCTAACTGTTGGAATACTGAAGATAACTTCGTGTTAGTAGGTTTTATAGCAGTACAGGTCAATATTTATTTTTTTAAATATCTGATCTGGGTAGGAGAGTTTCTAGCGGATTGGTACAATACGCAGCACCTTTGAGCCCACCTGAGGGGCTGTGAAATGGGCTATGCATAAATTGTGTTTCTGAACTGGGATTTCAAGGAGAAGGCAGCTTGCTGAAGGTCAGAGAACAGGCCAGGAATGGTATACAAATTTTGTTGTTTTTTTGTGAAAAAGAAAGCTTAAAAGCAAATACACCTACTTTCCTAAAGCAAGCAACACTGTTGATGTTGTTCTTAAGAGCATCAGCAATGAGCACCCTCTTGAACTGGCATTCCATCCCCTGCCTTATGGGGTGAAAACACACCCTATTTTCGCTTAGTGCTGTCTGGTTTACCAGTCTTTTGTTTTTATACCCTCAGTTACAAGTTATATTTTGTGCTTGGGAAGGTTCCTTTAAGCAATTTAAGCATACATTAACGATTGGCCTGAGGATAAAGCAACCTGGTCCCTGAGTAGAGGGTGTTGCTCTGAACCCAAAAGTTTGGTGTTCTCCAGCTCCAGTTTGGAAGGTGACAGCAGCATAGCACAGTCCCTGCAGTAATGCTCACCCCTCCCTTTGGGCAGGTATGTGCTAACTGGCGTTGCTGTTGTACTTTACCCACGCACAAATAACATATTAATTAAGATCTCCATAGCTGAAAGGAATTCAGTGGGAAATCTTGTGGCTGATCTGACCTCAAGAAAACTTTTCTTCTTTTCTCTTTCTTCCATTTTGCCTTATTTCCAGCATATAGTTGCTGTTCCATGGCTCCTGGCACTGGTGGTTAAAGCTGAGGGCTGATTCAATTTTTAATTTTATTTTTCTTTTGGCATCCATAGGCTCAAAGTCATGGACATGGGGAAATAAAAGAATTTGAAGGAACTTTGGGCCACTTGGAGAGGTTTTTTTTTAAAATCAGATTTAATTTCAAGTTTTAGGTACAGCATAGTTCAAGATAATTTAAATCTGGATAATTAAAAAGCTGCTTTTCTGTAATGATCCCAGGAAGAGAAGGCACTGAGTTACAAGTCCTGTTTTGGGAACCACTGAGCATCTGAAGCTGTTCTCATTCATTTCAGCAGTTCAGAAGCATTTTTTCCAAGGTGCTCCCCTTGGTCTCACTTCCATTTCACATAATGTATTTTATAAAATACTCTTGTATATAATCTTTGGCTTTATTACTGTCTTGAATCCATTTACTGGAATTCTCTGCTTTCTTTTCAAGCATCTACTGCTAACCACCAATAAATCTGGAATATACTGGACTTGGTGGGATGTTGGATTTTTCAGGATGAAACTTCATTGTTTCCCATTACAGGCTGTGGCTGGCAGTTGCCTTCCCCTCCCTCCCATTGTCCATCCTCTGAAGTCCTTGTTTACTGCATCAGCTTTTTCTACCAAAGCTGTCCCTGCCTATTGCTGTCTTTGTCCCTTCTTCCTGCAGCAGGCAGAAGACTCCCTGCATGGGCTCCCACAAATCCCATCTGAACTGCTTCATACACAGCGACTGAAAGCAGCTTTAAGTAACTTGAAATGGTTCAGAAGAGTAGCTAGGGACCCAGCCTGAAAGATAAAATTTGAAATGAGTTACAGTATATGCCCCACATCACATCTTTTACCCAATTCTTGTTGTTACCTGAGGGGTTTTGTTGGGTTTCTTTTTTTGGTTCTTTTTAAGCATTCAGGATGGGTAGTGTCTTTTCACATTTTTGTAACTGCCCAGTATATTTTGAAGCTCTTACATAATCAAAATTAGTGAAAAATATGTCCCTTGAATCACAGAATTGTTGGGGTTGGAAGGGACTTGTGGAGTTCATCTAGTCCAACTCCCCTATGAAGGCAGGGTCACCCAGAGCAGGTGACACAGGAATGTGTCCAGGTGGGTTTGGAATGTCTCCAGAGAAGGAGTCTCCATGACCTCCTAGGGCAGCTTGTTCCAGTGCTCTGCTACCCTCAATGTAAAGTTCATCTTCATGTTCAGGTGGAACTTTGGGTGTTTTAAATCTCTTGTTGTCACAGATACCGTTAAATAGTGGGTTTCTTAAGCCACAGTCTGGCTGACTGTCTCTTCCTAGACTTTATGTTCACGGTCATGGGAGAACTAAAAATGATGAAAAGCACATTTTCTCCTGCTCACTGGTCACAGCATGGCGGAGCCATAATGCCCTGGAAGTGATGGGGTGGTACCTGGGGTTGAGGTGGGGGATCAGGCGCATGAGAGATGCTTCAGAGATGGGAGGAGCTGGACTGCCATGGCCAAGCTCCTAGCTACTGAGCGTGGGTTTCACTTTAGTTTTTTTGTTGGGGGTTTTTTTGGGGGAGTGGAGAGGGTGTTTTTGTTGTGGTTTTGTGGGGTGTTTTTTTTTTTCTTTATTTTTTTTGTGTGTGTGTTTTTGTTTGTTTGGTTGGTTGGTTTTTTGTTTGGTTTTTTTTTTAATAAAAACTTCCTGTGCAATTTTTCATCTGAGGTTGAGGGAACCCAAATTATTTTTCCATGTGTAGTTTCAGATGAAAATGGTTTTCTTCCTCTTTTGCTTTCTGTCAAAAGAACTAGTGGAAATTTTTTTTAGTAATATTTAAAGACCTCTTTTTTTCCCCCGCCTCAGGTTTACTCTTTACTTTGGACTGATGCCTCATTTTTTCAGTAGCAGATTGGAGCTCCTAAGAAAGGGGTCTGATAGACAGGCAAAGTAACTTTTAAAACATTAATTTGGTACTCTTTTCATGCATCAAGATTGATAATTGTATGTTATTGGCATTGCAACCATCTGAAAATGGTAGCAAAATAAAGTTGCTTTGGGCTGGCACTTTTTTACTGTCCTGAATGAATTCTGTTATGGGCTGTCTTCAGAATAACAGTCCTTGCAGCTCTGTATTACTTAGAAAGTAAATTTTGCAAGTAACTTCCTTTTGTTATTGGAATATCTAGTTCAGGGAATTCATGTTTACTTTTTGTTAGACCCAATATCTGGGGATTTCCATTTCTTCTGCTAAATCTTATGCTCAAATTAGGGTAGTGATGATTATTCTGAAATAAGTACATTGGGGTTTTTTGAGCTGTGTGGCAGCAGTGTTTTCAAATGAGTTCATAAGTTTTGAGTGTCTAGGGAAGTTCCAAGTTAAACCATACTTCTGTCTAGGACTTATATTTTCCTTGTCTATTCCTATGATTATTATACATCATAGGAACTTACCAAATCATGTAACTTACCATGAGGGAATTAATTAAGGGAGAAAATAAGCATATAATTTTAATACTAGTTCTGTTACTGGCCTCATTCTTGTTTGCCCTAATTTCCACACAAATAAAAACAACCTGTACCTTCCCTCACACCTGATGTTAATCTTTTCTTTCTTTGTATGCCGAGTGTTTAATGTCCTTCATGTTTAATGTGTTCATGACTTGCTGTTTTTGTAGCAGTTACAGGTAAATAGAAATTGAAATGGGAATGCCTGTTGTCAGAGGAAGCACAAATGCCAAAAACCCACTGCAGATTAGTACTGACTTCAGACTTCTTTTTAACAGTTAACTGTTTAAGGGTAATTCTTAATCTCAACATGATTATTTATATGCATAACACACTTCATAGATTGCTTCCTTCTTCACATTCTTTCGTGAAGGGTGTGTGCCCACAGAGGACTTAAAAATTACTTTGAAGGGGAAAAAAATTCTGAGAAATACCACGCCCTCTTGCTCCAAAGAAGCCTTGTTCTGTTTTCCTTTTTGTTATGCTTCTTTTTGTTTTCTTCTTCCTTCCTGAGACTCATGGTACCTAAAAGTTGCCCTGGAATCTTTGATGGTGGTACTGGCATAAGAGCCTGCATGATGGGCTGATAGTAGGGAGCAGGTGAGAGTCAGTGTAACTGGCTCTTCAACCCCTGCAGTCTCTTTGTGTGATGTTGTAATTACATGCACATAATTTATAAATAAATAAATGTACATATATTGGGGTTACAAGCTTGAAATTTTTTTACTGGTAGAAGTAAGCATTCCAAATAATTTGGAGACTGCAGCTCTAGCAGATGGAAAATCAGTTTTCTTTTTTTCCCCTTATTTGCCACCAGATTATGGCCCTGTTAAATTCAACCTTCTGCAAATACAGACTCCTCCCAGCTTTCCGACACTGTGTAATGAAATGAATCGTCCAGGTAATTTGGCTGAATACACCACCCCTTCTCCAACAGAAGACTTAAATGGAGGGGTCTGTCTGGAAGGCAAGCCTGCTTGCAGCCTGCCTCTCTAGTGCCATTAATTGAAATGCATCCACGTGATCCCTTCTTTTTGATTTGAATGGGAGCTGGCTGGTTTCCCAGTGCAGGCAAAAGAACAGTTTTCTTCTCCTAAAGTGAAACACCAGTGTCTGATGCCCCATTTACCGAGAACAGTTAAGGGAAGGAAAGGGGAAGGGGACAAGCCAGGCAGCAGAGCCACTGAGGCTGAGGGATAGCAAGTGTGTTGCCAAAACTGACGGGGCTGGCAGGGTGCAGCAAATGTGGAGGTGAGGTGATTCAGGCAGCATTCCCACTGTTCCACCCCTCTGTGCCTCCGGGCCTGGATTCCTTCCTTCCTGCTGCTCCTTTTCTCTTGAAGAAATGCTTCCTTGCCCTCTAAAAATGAAAATGTAGGATCCTGCCAAGAGACTTTGGAGGACAGCCTCTGGTGGGCTGCAGAAATGTGGACTTTCTCCTGGTAGGAGCTGAGCAGTCTGAGGTATGAACGTGGCTTTGTGCTTGCTAATGATCACCGTAGGCGGACATCCCCTGTCTACTTGTGTCCCCAACCAGCGCTTTCAGAGCTGGCTCTTAAATGCTAGAGACCCTCAGCCCAGCCAGCAAACTGGCTGTAAATCCAACTCTGAGGTGGGACTGTGCTACTGATGAGGGCTTTGGTTATGAGCAGAACATCCTGAAATCCTTTCCTTTTGTTCAACTATTCAATTTTTCCCCCCTTTCTTTTTAACTAAACAGCCTTTCTGCTAGAGCTTATATCCAGACTCTCTGTGGTCAGAGGTGAGGATGTAAACCCAGAGCAGGATTTGGTCCCCTGTGCTGCACCGTCTCCTGCTCCTGGATGTTTGACAAGGGGTTTTGCCTCTGTCCCAGATCTAGGGCTGCCAACTGAGCCCCACACCATCTCCCTGTCTTACAGAAGTGTTTGAGGACTAACAGTTTAAGGACCATGAGATGCTCAAACACTATAGAGTCAGACCTGTACATAGTAGACGGAAGGAGCCAATAGAGCAGTGATAGGTAAAGAAGTTAGTCATCTGGGGAATGGGTCTCTTCCTTGACGCCCCCTTCTTCCTACCTAAAATAAGCACAATCAGGTAAAACTGCAAGAGGAATATAATTTTGGGAGTACAGCATGTTTAATATTCCACAGATGGAATTGCAAGCAAAAGTGTTGATGTTAATTAATTATAATTTATTATTCAGTACTAAGCAGTAGGGTGATTTAATATGATTTATAATGAATTAGTTTTGTTTCCCCTTAATGATCACTTTTGTTACAACCAGCAGAATGGAGTAGTACCTTAGTTCGTCCTGTAGATACATGACTTTCCTGCCTTGCTGTATGGTGTCCGTTTCTCAGGGGGAAAAAAAGAAAAAAATGATGGTGTCAGCTTGGAAGGTTGTTGTGTAGCTACTGTAACATAAAGCAGAATTAATTGCAAGAGATAACAATTACAGATAAGTTCTTTTGGTTTTATCCTCTGAAGGGTTTCCTTTTGCTCCTTACTAGTCTAAGCAGGGAACACACACTTCTGCCTCTCTATTGCTACATGCAGTGCTGCACCTTCCTGCTGTGCTACTGTAAAAGGACTGGTATGGAAAGTCCCTGGATAAGCCACTTGTTGAGAGGAGGAGGAGTGGAGGGTGTGTAGGGACTGGCAATCCATCTGGGTGACAGGAAGCTGTACGATATACCAGGATGATTTCTGCAGATCCATGACCCCACTGCTCTTAACCTGAAGACTTGGGGTAGTTCTTGAGGGTTACTGCACTGACATACAAGATAAACATATGGACTAGGAACAGCTGTCTGTGAATAAAAGTACTTCAAGCTGTTGTGACCCTCAGAAAGCAAGGTTGCATGCATTTCTAGTTGCTTAGAAAATCCCTCTGCGTGGAGAAGATGAAGTCTCATACGAGTCTTTGCACTCCTCATTTTCTCTGTCTCCCAAAATAGGGTGGGAGAAGGACAGAAAGGGGAAAGCAGCATAGTGGGTGAGGTGAAAGGGCAAATGGTGAGAACAGAAGTTGTCAGTGATATACATACATGGTAATAATTTCTGGGTTTTGAGCAGTATGCAAATAGGTCAACCAGGATGTAATAAAAAACTTGAAGGCAATTTCATGGTGAAACAGATTTATTCAAGCCGGTGACCCCGTTGATAATGTGAAGGAAGCCCAATGCTCAAAACACTTATTCATAGGTAAGGTATTTGAATCTAAGAGCCTACAGTCTCTGAATAAAATGATGGTGTCTTTAAAATACTTTGCAGTTGTTTGAGAGATTGTACTGAGAACACTTGAAATTTTGAAGGGTGACTCACTGTATTTTTCCCTCCAAGCAATTAAGCTGTTTTGCTGAGCTCATCTTCACTAGTGTGGTATGAAATAACTTGTTTTTCCCTCTGCTGCTGCCTAAATGTCTTCCTCTAGTAGTGTTCTTAAATGTAAAACTTTTTAATGACTTTTTCTTTTTTTAATGCTACAGTTGTTCAGTAACTCAGGACTTCATAGCTGCATGACGGATTGCCACAGATAGCCTAATTCTGTGCAGCTTCCTACTCTGAGCATTGAGTAAATCACACTTGAAAGAAATACCGTCTTTGCAGTGAATAGTTTCTTCTGAGTTTTCATTCAGGTTGGGGCAGGTGTTTATGCCCCAACTCTCCCTTCTGCTCTGTGGTCCAGCACTGACCAGTTGCGCAAATCCAGACAGGTATTACCTTGGCTGATCCTTTGTCCAGAGAATCCTGAGTTGGCTCTGAGGTTTAAAGACAAAATTAATGCCCACTGATGCCGTGGGTGCATGGACTTCTTTCACAAGCTGAGCCACTGCCATCATCTTGCAAAGGCTGGGGAGCAGGACAAGCCCTTGAAGTGCCCTGGGTGGGACACTGGCAGGTACAAGTTATTTGGTATCACTGGGAGGGGGGAAAAGAAATAACTTATATCCTTGACTCCTGATGGGTGAAATGGTGAAGAGCAAAAGGAAGGGAGGTGAGATCGGAGGGAGGTAGGGCGGCCAGAGGCGGCCAGCTGGCCCCGGGGCGATGGCAGCATGCCTGGGAGGGAGATCCCTGGGGCCCCTGCCAGCATGCTTGAGAGGAAAGCAGCTACCGATGGTGTTAGTCAGTATGTGACTGCTGAGTGCTGTTCAAAGGGCTGGAGCGCTTTGAACGGGTTGGGCGTTATCTCATTTCCTCTTTCACATAACCCCAGGGACAAGGGAGAACATTAATGAACCCCTGGAGGTGAATGGAGCCAGATTCAGGCTGAAATGTGTAAAGAATTTCTCAGGAGAGATTTGTCCTTTTTGGTCCTTTTGTACCACTCCACAGGCATAACCTTTCTGTTTGCATACTGTTTATTTTCCCTGGCTGTCACCATTCCTGTTTAATCCTTAAAGATAATAATATGCATTAATAATGGAGAGGAAGAATGCTTTTGTTAACATTAGTGTCAAACATAGTGTGATACAGTTTCTGTAATGTTTTGGCTGAAAACTATGCGTGTGGTGCCAGCAGAAATACTGAATGGGTCAGAGACTGCTGTGATGCTTATTAGGGATGCTTTTTCAGAGCTCATGTAAGAGGGCCCAGAAGACATGCAGAAGAGTGGCCACAGTATCTGTATTTGAAAATGGTGGCAAAAATAGGCTGCTGGAGAACTAAAGCTCTGTCAGCCTAACTTTGAACTCTAGCAAGGCATGAATGCAACTAACAGTCAGTATACAAGCATTTACTGAATAATACAGCATTAGAAAAGCCACATGGATTTCTAAGAAGAGACCATTTCAAAGCAGCCAATTTTCCAGTTCTGGCAGATTAGCATGCCTCATAAACAGGAGAGAATAGATGAAGTGTGTCTGCTGATGCTGTCTAACACAAAATTTTAGAACCAAACAAAAGAAAAAGGCATTAGAATTGTGATTAACTTTGTTGGAGCACAAGCTTTGCAAATTCTCTTCCTTCATGAATCCACACATCCACTCTTGCTGCTGGTTTGTTGCTGTCCTAGACCATTTACGGAAGTGCCACTGCTGTCTCTTTGCATTCCTTCATCATCCCCTTGGAAGGTGTGTTATTTTGGACTCGATTAGTTTCACTGCTCTTGACCTCCTTCAAGAGAAGCACATAGCAGTTTGGAAATAACACTCTAGGTGAAATTGCTGGAAGGGAGCTGTGCAGGTGCTTGAAAAAAAGCATTTCAGTGGGAATTCTAGTCTAGACACAGAGCCACCAACAGGACCTCCTCCTACCAGGACCTGCCTGACAGCACCTTGTGGGAGTTCCCTTCTTTGCAGCTTGCATTCAATAAATTTATCAGTGACCTGGATGCTGCAGCTCAAAGTTGGCTTATGAAGTTTGTGGATGTCCTTGACTTGGAGGAACCTCTATGGGTACGGGAGATGAATTAAAAATGATCTTGGCAGACTGGAGAGAGGCTCCATGATAAAGAAGCTGAAATGTCATAAAGTGTAAGGAGTTGTACTCACAAAGGAGAATTCAAATGGCCATGGGCTGGGCCATTTGGAGGATGTATTGATCGTGTCTTATAATGTGCCTGCACATTAAAACAGATTTATTTTGGAAATGCTATGTGCAAAATATGAAGACAGGTCGACCTAGATTATTTTGAAGAGGCTGTGTATTCATTACAGTAGAAGCTTGAGAGCTGTTGTCTTGCCAAAGGAGGATAACAAAGAGGCCTTGTTAAAGCAACAAAGCACTTGGAGATTGGAAAGAGTGCAGCAGCCACTGGCTGGTGCCTGCTGCTTCACTGAAATCTGGGAACAGGGTTGTATCCATGGATAGCAGATCTATTTTGATGGTGGCTCAGTGCATCTGTAGTCTCTGTAAGTGAAATAGGAGGAATACGATAACCCATCCCAGGAATTAGAATCACTTTTTTCTCCAAAGCAGCATTTTTGCTTTGCGTGTGCTCTTCTGCCAGAAAGGAGATGGGTACAGCGGGGTAGGTAGGTGAAGCCAGAGCCCCTGAAATGGGATCCAGGCCCTGATGTATCTTTGATGAGTGTGTGTCAGTTCGGCATGAGAAGTGCCCACAGCTATGCTTTCTGTGCAACAGAGTGCGTCCATCTCCCTGCACTTCAGCATGCAGCCTCCGAGGAACCTTTTAGCTCTGCTGGGCAGTATGTAGCCTCTTGTTTGTCTTTCTCCATCACAGGCACTGCAGAGGGGGAGGCTGGGCACAATGGCAGGGATGATGTCTTCCCTCTGGCCCTGGGGATCCTGGGTTTAGGATCTGGTCTTTGGACTCTCCAGATGAAATTTTAACAGTGACCAGGACCATGCGCAGACTCAAAGTAGGTGAACGTTATTGTGTTTGGGACTTGTGACGTAACAGGCGAGTATTGTTTATTGGTTTTGGAGCAAATTCTACTGTTTAACTGCTAAACAAGAGAAATACAGCTTTTAGTTCTTAGAGCAGAACTCTTGTGGAAAGGTCAAGCCTTTCTCCTGTTATTCCTAAGCATGTTAGAGGAGAAGAAGCTTTTGACAGTTCCCAACATCAAACACTTCCTCCAGTCAGCTGCTGCAACTCCATTCCTGCAGCGCTGGAAGTGCCATCTGCTTGTGCCTGGCATTTGGGTGCCTGCAGCCTGCTCCTGCTCCATCAGCCTGCCACTGGGCCCAGGAGAGGACAGTCAGCAAGGAGACCTAGTGGTGGAGTTGGTGTTTCCCATCGCTTCTTGGTGAGGGGCCCTCAGCCAAGCAGCATAGTTCATGCCAGGGTATTGCTCCAGGTCTGTCTCAGGTGTAGCAGTCAAAAGCTGTATTTAAATATTGCGGTGAGGTCAAGAGAATAGAAGTGACTGTCCTCTTGTCAACTGAGAGCACAAGATTGCTTTTATTGGTGCTATTACCTAGAATCATAGAATGGTTTGGGTTGGCAGGACCTTTAGAGGCAATCCAGTCTAACCCCCTCAATGAGCAGGGACATCTTCAACTCCCATCAGGTTGCTCAGAGCTCTGTCCAGTCAGCCTTTGAATGTTTCTAGTTATATAGAGCATATATAGAGAGAGAACATCTACCACCTCTCTGGGCAACCTGTTCCAGCGTTCCACCACCATCACAGTGAAAAATTTCATCTCTGAACGGCTGCAATTGTGACTTTTTGTCTGAACCTGCGTCAGGCTGGCTCGGAGGTCCAGCTTTGATTGAAGGGGATTTGCTGTGGGTCTTTGGTGGCCTGAGGGCAGCTGCTCTGACTGGCAGCTGTGATGACACTGAAAGGAAGGACTGCAAGGGAAACCCCAGTGGGCTCTGGAGGGGTTTTTTCCCCTTTCCTTTTTTTGAACAGGCTTGCCTTTACAGCCTAGGAAGGGCAGGGCAGGGCAGGGAGGGCAGTGCGGGCAGGCAGAGCCCATTTTGGGAGGATGCTGTGGAGAGGTGGCTGCTCGGGAGGGACCGCGGCTCTCCGGCTCCTCCTGGCGATGCGAGGGGGCCGGGCGGGGGCTCCTCCTGCCGTGCAGGGATACAGGTACGGATATGAATACAGTCTTCACAAAGATCCCCTCCGCTCCAGTGCACTCGTGGCTGTGGCCGGCTGCCCTCCATCCCTCTGCCCTCCCTCCTTCCCAGCCCTCAGTTACCCGCTGCAGCTGCACATCTGGAAGGGGCCATGTGTCTGCCAGGGAACATGCTGAGTTGCCAGTGCAAAGGATCACAGAATATTTTGGGTTGGAAGGGACCTTAAAGGCCGTCTAGTTTCAACCCACCTGCCATGAGCAGGGACACCTTCCCTTCAGCCAGATTGCTCAAAGCCCCATCCCTGAACATTTCCATGGATGGGGCATCCACAACTGATTGAGGGTGCCCACACTGAGGGAGCATCTCAGTTTTGTAGTGATGGAGGGATGCTTCTTGCACCTTGCTCACTTGTGCTGGATGTGATGCCCTCTGGTCCTTCACCCTTCAGCAGCTGCTTTCACTAACAACCCTCCCTCCCCAGTCCCCCCCACAGCTTGGCCTTCTGGTTTGGCATCTGGGAGAGGTTGGGAGAGGGCTAAAGGAGGGTGGTGCTCCCTGTGGCTGGGGAGGAGGTGAGGGAGGAAGCAGTTTGTGGGGAGGGGGAAGGAAGAGCAGCGGAAGGAGAAAAAAGGAACTAGACTTGGCAGTGAGCTCCTCGATCAGTTCAGCCGTATACGCCCTCAGCAAACTGGAACAGCTGAGGCATGAGTACATGTCTCCTGCTTATTTTGCCTCAGGGATGGTGATATCAGGGGGTGACGAGGCAGACAGCTACAGGGTGTGACTGTCTGGCTTCTCCATCAGCTTCTGGCAATGCATGCACCTCGAAGTTCTTCTTGCAGAGGGTTACCAATGTTGCCTGAAGCAGAGAGGACACTGAGCTGCAGTGTTGAGCATCCTGGAGCAGCTCTGGCAATTCATCTGTACCTGTGTTCTGCTGTTTTGGTTCACGGTGGCCTGCCAGAGGAGCAAAGAAAAGTGCTGTGTGTCTGTGGAAATGTGGGTCTGAACCAATGATTCCCTCCTCTAGTCAGCTTTTGCTTGTAGAACAACTTTTTAGTCTAATTTCATGCCTAGCCCAGGTCCAGCCCTCCCTCCCTTTCCTCAGGAGCTCCATCATCGCTGCAGAGCCACACTGCAGGAAGCCTGGTGTGAGGAGCCAGCTGATGGGCCCGGCTGGACCGCATGACTTTGTCTAGAGCTGTTCGTGTGACTCTGCCCTGCGCTTCCCCTGGTGCCTAGGCTGGCCAACCACAAACCACAGTGATCTGGCAGTACTTAGTGTTGTCTCTGTGTGACTGGCCTTGTCCTGCTCGTTGGCCATAATTTTTTTAACAAGGTTTTAGCACAGCTCTTTTGGAAAACAGGTTATACAGGTGATACAATATAGCCAACTGCTGCAAAGTGAACAAAGCTGAAAACTGGTTAATGAATTACTCAAACGTGCTTTGAAGTGTTAATTGAAGAGTTAATGCTTGTTTTCCTAGTTTCCTTTTAACAGATGCTTATTCACATTCCCTGTGAAATGTTGCAGCTCTTACGGTTATCATAGATCAATAAACTGCCCTTGCCTTCCTATAAAAGTGGAACTGCTGGCTTACGAGAAATATATTAAATAACATGCGTTGCAGTAGCAACTGAGGCCTCTCATTCTGTTCAACTGGTTTGTTGTGATTTTCTTCATCCTCAAGAACAAAATGCTCTTACCTTGACACTTGCCGTATTATTTTGAGAGCCAAAGCTGTAGTGCATTCCTTGTCCTACGATAGTAACTGTCCAGTGATAAGTTTAACAAAACTTTGCAGCTGCTTTTGTAATTGAAAGGCTTTTGCAGGAATAGATAAGAAGTTCAAATGAGGAAGCACTATGTGCTGGTATGGGAAACAGCAGCTTGGAAAGATAACTTACATTCGTAATTTGTCCACAGAAAAGGGTTAGCGATAATGTTAAGTGGCCTGAAGACAGAAATAGGAACTAGAAACAGGATGTAGAAAAACATGAAGGGAAAGCAAAACGAGGCTCTGTTGGTGCAGCATAGCATTATTTTTTTGTATAAGATGAAAGCAGGCCTTTAGGATATGTTTTTGTCTGTCCGTTCAGGAGGCACTCTGGCAGTGCTCCCACCACCAGAGACTTTACCTGCTAGGACCGAAGCCTGAAGCCATACTGCTGCAGGAGCAGAGCTGGGCACAAGTTGTTCCTGGAGGCACATCCTGCATGTCCCCTGCAGAGGTCAGGGTGTGACCTCCTTTCTTGTCACTGATGGTGAGCAAGGTTTCAGGCTCCACTTGTTACAACTCTGTGTAGCCATGGCAGGGGAACACTGTTGGTCTTGATGATATTGCTTCTTTAACCTGCAGAGGATTTCCTTGGGCCTTTGAGCCATACCAGGGATTCAGATTGCTTTAGGAAAACTGCGTCTTAGCCTCTGTCCATCCAAGAGACACAGCTCAACTCTGTTTGGCTGTGCCGGCTGATCACCCTTACCTGCCCTAGGAGGTGATGGTTATTTTCTGTTCCCAGTTAGTCTTTGTCCTGTGCTGAGGTTGCCACAGATGGCAGAGGTCTTCCGAGAGATAGTGTGTGAAGCTGTCTGCTGTCATTTCAGAAAAGAATAAAATCAGAGGATATTCCTCTTTCTCAGCAGACGGGAAGGTGGGGAGACAGGCTCTTCCCCTTCCCCTTGGCATTTACAGAGGTGCTTGTGATGGGGTGAAGTGGATCTGTGAGACTGTTCACTGTTAATTGTTGATTCCAGGGGTTGCTTCTCCGAGCAGGGACCTAGAACCCTGTCCTGCCGCTCCCTCTCCAGATTTTGTGCTTCTGTATCATACACTGGTGGTATAACTAAAGCTGTACCCTTTCCTATGAGGTGGAAGATTTGCTTTCTTTTCTTTCCTTGTGTTTTTGAGATGGAGAATTGGTATGACATAATTTGTGGAACCGAACCATGAATTTTGATAGATTTATCCTCTTCTTTACAGCATTAGCTTTTTACAGGGTGAAAGAAGGAAGTGGTTTACTGAGTCACTGTAAATTTTTTTTTTATTATTTTATCACAACTGCCAGTAATAACCACAGGGAAAACATACAAACAGTGGGTATTCGATGTAAAGCTGTCTATAGGAAAGGCTGCTCATCACGAACCCACTGCCAGCGAGACTACAGGCTGCCAGTAAGTGTCCACTGGGTCACTTGGGCTGAGGGTCTGGCTGTAGCATCTGCCAGAGTGCACATTGTGCTGCCTGCTGAGCTGACAGCCTGGCTACTAATTCTGTGGGGTTTTAGTCATTTGCAGGGAAATTCTTGGGAGCAGGAGACATGCATGGGAGTGGTGATAAATGGAGTTAGGAAGAGGACAGAGAATAGTTTTGCTTGCTGGGTTTTGCTACTACTAAAAGCAAGCAGCATGGTAACAGAGCTTTGAGCAAAGTCCTTCATTGTTCTTGAAATGTACAGAGGTACCCTGGTGTTCCCAGTAGTTTTTTATCCTTTGTGCACTGGGAGTGTTTTTAGGGACATTATTTTGTCCCCACCCAGAACAGAGGATTTGTAGTCGGTTTGAAGATCCCGTCACTGACGTGTTTTCTTTGAGCAATGGGATAATTGGCAGTGACTGAGGAAGAGGACACTGTCACAGAGTAATTGAACCTGAAGCTGTAATTCCAGTGAGAGGAATAGATTTGTCCCACCAATACAGAAATTGTATTGCTTCTGGTATTGTTTGAGAGAGTCTTTACGTCCAGAAGTCAGTCACTTTTCCAGCAAAGCAAGGCTTTTATGGTAGGGCAACTGTGCTTTTTTTTTGGTTTAAAGTTTTGTTCTAATTTAAGACTCTTAAGTGTGTTTTTTGTGTGCTTTAAAATATTATGAAAAATCTATATGAAACCATATTTTTATGTTTTATGCTGAATCAAAAAGTAATTTTTACAGTGTTAAGGGAAGGGAAGGTGGCATTTCCATTTTATATTATCCTGAATGTCCAGGATGAATTACTTTAATTTCTTTTGCACTGTGATTTTTTTTCTCAGTATGGATTTTTCTGCTTGGATACAGATCACAGGTTTTAATAATTTTGAAACCAAAATGTATATACCTAAAAGTTAAGATTTGTTTGAGTGACTAAAAATTGCACCTTGCTTGTGATTTTTAAGTGTTTACATGTATTCAACTTTATTTTTTGTAGACACATGATTTACTTTCTATACTTTGGTTTAGAGAGTACGTTAGTTCTTACACTAGAAACCATCACACTACAGGTTTCTGAGCTTTTAAGGGTGATAAATCTCTAGGCACCCACTGTTTTCTACCTTTCTTGGAAATGCTGGTCGGAGTATAGGACCAGTTTTCAGCATGTCTGACCTCCTGTGCTACCTCAGGTGTTTTCTCTATGCCCCCATTGCCTCCTCCCCTTTCCTCTGTGTTTTCACTGCCTTGTTTTTTTTCCCTGTGGTAGAGACTGTGTGAGGTGGCTGTGTGGTGTGTTCACAGGCGTATTGCCAGGATCGTTGGTTCTTCTGGGCTGCTAAATTGACCTTCCTTCGGCATTCAGCTCATTTTTCTTACAATCATTAGCATTCAAAGGTTCCAGGAGCTCAGGGTTGGATTGTTCTTCGGAAACGCCAGCATTTGAAGCTGGAAAGTAGTGTCACCTACTGCTTTGGTGGTTGTTTTTGGTTGTGTGCTGGGCAGTGGTGGTGCATTCTAGCATGGGTCACCAGCACCTCTTCCATCCTTCTCAAGGGGACTGTACTGTCTTCTCTCCTTAACAGTCTAATGTCATTTCGTTGTAAGGAACGCAAACCCTTGATGAGAAGCTTTTCTTTCTCTACTTGTAATGTAGCATTAGTCATTTGAAAATTATTTGTGAGGTGGAAGACAGAGGGGCCAGGAGAATAATTCTGGGGCATTCGACAGTGAAAGCAGTTCATAGGCTGCTGTGCGTTTGTTTGCATTTAACCCTGGTGAGTGATGTTTTGGAGAAAAATTAAGATTTCCTAGTAGTCTCATTCCTTCACTGGAAGGGCAAAGTCAGTTTGGAACCTGTTTAGAGACCTCCCACTAGCTCTCCAGCCAATCCAGGTCTCAGCAATTGCCCATCTGAAAGGCTTGCTGGCTTTCAGTGCTCAAACCTGGCTGTCAGAGTAGGTGACACCTTGGGGTGTCTGGGGCAGCAGCTTTCCGGGCAGTTTCCTTCATTTGCCACCTATTTTTAGGTTCCACTTCTGTCTTGTTTTTTTTTTTTTAACTTGGAGGTTTCTTCAGTCTTTTGTAGCTTCTACTGGGAAAAGCAAGCACCCAGGACTTTTTGCCCTCATTTCTAAAGGTATTTTATCCCACTACAGTAGAATAAAAGTAAATCTTGACAATATCTACAGTAGTAAAAGTGCAAGTAGAAGTCAACTTGTTCAAGATAAGACTTTTCAGTCTTCTGTTTTCAGGCTTAGGATCCTCTGGCATCATAAACAAGGTGCCTAAATGTAAAAGGTGTGTTTCTGACTGATTTTGAAAACTTCTGTTGGGAAGAGCCTTTTAATCCCAAGACAGTAAAAATTATTCTGAAGGGAAGGTCCTGGATCTAGAAATGCAGATCGGGAATTGCTTGTGTTTTTCCCACATGCTCTAGGTTAAAACAGTTAATCTAAACTGTGAATTTATTGGCTTTAAGCTCTCCCTTCCCTCCTCTTTTTCCTTCTCTTTTCGAAGATTGTTAGCACATGGAATACAGGGTCCGTATGAGTAATTACATCCATCTTAAAGCTTCAACTGCTTGCCAGCATGTTTGTCACTCTTTTTTTAAGAAGCTTATGCACAAATGGCAAGACAAAACTGATTCATGCTGTGTCACATGGTTTCTTCTTTACACACCTACTCATGCATGGATCATCTGCTTATTACTAGCATAAATTTCTAGCTGTAATGCTAACCTGCATCTTCAGCTGCTGGTCTGTCATTCCTCTCTGCTCTCAGTTTGGCCCGGGTCTGAATTATTAAAGCATGCATGGGTTAATCCGTACCTCCTGCTGGCTGTAGAGAGAAATACTGGCACAGAGAACAAGGCAGCATTTTCTCAGTAGAGGGAGGTATTGTAAAGCTCAGACAAAGTAGGTTTCTGCTTGGTGGAGAAAAGTGTGCCTTTTGCAGAGTTTTTTTTTTCCTGCTGAATTTAGGAATTCATTGAGCGGTACATCCAGCGAGCTTGGAGAAGGAATGCAGAAGACTATGCTTCACGTTCAGGCAGACAAGAGATTTTCCCATGTTTTCTTTTATATTTTTTTGTTGTTATTGGAATAGTATAGTTGGAATGAGAGCAGGGATCCCTGCCTTAGGTTGAGAAAGGATGCACATGCTCATCACAACAGGCCCCCTGCCTTCCCATTGCCCCCTCAAATCCCAAAGGGCTTCAGTGGGGTTGAGTGCATCACTGCTCTGAAGAATGCTGAGCGCTGTACAGAATTACAGGATGGCTTGGGTTGGAGGGGACCTTAAATATCATCAAGTTGCAACCCCCACACCAGGGGCATAGATGCCTTCCACTAGACCAGGTTGCAACCATCATGTAGTTTTTTTACTCCGCATTGTATGGCAAGGACAGGCAACCACAGAAGAGGTTTAACAAAATCTAGCAACTGCCATTCAATTGCAACAAACTTGCTTGGTCAGCTGGAGCATGGACATAAACCCAAAGCTCTGCTTTGTAGTGTCCACACATGTAGTTTACATGCCTCAGCACTTAGCCTAATCCACAGATTAAATATGCATGCTTCAGGATTAATCGCTAAGTGGAACCGGGCAAGAAACATCAAAACAGATGTTGGAGTCACATTAGACAAGGAAGGAAACATGTAATTAGTTAATTATTTAACTCCTTGAATCAACAGTTTAGTCTCCCACAAAGCTTTGAAATTTTAGTTTCAAGGTGTGTGTTCTTGGATTTGTAGCTTCTGTGTGTTTCATTTTATCACTCCCTGGCCTAGCAGAGACCCATTGGTGCAGTACACTATTCCTTGACACCCAAACCCATCTGCAGGGACTCACCTCCACAACTTATTTCTTTCACTTGCTCCAGCAAGTCCTTTGCTGATGTACAAGCCTTTTCCTTTGCTTTAAAGTGTGTTTTTCTTCCAAACCTTATGTTAAATAGTAGAAAACCGTCTTTGACACATTCATCTGGAAACTCATCCCAATGATAAGCTGGGTGAGTGACAAGGGGATTGAGGAATGTCCTCTCCTTTTAACATGCAACCACCTTTGAGCTGTATGCACACTACAGGCATTCCTATATTGTTCTTTTAACACTTCTGAATATTTTTGACTATTTATGGTGCCCCGAAAACAGTTTTTTCTATTGCTTTGAAAATCTTCAACTAAATTTAATTGAAATTTGGTACTATCTTCAAACTTTGAAAAAAATAAACCCAAGAATCATTAGGAAAAAAAAATGTCACTAAAGTGAATAAAAGACCAAACATATCAATAAAAACTTTCCAGCATTGAATGAGAGACATAAAACTTTTTCTTTTCTGGTTTTTATAGTTACTGTGCATTCTCTGTAATACAGGCTCATGAAGAAATATACCGAATTTGAAGCATGTGGCATTTTTTTTTGCTATTACTCAATTCAACATGCTTTATAACATCATGAATTACTGTTCACATACCTTTGAACATAGTATAAAGTAACCAGACATAACCTGTCTGTCTTAAAAGATTTTTAAATTGGGAAATACTGCTGAATACCTACAGTCACCAGAACAGCGACACTTTCACAGAAATTTAAG
Source organism: Xenops minutus (assembly GCA_035221455.1). Taxonomy (NCBI): domain Eukaryota; kingdom Metazoa; phylum Chordata; class Aves; order Passeriformes; family Furnariidae; genus Xenops; species Xenops minutus. The sequence continues at coordinate 91,746,053 of JAWWEE010000001.1, forward strand.
AAGGAGCACTGCAGATCTTGTATATCAAGATAAATGCTCTGTAGGACTGCCGTGAAAAGTTGACCATGAGCCTTCTCCCACATAATAAAGTTATTATTACTTGTGATGAATGGAGCACTGCATACCTTCTGTCTTGGTTCCACCTTTTGCTGGTTGGACATGGGGGAATATTTTCATATACTACAAAGCTGATAACACTGTGCTTATCCATCAGATTGCAGTAGCAATGTTAGCTCTCTCTGGGAGTGGGAGGAGGGTCAGTTGCACGAGGGGAAGAGTCATGCACTGGAAAATGAAAAGTAAACTTTCAAAGTACAGGACATAGGGGAAGGCTGCGTGTTACTGGTAATAAGAAAAGCTGTGATAAGTTGGCCAGTCCTCAAAAATTCTGATGGAATGTGAAAGGTCCAAATGGCCCCGTCCCATGCAAGAAGAATGTAATCTCTCAAAAAAGGAATTATAAACAGCAGATAGGGCCTGGAAGGTAAAAAGGGGGGTGGGGAGCAGGAGGCACGCTCAGGGGAAGTTCCTCCTGCAGAGCCAGGTCTATCTGAGTTGCTCTCTGGAAGCCTTTAAACAAATCAGTGGAGAAATGTCATTTTTGTTCTGCAGCATCCTCAAAAAACTCCCCCTTATATTTGATACTCAGAAATTAAGGTTTCACTGTTTGGGTAAATTCAGATTTGAAACGTCATCTCTTGTGAGTACTAGTGGATGATCCCACAGGGCAGAAAAGGAGTCCAGTTTTCATTTCTTCTTATAGAAAGCTTTTAGCTTGTTCTCAAGGCCACCAAGAAAGTATTTTCTAAATGAGCTTAGAGCCCTGTTGAAGTTTGCTGGAGAAGCCTGTGAAATAATAACATTGTGAAGCTGACTCCCAGGTCTTATTTTAAAAACCTGTCTTGCCCTCCTTTATACTGAGGTGGATTTGATCTTTATAACAACTCATTTTTGCGTCTGGACTTCTTCTATTCCTTCAATTTTTATGTTCTGTCTGGTGGTGTTAGTTTTAAATGTTCATGATACTGGTGCAGCTCTGGTTTTCAAGGACATCTGAATAAAAGCTGTTGTTCCATAGGCTGCCCAAGCACAGCGCCTGCTCATGCAAATAAGCATAAGTTTTAATGTGATGTGCCTCACACTAACGTAACTTGCAGCAAAGCGGGTGAAGAGTTATCCTTTAATTTTTTATAGGTTTATGTCATGTTTAATACAAAAGTATTCAGTATACTCTGAACAGTTTATTCACTGTAGTGAATAACAATCTATGAACACATTTGTAGGAAAGAGTTCAATTTCAATAGATTACAGAGAGCTTTTTCACAGGTAAAAAATCTACTCTGTCATCACTTTTTAGATTATTATCTAAAATCGATCATTCATACAAAGATAAATCATTGGTACACAGATACTTAAACCAGACTATAAACTTGGTAATGTGTAAAACCTGCTGTGCCATGAGCATCTGTCATCTGCCATCCTTAACCTCTGCTCGTAACTGCATTAACTTTTCATTGAATTGCTGATTGACTGACTGCAGGGAATTGGCATTTAATTAGTTTTAAGCTTATCCTACTGAGTATGGAGAAAAAATTTTAAATACTTCATTTGAAACTGGAATGCAGCATGTTTAGGCAAATATTGTGACAATTCTTGCTTTTATTTTCTGAGGACGGGAGCTCAGATGTATACTTCTTGTTGACAGTTCAGTGCACGCAACCTTCTAACATCATATAAATCATTTAGAGTTTTTGCAATCATTATCTATTTGGCATGTTATGTGATTCCTTTTCAAAAACAATTTCTGTTATTTTTCCATTGCGTGATGTTTAATATTCTATGTTGATGACATTCCAGACTGAAGCACATTGATAGTATTATATAAAATTACCATGTTCATGTTCAGTCTGGTAATCCTAACAAAACTGGTATCTTGTGATATACCCAGTATTACCTATGGTACACTTTTTTCTGTTACAGGAATTCAAAAATACTCTTATATGAATTCTGCTGCAAAATAAACTTTAATAATGAACTGTGTAATTCATACCACATAGAACTTGTTTCCTATCCTAGTCAAAACAGTCCTTGCAAATTGTTAGGTTTCTTGGCTTTTGTTAAATCCAAGCTCATTGAAAAAATACACCCACTCCACTCACCACATAGAAGTGAAAATTCTGAATTAAATTTTTGTTTATATGTGTCAAGCATAATGTTAAAGACATTGTAAAAGATTTTCAAGAAGCTGTAAGCTTTTTTGTAGCCTCTTGAAATTAAGCATTTTATTTATTACTGAAAAATTAGTAAGTAAGATGAGACACAGAGCTTGCAAAATTCCCTGCTAACCACTTTCCTGCCTTGCAGGAAACCTTAAGCACTTCCATTCCTGTTTTACAATTACACAGGACACTGTCGCTACAAGATGTGACAAATGGTTACAGCAGTGGTGTTTTGATAGATGAGAGTACGAAGAAAATTACATCGTGGTTTTCTTCTGATTTTCAAGGCGGGTGGAAGAGAGGAATTTCTGACAAGCACAGTGCTGTTGCGTTTCCAAAAGAGTATTTTAATGCTGGTTCCTGAATTTACTTTGTGAATTTACTTTGCTGCCTTAACCTTCCCGTCAGAGTTTGCCAAGGTGCGACTCAGAATTTTCATAGCTCTCATGGCTTCCCCTTTGTCATAAATTATAGCGGGAAGGGGTTAACAGCTCAGTGCAGTCCTGGAGGTGTGTAGCTTCTCTCAGGGGCGCTGGGAGAGCTGCCTGCTTTGCCCAGCACAGGGCAGGGTCGCGCCTGCTGGAGCGGTGAGGGTTTGAGGAAAGCTGGAGGGAAGGCGGTGAGCTTGTCGCAGACATCCCTTAGGTGTTATCCAGTGATAAAAGGAAATGTGGTGCCCTTTGGGAGGGTGTGTACCTATGAGAAACAGGAAGCTCAGTCTGCCTGCCCTGCCTGCCTGCAGAGGTTGGTCGCTCCGGCGGGCGCAGGTGTGCCGACACACCGCCCAGCCACTTCTCTCTAGGCATCTTGGCAGCCACACTCCGGCAGCAACATCTGGAAGAGGCGGGGGGGAAGAAACCCAACCCAAAGACAAAACACCCCCTCCCACCACCAGCTTTAAGAAAAACAACCCACCAGGTAGAGGAATATGACGGCCTTGCAGCTGAAAGAGTTGTCACATTCAGGTCTGTACAGGAGGAGACGGGATCGCCCTGATAGTGTCCTGCCTGGGTCACACGAAGAGGATCTCAGGTGAGTGCGAGTGGATGGGTACTGCCAGGGCACTGAGCCCTTCTCTGCTGCCCGCTTGCTTCGGTGGTTTTAACAACAAAATGCAAACACCGCTCTGGAAAGTCACTGCAAAACATAAGCATCGAGAAGCAGTCCCAAAGCACTATGGAAAAACCCCCGAAGGAGGGATAACAGGAACCATGCGGCGACCTTGTGCATTCTGGCAATAGTATAACAGCCTTCCCTGACTCTGGGAAGGGCAAAAGTTAGACATTGTTTGCTTCTGGATCCTTTCTAACAGCCAGCATTGTGAGTAAATAAGCTTTTCAGAGCCTGATAACTTTGCTCAGTGTGCTCTGAAGCTAGTTCTTGGTCACTCAGGTGCTGTGGGTTGTGCTGCTTCGTGGGGGTCTTGGTGCAGTCCCTTTGCCAGGCTGGTCTTGTGGAGCTGGGGCAGCTGCTGGCCTTTGCCTTTCTTCATGGGGGGTTCTTTGTTGTGGAAAGGGCTTTAGACAGAAGAATGCAGCAGGACCACTTAGACTGACCTTACTCAGGAAGGGTGACCAAAAATCGGAAAGCCGCTTAATGGCTGGGATTTTCTTCCTGATGCTATGAACCTTTCAAAAAGAGTAAAAGTGAATTTGCAAAAAGTCTCTGTTTGGAGCAGGAAGATTAAAGAATTGTTTTACCCTAAGTAAATGCAGACACCAAAAAAAAGAAGTAAAAATGCAAAGGTGTTTTTGTACGTGTGCTTGGAGTGAAAGCAATCTGTTCCCACTTCATGCTCCTCAGAAAAGGAACCTTGTGTATCTGCTAACAAAAGCCTCGGTGGAGAGGAAGTACTTCCTATCTCCTAATGCTTGTCTCACTGTATTTTTAGATTATTTTTCCTTGGTGGTGGTTCTGCATCAGGCTGGAGTGCTGTGTAATTTAAAAGGTTTTTTTACTGTGTTTTTGTTAACTGAGTTAGCAATTTAAGAAGAATGGTTATTCAAATCTGTGGGATTTACCCTTTTCTTATAACTAAGCACCTTAGTTAAAAATTATTGTGGCAAAATATATGATTGTAAACTACTGAGATTATTTGCCATGAGATATCAGAAGTATCGTCTCACTTCTAGGAATGTGTTAACTTGCAGGTCTGATGTGTGTGCTTGGTATCTATCTGTAATATTAATTCTGAACTGATTTCCTATATGGATTTCTAATAGCATGAGGAGTATGTATTATATTCATATAACTGCAGATGGAAGAATAACCAGACTTAGAATAAGAGATCCGCAGAGAGTCTTGACTTCTTTATATTTCATTTTTTTTATACAAAACTAGCAATGAGGAAGAATAGATTCTACTTAGGGAGGAGAAGCTGCTTTTTAAAGCATATACATAAACATAAGTATTAGCTCTCTGTGGCTGTGTTGCTATGCACATCCAAAATGGGAGTAACACCATTTTCAAGCTGTGTGGAAAAAAAGGGGTGGGTTGTCTGCACCAGTATAAGTCTAGATGTGTTGATCTCCTGAGCCTCTTCCATTTAGAGATGTGAAAAAGGGATCAGTCTTGATAAGTAAAATCCAAGTTGGAGGAAATAACAAATATGGGGACTTGTGAATCAGCTCAGGGCAGGGTGTTAGAGGTACAAGCAGGTGAATAGAGCATGGTCAGATGATGCTCCTAGGGTAGGGGGTCAACATGTACCTACAGCCAGAGCTTATCTTGTATTTGCTACTAGCTTAAGCTGGTTCTTATTTAAACTAAACCTTGCTCCTTCCTCATCCATTCTGTGATATTTCAGTGTGTTGCCAGGCAGCCTTATTTATCATTTTTACTGCATTCTCCATGATAAAAGGCTATGGCATTATAAATACAAAATAATGACATAACTACAGGGCAAAGAGCAATTGGGAACAGAGAGAAAAAGCTCATTAGTTTTTTAAAACTGGAAACCTTTGTTTTTTTTCATATGATCTCCCCAGTGACACTTAGATGCCTGTCCTTAGCAAATACTTTCAGGGTATCTGGAGTCCACAAGGAAGACAAGAGCTTTCCTTTTATGTTTCCTGCATATAGCTTGTCATCTATGGCTTTGCAATGCCCTCCCATAGTGTCTCTCTCCAGTTCTTTGTTCTAGAGCCTTTGTATTTTGTTTTACATACATATTAATCCACGTGCTAAATAATATCAGCCCTCGAGCAACAGTTCACTGAAAGCTGCTTTCTTGGTTCAAGTACTTTTCTAATCCTGAGCCAAAATGTACTCAGAGATGCCAATTTCCTCAGGATACCCTGTGAGAATTTCTATATTGTGGAGAAAAAGTAAAATTTAAATTGCCCTTTGTTAAGGTCATACACGGTATTTGCCAGTTTTCATTTTAGAGCCTTTTGCACTTTACCCCAGTATGAGATTTCTCTCTCCTGTTGTTTTTGGGGTCTGTGTCTCTTTTGGTGGCAGGGTGTCTTGCACTACCTCTGTTCTGCTGCTGGAAGCACCAGTGTGATTGCAGTTCCCAGGTCTGGCCATTGCAGCAGGAGCTGGATGCTACTCCTTAGCATGGGCACCAAACTGTGTCTGAGACATAGCCAAATGTTGGCATTTACAGTACTACAAAGCAGCTCAGTGGGGTTTGGCAACAAAATTCTGCCTTTGCTCTTTCCTGGGAATGTCAGTGTCGTTTGTACTTAAAACACCTGAAATTGCTAATAATTAGGGTGCTATGAAGCAACATACTGAAAACTCCTGAATGTACAGCAGAACATAGATTTATCACATACATTTAATTTCCCAGAACCCAAAATTTCTTGAAGCAATTGTCTTTACAGTATAAAAATAATTTCCTATGTTGGCATAGCTTTGTGATAGGTCGAGCACCCTGGGGCTTTGGGCTCTGCAACAGGATGCTGAGCTTCAGCTTCTGCGTCTGTGTTCACTGATGTCACTGCACTCAGAGGTTTGACCCTTTTCATTGTCTTCCAGATCTGCTATTCAGTTTATGATGAGTTAGTCTCTGTGCACATTTCCCTCAGTCTTTTGCAGGAAAGACTGCAGGAATGTAATTTGTCTCTTTTCATTAAGTTTTGTAGCTTATCAGATTTCAGTTTACAGTAGAAGCTTCTAAATAAATATTTAAATTTTAACAGAGCCTCTCCAAACACCTCTTGCTCTAGCAAATAGGTGTCACGTCATCTTGAGGGGAACTCAGGCAGCCGTAGCTATCTGCAAGGCCTGAATTGCAAGCAGCAGAGCTTGTTTTAGTGCATGGATTTGCTTATTTTGCCCACCCAGTTGCTGTGATTGCATTGCGTTGCTTCTGCTGTCCTACTGCAGTTTGCAGGCTGGGGCTCGGTGCTTGCTCAGAAACTGCGCGAGCTACCTCAGTGTTGCAGGTGGTACAATGTGGTGGCCAAGCAGCTGAGCTGTCCCACTGGCAGGAGTGAGGACCTGATGGGTCTGGGAATGACTGCCAAAGGCCATCCAGTGTAAGAGAGTGAGGGCATTTCAAGGGAAGCTACCCATAGCTGTAAATAGAAAGCCCTGAGGTCGGGACCAGGGTGGGAGGGTAGGACCCATCCCCCTCTTTTAGAGACCTAACCTAGGATGGAGTGGGTTGTCTCTCTTGTCCTCTCCACTCTGCGTTCTCCTGGCATAACCCATGCCCAGCTTATGCCAGCAGCTGTGGTGAAGTGAGAAGAATTCCAGCCATTGTCCTGATGGGACAGCACATTGATGGGGAGGGTAAATTTGGCTTCTCTTTCTACATCTCTCACTCCATTCATCACTTAACAAACCCAATAACCTCTCTGGCAGTCTTTCAATCTGCTGCTGTAGATGTAACTGGTGCTTCACTGACTTCATAGAGAGTTGGAGCCTGCCTGCCCCATGTAAAAGGTGGTCTGGGTAGCTCATTCTTTTCTTGAATTTGCACAGTACAAAAATTTCCTTGGTTTAGACCTCAGCTGAGGAAGGGATGCTGAATGCAGACCTCTCTTACCCTGTTTGAACTGTACTCACCAACTCATAGACCTTAATTATGAAGAATGCTCCCTGGGTGCAGAGTTCAAAGTGCAGAGGGGTGCCTGGCATCTTCCTCTCCCCCCTCTCTGCAACAGATAGAGCATTCATTGAACTAAATGCAACTTGCTTTTCAGAATGGAGGGGAAGACTTGTTCTTTTCCAGCTATATTGATTTCGTGGGAAAAAGATGACATCTCTGATAGATCTTGTCTTGCCTTGTCTTTAGCAATGCCATGTAAAAACTTCTGACTGTATGCTGAGCTATTCTTTCTTGCTGTTCTCAGTAAACAGGATGCAAAGGAAATTGTATGCACACGTTTATGATTAATCATTAGGAGTCACTTAGAAGCAGTATGCTTGCTATTTTTGCTCTTTCCCCTTCTCATCCTATGGCCTTTGTAAAAATAGAATGATTCCTCTAAAAAAATTGATAATGTTAATTTGCAAAGTTCAGTCCAAGATCCTGGCAAAAGATTTTTAGTTTTTGTGGGGTTTTTTCACAATTACACTTGAAATAAATGTTATTACTGTTGTCCATAGCTCTCTTTTTTAAGTCCATATGCATTCAAATGCCAAAAATGTAAACAACTTTGAAGAGGTTAGTCTCAGGTTTTTATCCAACAGTGAATTTCATCATGTACAATAAATAATCGCTGCAAGATTCCATCAGTGGCTGTCAGCTACTCAAGTAATTCACTGCTCTGTTCTCTTATGCAGAAAACACTGTAGATGTTTTCCAGACTAATAGGTTTAAAGTATCTGCATTCCCTTTGCTCTCTGCTGCTGAAACTGATGGGTACATCTGCATGAGTAGGTGCAGGCAATCTTCTGCTGGATCTCTTTGGGCTCCTGCCTGCCTCTGCACATTGACTCCAGGCTGGAAGGCATGTGGATGTGCCCCAAAATTTCATGCACAAAGACTCCCTCACAGACAAAGCAGGATACATAAGCATGTTCTTACGTCCCTCTGAGCCTTAGGGGGATAGACTCTGCACAGCAGAGCTTGTAGGTGAATATAAAAAGAAACAAATGAATAAAATTCCCCCACCAGCAATGTGGTAGAGCTAAGTGCCTTTCTTTCTTTATGAGATAAAGCATTTGGGTGTTGTGGAAGGTCACAAATCTCCTCATCCTGTCATTGAAAACCCATGTGTAGCAGCCAGAGAAGGTGTGCAGCTGTTTCCAGCTGTACATCATCCCTGGTCTTTCTAGGAGGAAGGAAAGAAGATGCTGGTCAGGGACTGTCTGGGAAACCAGGGACCTCGTTGAGCTTTCAGACACGTTAGGGTACTGAGAACAGGGTAAGGCAGAAAGAAAAGATCCATCTGCACCTGTAAACATTCATAAATTTGATTTCTACTGGTAGCGTTTCTTAATAGAATGACCACTCTTAGTATTTATATAGCTGTTTCCTGTGAGTAGATGTTTCACTTGCTCACAGTGCCAGTGTCAGCAGGTGAAGCAGTAATTATTACATACATTGGTTAAAAAAGCCATTAATTTATTAAAGCAGGAAAAACTTGAAAATCAGTGTTAAGACAAAAAATCATGCTTCTCCATTTGCTCTGGTTAAAAACTCTGCTGGAGTAGTGGAGAGCTGGAAGCTACAAATACTCATTTCAATCAGATGCTTGGGAACTCTGGATTAAGAAACATTTTGGCTTGTCTGGTAGCTGCTCTGATTGAAGAAGGGATTTGTCAATGTAAATATAACACAGAGTTGTTACTATTAATAACAGTAACTTCCAGCTATGATTATATTTTAATATTGGTGTACTTAGAATGTGCGTTGAGCCTTAGTTTCAGATATCCACATGACTAGAGGCTTTACTTTTCATTTGTGATGTACTTTTCTTTGCTCTAGGGGTTAAAATAACTCCTGAGGAACACACCCTTTTTTGCTTGCCTTCTCTCTCACCTCTTGTCTCCTGCATTTCGTAACAACTTCTAAGCAATTTTATTTGACTTGCTCACCCTGACTATCACCTCTCCTGACTCCAAATGACTAGAGATAGTTGCTTGAGTAACAGCAACCCAAGTAACTACTGTTCCTCTTTAATCTATTATTTTAGTTAATTTTTAAACTTTAATGATTATAGCTATTAGGATTTTCTTTGCTCTTATTTACAACATTAGCTGACTAAAAGTAAGTTGTAGGCTTCTTCTCTTTTGGCTTTGTTTCCATGTGTTATGATGATGCCTAATCAGAAGTGTTCTCTAAGAAAATGTGCTGTGATTGCTCATTATTCTTCACTGTAATTAAGATGTCCTTGGAATTAAGTCTGTCACACTGAAGTGAATTCACACACAGGAGAGAAAAATTAAATTATGCCAGTGTTACCACTTAATAAAAATTACCAACTTGCAGGCACTGGGAAGAGGAAGTTTGAAGGTTGTAAGTTTGGGTTCCCTTTCTTTTCATTTTGTTTTTCTAGGTCTCTGTTCTTGGAAGTGGAAAGCTAACAGTGTCCTCAAAAGGACCATAAGCCTTTTACATGATGCTCTCCAGGCATGGGAACAGCTCCGGCTTGCCAAGTGTGTTGCTTCTGACCATGGCCAAAAGCCATGTCTGTGGAGAGAGGTAGAAGGAAAGAGTGGGCCTTTTATGGGATTTCCCTTGGTAGTAAGCCCAGTTTGCCCCAGCTGTGGCTCAGGTCTTTCCTACAGAGTTAGTGGCATTCAGTGTTTCTCCCTTCCATTAACTCCTCTGGTGCTGCCTTGCACCCAGCAAACTCTGGGCATTTCCTAAGTCACTTGATGCTCTGAGATTTCATGTGTATTATCTGATGCTGTAGTACACATGACCATGTGTTAATTTTTTTTTCTTTGCTTGATTTCTCATAGCAGTTTTAAGCTGTTCAGTTTTCGTCTTTGCATCTGCCAGCTTTGTAGAAACTTCTGATTTTAGGTACTTCCTGGCAGAATTCTGAAATGATGCCTTCATATATAACACTCTGTGAGCAGTGTATTGTGTATTTTGATTATACTGATCAAATTTGCCAGCATCATTGTAAGTCATCATGTGATGTGTCTTTACATATCTAAGAGGTGAAGCTTTGAGATATTTTGGAGCCTTTTGTCCAACAAAAGAAACTGGGGTTTTGACCTTTCCTTGTAGCTTTTCTGCTGTTTCTGTCTGCCCTAATGGCCAAGATGAAGCTGGAAGAAAATTAATTTAAAACTATTAACAGTTAGCCTCAAAGGAATTAGCATACTGGCAGACACAGATAGCAATACCTGGCAACATTTCTCAGCTTTGACTTTTAACATGAAAGTTTCAGAAGATTCAAGGTATTCCAACAAGGAATGAGTGGACAAAGGTGAAGGGAATGTGAAATGAGGTTTGTCTTTTCTAGCATGTTAAATCCATGCATGCCACACTCTTCATAGGTCATAAAGTTCTTGATCCCGAGTTGAATCTACCTTTTGAACTCTATTTCTATGCAGCTGTTGGACTCCCACTTGGAGTCATGACTCAAAACTGCCCTGGCTGGTCCCCTTGTTCCGGTATGGAAAGTTGGCATTGGAAGGTGTTTGTTCTGCTTGATTATTTGGCCTTTCAGTTTTTGTTGCATAAATGTGACCTCACTGACCTCATATACTAAAGCATACACTGTATTTCTGGTATATTCAAAATCTGCTACTTATACATACTTTTTTTAAAGGACACAGTAGCAGTGCAGCTTTGGAATAGGATAACTCCATGAGTTACTAAACTGCAGGTCTTGAATTTTGCACGAAGTGTACAAGTAATTGCTTAGTTTTAAACTGCATTGCTTTCTAAAGCTAATCCTCAGATTATACCCATTTCTTCCTTGTATGTAGCAAAACAGAGGGAGGCTTAGCAGGGCTTGAACCCCCCTGACTGAAAGCTCAAAATCCCTTTGTCTTCCCTTTTCCTTTTACATCTCTTCTGTCAAGCAAATAATCTGTGCTGGTCCTTCAGATAATCCCAACAATATGTTCTTGTGAGGGGTAAGTTGCACATCTTTCCTCACAAGTGCTACTATAACTGTCTGTTCCTGCTTTTTACTCATTGAGGGTTAGTCAGTTGTTGAGGTGTGTCATAGTTTCCCTTGGTTGTTCTTTCTCTGAGCAGGGAGAGCAATCAGGATTGCTTTGTTGCTGTACTGTGGTATTAGTTGATGACACAATAACATTAAGGGCAGTGAGGGTCATTTGAGATGTGTATTCAGTGTTGCTCTCCTGCTCTGGCCTGGGGTACTATCTCTGGGAATTCATTAACCATCTTACCCAGCCTGTGGAGGAACAGGGCAGGATGATTTTCCCCAGCCTTTCCCCTCCTTTTCCTCCTTCAAGCCTGTTACAACAGCTTTTGAGAATTTTGAATTCCCTTTGGATATTAAGGAAAGCATGGGTTTGTTGCTAAGCCTGCCAGGTCTCCTCAGTGTGGTCCACACCATGTTTTAGAGTCAAGAAAGATTTCTAAGAAGGTCATTCAGAGATCTGCCCTGAGGGTGTGGATGGTCATGAGTGGCATGGAATATGGGAGAAAATGGGCCAGTTTGGGGCGGGGGGGGGAATTCTCTGTTCCAATGGTTTGGAAGTTCACCCCCAAACAACTACAGGACCCTGTTAACGTGACAGAATATTTGCAAGGAGAATACTGTGGCAGCTTCAGAGAGGAACATCTTATTACAGTGTGTTGGGCCCTGGCTGCTCTTTATGGAACACTGCTCATCACTACACTGCACCCTCAGGGGGAGGAGGAGGAGGAGGAGGAGGAGGAAAGCAGACCAACAGGCACTGTGGCCATTCAAACTGTGGCTAAACCAGAGGAACAACCCGTGCTGGTAGCTGTTGCTGCTATACAGAAGACGGAATCTGAGACCAAATCAGTTTGCATTGTGAGTGGTGAAGAGGAAGCAAGGCCCTCAGAACAGGAGGAAGAGGCAGGGCCCGTGATGATCACCAGATCCCTGTCCCTGGGTGAGCTGTGAGATGTGCAAACAGATTTTAGCCATCAGTTGGGAGAGCTCCCGGTGACCTGGGCTGCTCAGATGCTGGGATATCACAGCCCATGATATGAAACTAGATGATAGTGAAGCCAAGCAACTAGGATCACTGACCTGGATGTGGGATGAAGGGATTGGGAAGAGGACAGAAGCTCCCAGCCTCTGGAGACAACTCGTGCTAAAAATGAAGGAAAGCTACTCTCTCAAGGATGATGTAATATTGTGTCCAAGCAGGTGCAACACCGCACATAAAGTGTCCAGTAGCTGTGAGAAATAGCTGTGCTGGAGGTAGTCTATAGGAATTCAAATAACGAGCAATCCCCTGTACATCCAGGTGAGGTCCAGTGTACACAATCCATGTGGCAGAAGTTTGTATACAGCATATCGTCATCAAACATTGTCATTGATGTCAATGAAAGAAGGAGAACAAATAGAGAGGTTCAGGTGACCACCTGACTCCAGCAGTATGAAGATGATCTGTGGCCTGCACCTCAGCTGTGGAAAGACTGTCCAAGACTTTGGACAGATTCTAAAGACTCAAGCAAACTAGAGTAGAAGTGTCCCAGTGGTCCAGTGTGGACCAGAGTCCCTGGTGTTGGGAGTAAGTGCTCCCCTGCTCGAGGGAAGGTACACACCACAAGGTAACCTGTGGAAGTCATCGCAAACTGACTTGAAGATTAAAATTTTGTATCATCATCAGAAGAGGAGGAGGAGCAGGTGATATGTGCTGAGCAAGACCCCACCCTATAATGAGGTAGCAGAAAATGAAATATGCTGTCTTCGCTGATGGTTCCTGCCGTGTCATAGGGACAAATTAGAAATGGAAAGCTGCTGTACAGAGCCCTATGTGATGAGTTGCAGAAGCCACTGAGGGACTAGGTACATCAAGTTAGGTTGTAGAGCTTAAAGCCATTCAGATGGCTTTAGATATCATCAAACAAGAGAAAGGGACAACCCTCTGCCTCTACACTGACTTATGGATGGCGGCAAATGCTCTGTGGGGGTGCCTAGACTGATGGAAAAAGACCAATTGGCAGTGCCAGGGAAGACCTGTTTGGGCTGCTGAATTGTGGCAAGACATCGCTGCCCAGGTAGAGAAGTTGGTTGCAAAAGTACATCATGTAGATGCACTCATACCCAAGAGTCAGGCTACTGAAGAACATTGCAACAACAGACAGGTGGACTGAGCTGCCAAGATTAAAGTGTCTCAGGTGGATCTGGACTGGCAACACAAGGGTGAATTATTTCTGGCTTGGTGGGCCCATGGTGCCTCAGGTGATCAGGGAAGAGATGTAACATACAGGCGCATTCGTGATCAAGAGGTGGACTTGCCTGTCTCCCAGGGTATCCATAAATGTGAAACATGCACTGCAATCATGGCAGCCCAAGCAGGTAAAGCCTTTGTGGTGTGGTGGACAATGGTCGAAATACAAATATGGAGAGGCCTGGCAGATCAATTACAACACACTCCTGCAAACCCACCAAGGTAAGTGCTATGTGCTGATGCTGGTGGACACAACCACGGGGTGTCTGGAGATGTATCCTGTGCCTCATGTCACTGCTCAGAACACCATCTTGGGCCTTGATAAGCAAGTCCTCTTGTGACACGACACTTCAGGGGGAATTGAGTAGGACAAGACAATTCATTTCAAAAATAGTTTCATGGACACCTGGGCTAGGGAGCACAGGATTGAATGGGTATATCATATTACCTATCATGCACCACCCTCTGGGAAAATTGAACCCGGGAAAGATGCAAGCACAGGCCGGGGGAGCCAGTGGCGTTAAATTAGGGAGTGACTCTCCTAAATCAGGACAGGGTGGAAACTGTTACTTTAAAAAAACCTGGCAATAGTTACCAAAGCCTTCCCTTAGCAAAATGTGTGGAAGTCTTGCTTTGCATGAACTGCTGCTGAAATTTCATTCATGCTTACTTGAGAAGCTTGCTACTAGGATTGAAAAGTAGGTATGAAGTACCTTCAGTTTATATTACCCTAAATGTTTAGACCACCATAATGAAGTAAGAAAGCAATGCTATTTGTATTAGCTTTATTTGTCAATACATCTTTGACTCTTAGGAACAGAAATGCATCTGATTGTTCCCTTGGCTGTTGAATATTTGATTCCACGATGTTATCTGTAGATGGCTCAGCTGTCTGCCATCCTCTGCTGGTTTTAAAGCCTGGTGATGCTGTAGTGAATGTACAAGAAGAAAAATAAAACTAAAACCTAGAGTAACTAATAATTACAATTTAATATGTGTGCCAGAGAAGAGGAGCAGCTGAGGATATGTTTTCTGTAACACATTCTACATCTGTTCAAAACAAATCAATTCAGGAAAGAAAAGTTTCGCCCTTCCTCATATAGAAAAGGAGCACAAACTAATGAAGGTGAAAAATGGTTATGTTGCTGGACGTGTAGACTAATAGTAATAAAGTAATAATAAAAGGGGTGTGTGAAAGTGATGTGCTCATTAGTAAACCTGAAGGTCAGTCCTCAGCATGGTGTATCCAGCGGAAACGTAACTGTAGTAAGGATGTTGTTGTGAGCTGGGAAGCCCGGTGTTGCCATTCTCTCTGCCCTACAGAAGGGGCATGGATGTACTGGAAGTCTCTGACCTGATTGCTGGGGTGGTATGCTGAGCCGTAGTATGAATTATAGCTCCCAGATGAACCACTCAGGTCGTGATGTTCTGCTTATCAAAACATCGGTTCTGCATAGTACGGGCAGATGGCTCAGGGAGAATCAAAGGGTGGCGACTGCCATTACACTAAGGATGTGGTAGAGGAGTTTTGGTGCATTTCGGTGACAGGTGACATGAGCTGTATACTGATGCTAGGAAGCTGCCACTCTGGAGAGAAATAAGGTACTGCAGCATTTCAGAATCATAGAATCATTTAGATTGGAAAAAACCTCTAAGGTCATTGAGTCCAACTGATAACCCAGCACTGCCAAGCCCACCACTAAACTATGTCCCCAAGTGCCATATCTACACAACTTTTAAATACCTCCAGCGTGGTGTCTCCACCTCTTCCCTGGGCAGCCTGTTCCAATGCTTGACGCCCATTTCAGTGAAAAAATTTTTCCTAATGTCCAATCTAAATCTCACATGGCAATTTGAGGCCATTTCCTCTTGTCCTGTCACTTTTTTTGGAGCTTGGTGGTCTGATCTTGTCTGTTCAGGCTTGAAAAGATCATTCATTTCAGGATATATGTCTCAGAGACATTTGATGTGCAGTCCCTAGTATTGAGTAGCTGACCTTTTTGTGTTTTTCTTAAATTGAATATAAGTCTATAAATGTTGTTACATGAAATGCATCAGTGAAAATGCATCTTAAAAAGGTATAGAATTGGAAGAATTTGGATACAGCATATTTACCATAGTCAAGTATACATGCAGTTAACTACACAGCATGCAGATTTTAGTAACCAATAGTACGCTGTGTCTCATGCAACACAAATTTATTGGAGATTGTGAGCTTCTCATACATGATACTGTATCTTGTTTTGTTTTTCCTTTCTGCATAGGATTAAAGAAATAGGGGGGAGGAGGACATGATTGTTTTTAAAGAATATCCAGTATCTGTACACAGAAGAAGTCATTACTTGGTTTACACAAAACGTGGCTTCATTTGGTAATGTTTGCAACTAGCAGGAAGAAAACACAATAGTTTTTTTTTTTTAATTTTAGTTATAACAGGAAAGTGTTACAGTCACATATTGCTCTCCCTTTCTACAAATTCTGTCAGAGGCTGATTTTTCACTGCGCTTGAATGGCTAATAAAACATTGTGTGGGAAGTTGCTGCTTACCTGTCTATTCCAGTTATATTTACTTCCTTATGGAGAGATGGAATGTGAACGTTCTCTGTTTGTGGAGACCAAAGCATTTTTTGGACATGTTTATACTAGAATAAACTTGTATTGAAGTATATTAAACATCTAGAGTTGCCTTTTTGTTTGCCCTGTTTAAACTCCCACCACATAGACTTAATTATGCTTTTTGTGGTAAAGACTAAAGGATGGCACTTTGAGGAGCACTCAAAATTTACCTGGTTTTTATTGCAGTGGTTTCAGTAAGGTTTTCCATAATTTTTAATAAAAACAGAAGTTAGAGCAGTGCTGGACACATGTGAAAATCCTACCTGTAATGTGCATTTTTATTACAGAAAAGATTTACGCCTTCTTTCAAACTGCCTTAGGAGACCAACTTAGTATGGAAAGTATTTTATTGCTTAAGAAGTAAACAATTGCAGCAACCAGAACCCAAGAGTGTTTTTAATTTCAATTTTAAAAAGGCACAAAAGGTCAATTAGTGCTTTAAAATGTTTGTGCAGAAATCAGAGCAGGGCACTGTGAGCCCAAGCATATTTTGCAGCCAAATTTCTGTTCTAGTTGTTCTTTATTTTGCGAGTGAGAGGCATTGCATAGCATCTGTTCATGTATGGTTAAAATGAAATCCCACGTACCTACGGGGAAGTGGAGGGAGGCACTGTGATTACTCATTCCCCCCTGGCATGTCCCGATGGGCCATTTGGCCTCCTGACAGTGCCGGTGATGCAGTGATATTTCACGGTGGCACGAGTGGGTTGCCAAGCAGCAGCTGCTTTTGCCAAGCACCTTGTTTGGAGCTGTGACTGCTCAGCGTGTCTATTTGTGGCATGGAGTGAAATGCTCAGCGGGCCTGGCCAGCCACTGAGCCTTCTCTGTAAGAGTCCCCCATCTTCCTCTGGCAGCCACCAGCTCAGGCAGCCAGATTTGAAAACTCTCCAGGGAAAGCAGTGTCGAGTGAGGCAGCAGTCGTCCTTCAGCAGTGATTAAGCAGTGCGGCTATTTTTGCTGTTATTTTCCAAAGCCCTTCTCCATAACCACAGTGGGACACTTCCTCTTCACTCTTCTGCCATTTCCTTCAGCACCTTCCCTACCATCAGTTTTTGTTTCTGATAAGATCCTCAGTGTGCCAGGGGCAGACTCTCTGTCTTTTTCCTTCCTACGTATCTTTTCCAGTTAAAACCTCAACTTCTCCCTTCTCTTTTCTCTCTTCTCTATAATACTGTATCCTTAACAACTGGCTGGTAGGTTTTGTCCCAGATCCCAGGGAATGCCCTTGGGGAGCTGCTGCTGCAAATCAGTGACCCCTTACATGCTTCTCACTCCATGTGGATGGCTTCACCTCAGGGTAACCTAGAATCCCCTAATGAAAATTCAGTGTATTTTTAAAAATGTGTTTCAGATCTTGGCAGCATGCCTCTTGCAAAACGACAGAAAAGAGAAAAATTACCGGCTGTGCTGGATTTGTAGAATTACCAAACGTTCACAGTATCAACTATGTTTTGCCTAAGTAGCAGAAAGATCATTTTTAAACTCCTGTCAGGCTGCTTTCTTGCTTAGTGGAGAGCACTGGGAGTCATTTTACCAGCAGCAATGGTAATATGCCTGGAGAACCAGGCAGCTTCTGCTTACTGCACATAAGGAGTCCTGTTACCTTATGGGACTGCCTTGTGAAAAAAGGCTTTTTGGATGGACATCTTACTCCACTATCTTGATGCTATAGCCACACAGAAGACTGCACATCAGCAAGCCGAGGAGGCAAGCAAATACTTTCCTGTTGACAACAGAGAACGCAAGGCAGCACAAGTGGCTTCCAGCCACCTTGGTCACCTGTGGATTTCATGTTACTGCAAGGATTATAGTAGTCCACCAGGATTAAAACTCTACAGGACTGTCTTGACTTGCAGCAGCAGCTTCCCAGGAGAATTGCAGGTGATCTGGGACAAAATGCAGGGAAATTGTTGAGAAAACAGCAGTAAGAAGAAGAGACAGACTGACTTGCTGTTTCTTATCTTAGTGGCTTAGTGCACCTGCACTAATCCTGGATGAATCAGCATGTTTAGTCCATTGCAGTCAGTCTCACTGGAGTTGTTTACACCCACAGAAGCTCAGCATTGACCTGTGCAAAAAGTGTTGGGAAGCAAGATGGAAAAGAGGAGCCAGCATCACTATGCCTGCATATCTGTTGGCAAACACTGCACATTTTCATCACTGGTGCTCCAGCAGACACAGAAACCTTCTGTTCCAGGGCTGTTTCCTTCAAAAGTGTTCTGGCAAAATCTTTGTGGCCTAAGGCTACAACCTGAGCATCACTTGATCTGAAGCTTGCCCCATGACTGATAAAATTAGGGCTTGAATTGCTGCCAAGCTGTGTCAGTGGTGCGGGTGCAGCCTCCTTAGCCTGTTACAGCTTGTAAGTCCTGGTAGCTCTGGTGCAGGATGCATAATCACACCTACAGATGGGTAAATATGCAGGGTCATGCTGCCTGGGTCCCACCTACACAGGGGAATAGCTTGCCCAGGGGTTGCTCCTTGTTGACGGGAAGTGAAGGAAAGATGCCTGACCAAGCCCATCCCACAAATTTGACAGCAGTGGCAGAATAGGGCTGTCTTGGCCAGGCCATGGGAAGGTAGCTACGTGTGAGCCCAGGCCTGCATGGAGAGTGGCATGTGGGCTGCTGTACACTGACTGAGCAAGCTGTTCCTACCAGTGGTGAGAGGTATGGCCTAAACCTATCATCAGCCAGAACCTCTGTAGTAGGTCCTAGGAAGGTAAGGGTATATTCATAAGTTACAGCCTTGACTTAACCTTCTGTCATATCCTGTAACAGGACAAGAGAAAACAGCCTCAAGTTGTGCCATGGGGAGGTCTAGACTGGACGTTAGGAAAAATGTCTTCACGGAAAGGGTTGTCAAGTGCTAGAACAGACTGCTTGGAAAAGTGATCGAGTCATCATCCTTGGAGGTATTTAACAAGTGTGTAGATGTAGCACCTGGGGACATGGATTAATGGTGAACTTGGCAGTATTAGATTATTGGTTGGGGCTCAGTGATCTTGAAGTCTTTCCCAACCTAAACGATTCTATAATCTTCTAGTCCTAATTTCTCTACTTTTTGCCTCTGCTCATTTCCTTGTCATCCTGTGCTTTCTCATGCCACCTCACTGACTAGCAGATTCTTCAGATACTAGGGTGCTGTGTGTCGTGAGCACAAAGTCAATGCAGTTGTGTAGTTCAATTGATTGCTAAACAAGGCTGAGCCACTCCAACGCCAGGGGTAGTTACTCAGGAGAGCTTTCCAAAAGCCTACCCTTTCTTAAGTTAGAAGCTGTGGGAAGCCAAGTATCCCACGTCTGCCACAAGTGCTGTGCTTTACGCAGGGAGAGGTTGGGGGAGTGCAGTTATTAGCTACAGATCTACAGCTAATCAACCCTACCTTCACTACTAAGTGGTGCACAACAGGCTTTTAAAATACAATATAAACGTGAAATAATTGCAATGTTAGGAGGGCATTCTGTGATGAAGGAATTTTTCAATCTTTCTTCCTAGTCTTGCTTTCTCAGTTCTTTAATATCCATGATAAATTACTTCAGTAAGTATTCTTACATTAGATAGTTCTAAAAGCAGCATGTCAGTGGAAAGAAAACTTCAGTTTTCCTCCTTCATATATTGCCATTATAGCATACCTGGCAGTTTGGTTAGTGGCCTGTGAAGCACAACAGAAACGTTACTCTCCATCTGTGCCTGTCCCTTCTCCAAAGTATTGATAAGAAGAAGGATGGCTCTAGATAAATTCAGCACATATAAGAGAAGACACAACTGGGAAATAAAAGGCATTTTTTCAATGTAATTAATAAACTGTAGCATTAAAGCAATATTTATCTAGTGACAGAAGTCTTTTTGTGTTTTCCTCACTGCATGATAAAATATTGTTTGAATCTACCTCCACACTCCCTCAGCAGAAAGTAGCTGGGGACAAGTTTGGCATTTGCTCACATAGGTTACTCACACCACAGCTCTCCTGGGCAGCTTTTGTCAGTAGCCAGCAGCGAAGACAGTATCCAGCATCCGAGTTCACATGAGGGCCTGGCAGGAAAATGTGCTGCTCTGTGCACAGCCAGCCTCAGTAAATCACAGTGTGACAGGCTCACCGCCCCACCACTGAACTTTTAACTTGAAGCTCTAGCAGGGCATTGAGTAGCTCTGGCTACATGACACGGAACTGTGAAAGCAAATCACTTCGCTGGGAACAAGGGGAAGTCCAGCATACTGTTTTGCCGGCTTTGCCTACAGCTTCTTTTTAGTATAAGCATAGAATATATACACCCAGGAAAGCAATCGGAGAGAGATGGACTTCCAGCACAGAGCTCACCCATACCCCATCCCGGAGGATGAAGAGGTTGCATACAAGGTCACTCCTGATGCTCACAACTCTGCAGGAAATGAAGGCGAGAAACCAGTGTCAAAATTGCAACGTAGGCACAGTGAAATAAAACTCTACAAAGAGTTTTGTGACTTTTATGCAAGATTGTAAGTTCGTTCTGTTCAGCTTCGGGGCATAACTGCAGTGACGTTGCCTGTGTATTGTACTTATATATTTTATTATCTGAGATCTGGGCAGGCTGTACAAGCTGTTCTTATCCAACCTTTGCCACTGTTCTGCTTGAAACATTGCCAATTGTAACTGTCAACTAAAATTTGAGTTGTTGCTTTAAATTTCATCATTAATTGCATCAGAAATTTTTATCAGCAGTTAAAATGGGGTTAGAATTTGTGAAGTATTCTCTGCTTTCAGGTTGTTTGTGTGTTATTTTGAACAAATGGATAAACTGCTTCATTAATGCAGAAGTATTATGTACATCGCTGATTTTACATATATGATGTGTTTCAAAGTGAAGGACTTTTGTGTACTGAGGAGAAAAACGGTATGTTTTCACTTGGTTTTGAACTCTTGTTTCGTGTTTTTGCTTGGATTATACTTTATGTATGCGAGCACTTAATATCTTTAGTGCTCAGGCACTGTTGAAGTGATGATGAAAGATCCCAGTTTCTGCTGTGATTATTCTTCATTTAGATTGATAAGCAGGATGGGGAAATTGCCTGAGGTTTTCCCCCACAGAAAGCATACACCATCCATGGAGACCATCAGCGAGCTTTATACTTAATCACAGTTTATATGTATAGTCACTGCAATTTGTACATGGGTCTGTCTGTTATGTACGGGTTAGACCATCATCCATCTGATCTTTGTGTGAAATTTACCCACTTGTTGTTTTACTGGGAGGGCAGTGGATATTTGGATAGCAGTTACTGTTTTCCTCTTCTGCAAAGACCTCGAGAGAGAGGAAAAAAAGTGCCAGCTAATAATAACTGGTCAGATGTGACCTTTTATAGGGCTCTTCTCTGAGACAGTGTAAGAAACAGATAAAACACATTCCATTTTGAACTATGTGCTAGGTGTTTGCTTGCTCCCTTGGATGGTGTGCAGGGAATGAATTCAATTCCTGCTGAACCTGGTGGGAGCCAAGAGGTCTTATCCCCTTGTGGGGATTAGAAGGAAGGCTTGGCATCTTGCAGAGGACCAAGGACTCTGCACTTACATGGTAGCTCTATCAAAATGTATGCATGTGTGCACATGTGTTTAAAATAATGTCACTGGTCTAGTAACCCTCCAGATAGATGTTTGAGTCAGTGATTTTGTCAGCTGAGGTCAGATTGTCATGAAACTAGACCATTGCCCTGTATTTGCTATTTGCTATCACGTGGTATTAGAGCAGAGAGGTGATTCTGAAAGGCATAGCTTTGAGAGGTTAGATAGGAGTAATAAAGGGTTTGCAAAGGAAAAATCAAGAGAACCTTTTTCTGGCCTTAATTAACTGAAACACAGCTGTGCTGTCATTTGCAGATGTGGACACGAACCCAGTGAAGTAGCTAATTCTGATGTTTTGCAGCTACCACTATGCCAATTTTTGGTCCTTTGCCTTTGAGAAGCAACCAAGGTTGCTGTTTGATTATTTTTTTGCATCCCTAGTATGGGTTTGCCACCTTGTATTGGGCTGTGTGTGGGTTGCAGTGGGGCAGCCAGAGCATTCCCACCCTCCCCTTTGGCCCTGGAGTGGGCTGTGAGTTGGCACATTGTGAGCTGAGCTCCCTGAGATGAGCCCTACCAAACCAGTCAAAAATCCCATGACTTCAAACTAAATTTATAAGATGACTTCAAGCTATGCAGAGCTTGTATAAGGGATAATTGTTTACCTACTCTGTTTGTCATTAATATTTGCCAGACTAGATACTGCATGCTCCTTGATATTGTTTATTTAGAGCTTTGAACTAATGCTGTTATATATGTATATTTTAGAATTAGGAATTGGTTTAGAATGAATAATTTATATTTTCCTGTGTGTTGCCAGTCCTCAATTATTGTTATTATTTGCCCTTGTTTTCTGTACTTCTAATGTATTTCATAATTGGCCCTTATTTTCAGTTATTTCAATGTATTAATAATTTTTATAGTAGTTTGAATTGCCTGTCTTTTCTCACCATAAAAAGCCTGTATCTGTAGTAACAACATTTCTGTTTGCTTTTTTTTTAATTAATTAGAGCGCATAACAAGCATTTTGTTTCTAAAGAGTTTGGGAGCAAGGGGAAATGGTAGTTTTATTTCTGAGGGGATACCACAAGCCATGTAGTCCACTGAAAAACTTCTGTTGAGCAGCCTCACGTTAGGCTGATGCAGTTTGGCCTTGGGGGAAAAAAAAGACCCACAACCTCTGGTCTTGCCTATTTATGCTAATTTTCTTTTTTTTTTAATTTGTTTTAATGACAGCAACATGGCGAACGCGCTTGCAAACGCCATCTGTGAGCGCTGCAGGGGTGGCTTTGCCCCTGCTGAGAAAATCGTCAACAGCAACGGTGAGCTGTACCACGAGCAGTGCTTTGTCTGCGCCCAGTGCTTTCAGCAGTTCCCCGAGGGGCTCTTCTACGAGGTAAGTGGACCAGGGTACCCCTCTCGCCCCCGACCTTTGTCTTCTGCTTTCTTTCCCATACCAGGATTAGCTATGGGCAGACCAATGGCTTAGAAAGTCTCATGGCAAGAACTGGGCTCTGAAAGGGTATGCCCAGTAAAGGCAGAAAAAAATGCGGAAATATTTCTGTGCTAGTTTGGAGGACATCAGTGATATAATGTTATTGAAACATGGAGCCTAGTGTTATCAGAGCTGAGAAAAAACTGCTGGAGATTTCTTTCTCACTGCAGATTTTTTTCACTGAAATTTGCCAATCTGATGTATCCTGCCAGAAATACAAAGAAAGCATGCTTCTTAGAGGAGAAAGTCATTTGGAGGGAAATCCCAGCATCCTGTGGGCCATAGGAGGCTTATTGCTGAGTTGAGTGAGGCCGGCTTGGTTTATGAAAAGAGATGGCCTGTAAGTCTGCAATGATAAGGTCAGGGGGTGTGGAGAAGCCAAACCGGATGAGGCCTGTGTAACTTTAACAGACTGGACCATCCAAAATTATCAGTACTTAACACACTTTCAAGGGTTAAAACCTGCTCCCATTCATATTTCTCAGCTCCAGGTCAACTGCCCATAGCTCAGATGGGTATTTTGGTATCAGTGTGATTTTCTTTTACACTCCCCTATCGTGGGAATTCAGAATATTACTCAGCACGAAGTAGCTTTGGTGAGAGCTTTAGACTAGTTCTTAAAATAAAAAGTGATTGGTATAAGGAACAATAGATGATATGAGACAAGGAATTACTGTTTGACAGATAAGGTCCCCACTCAAGTAGCTTATAGTCCAGCTAAGGGTAGCAGTTACAGGATTTAGGTCATACTATGATCTGAAAAGGAAGGTGAGCAGTGTGTTAAAAGCACAAGTTTGTCCTCTCACATACAGGGGCCATCCTTGTGGCAAGAGCACAACAGTTTATCTTCCACAGGAGCATTTCTAATTTTACAAAGCTATGTTATGTGCTGATGAGGAGAGGCTGAGGGAGGAGTGTGGATTGGAAAAGAGACTGTCAAAGGACATTCATGGGGATTTTCTTTCTCTCACCTTGTTTGAGGATCAAAAGACTTTTCAGTGCTTCGGGGATAGTCTTACACAAATTGTGGTAAATAAACCACTAATGTTCCATAAGACATCAAAAGGTGAGCTGCAAGGCAGAATTAATTAAAACAAAAGAATACCCCCTAGATACTTAACACATTGATTTACAATTGCTAATATACACTGAGCTACTGCCTGCTTGCAGGTATGGTAGAGTCCATCCTGACGTGTTAAGACCTGAGGCAAATGTAAATTGATACAGATGTTTCAGAACTAAAATATTTGTAATTGTGTTAATAAAATTGTCTTAAGCCAATAAATGTATTTTTTCTAAGTAATGAGTACTTTATTAATTCTTTTTCTGACTCAAAAAGCAATGAAACATTACAGGGACCTCTTTCAGAATGTTGAATGGTCTTCTGTTAAATCTAAAAGTTTGATAAATCGTGCTCTAGGCAGCCTGAATCTCCTAGGGGATGGACAAGGACTGCCGTGGAAAGAAAGTCTTACTTTTGGACCTAGTTCAGGAATGTTACAGTCTCTCTCCCTGTTGCTTCTTGTTGCTCTGAATCTCTGTGGCAGAGGCAAGTATCCTAGTGGTGTTTAGATGTACTGAATGTAAGCATTTTGCTTCCTATTGCTAACTTGTTAACATTCATGTTCATGATGGTTGATTTCTGAGCAGTCTTACTGAAACATGCTGTTTTCAAAGACAGTAAGTTGGGAGTGCCAATAGATTACCCTGGGAATGAAAATAGCACCGTGTACTAAATGTGTTTTTGTTAACATTGCTAAGGGTCTTTTTCAGACTGGGTAGCCTGAGAAATGCTACATAGAAAGTGGAAAGTTTCAATTCAGCATAGACACTTCTTGGCACAACTATTACAGAAGGAAAATAACATTGGAAAGGCTGAGGGAGCTGGGCCTGCTCAGACTTGAGAAGAGACAACCAAGAGGGGACCTCATCAACGTGTGTAATTATCTGAAGGAAGGGTGTCAAGAGAATGGAACCAGGCTCTTCTCAGTGATGCCAAGCAACAGGACAGAAGGGAATAGACAGAAATTGATGCACAGGAAGTTCCACCTGATCATGGGGAAGAGCGTGTTTGGGTGACCATGCACTGGAACAGACTGTGCAGAGAGGCTCTGGAGTCTCCCTCACTGGGGATATTCAAGAACCATCTGGACACAATCCTGTGCAATGTGCTCTAGGATGACCCTGCTTGAGCAGGAGGTTGGAGCAGATGACCCAGTGTAGACCCTTCCAACCTTACCCATTCTGTGATTCTGTGAGAGGGAGGGACAACCCTAAGCATGTAGAAGGTGGGCTTAAGTTGGCCATTGCTCAGGAGTGGCTGACAGTGCTCTGAGGACTTGAGGTAATCTGTATCACTGTCAAGAAAAAGTGACTGGAGAAGACAAGCAGAAAGGGTATCTTCTTCAGACTGGCTTAATGCAGTCTTTGAGAAGTTGGATGCGTTTGGAAGTGTGGCCAGATAATGTGTTTTTCTGAGCAGGTTCTGAGGTTCTGAGCAGGTGGGTAAATGCAGGCATTGTTGATTGCCCAGCATGAGTTTGTGTTTATTCTGTGCCTGGTTTAGCTAAGCTAGTGTTTGTTGAAAATGATTTCCAGCTCTTAGCAATTGGGAAGACAAATATAGTTACCCTGCCTAGTGCAAGACTTGCAGAGTTCCCCCAGTTAGTCATTAAGCTGCTTATCACGTTTGCCGTCAAATGCTGCCATGATAAGCTTTCACTCTGTGTTCCATGGGTGGGGGTTGAACTGGTCAGAGAGATGCGTATCTCCTGTTCTGTGGGACAGGTCTCCAGACTGCCTTGCAGAAACCCTGATCATCACAGCTCGCTGTGGTGTGCCACTGGAGCGAAATCACTTGCTGGCACAAGTGGTACCACACCAGAGCAGTGCTCATCCACAGCTTGGAGTCTGTACAGCATAGCAGGAGTTCTGTGGACGTCCTTGTGAGCCTGTGTTAGAAGTAATAATTTGGATTCCTTAGAGCTGTGTGCCTAATGTTGCACAGAAACTGTGGGTTTAGGGCCTGCCAGGACATATTTGTGTTATAGTGTGCTCAGCAGCATCATTTTAGCAAGTTTTCTTCTGCACACAACCTAAACAAAAATTAGCACAAGAACATGCCAGCAGAATTTCCAAACTCACCCTGCTTTGCTGTCAGGTGTGAAGTGGCAGCAATTCTAGTCTGCTTTTACTTCACCACCTGAAACGTGTGTATTCCCTAGAGCTGCTGTTGCAGTTTCACAGCTGGTAGCAGTGCACAGTCCTATACTAGTAGCACAACAAATAGCATAAATGGAGATGGAGACCTTCGGTGGCAGCTCGCAGCACATTCAGAGGGTGGTCTCACAGTAATCAGTCAGCAAGCACTTCCTCCAACCCACATTACTGTCAGGCCCTAGAATGGCTCCTCCCTACTAGGGGTTGCCTGTGTCTCCCACTGGGGAGAGTGGACACCTCACCTTCAGGCAGGGGAGATGAGGAGAGAGATGTTGTACCCCTGGTCAAGGTGTTTGTTAAAAACTTCATGCTGTATGCTTTCAGAAGCATCCCAACCTGCACTATACTGTGCTGAGGTGGGGGAGATGGAAGGGCTTAGAGAGGTGCATCCCACAATAGAAGAAATAGAACAAAATCCTTATGGACTACTCATGACAGCTGTAATTTGGGAATATGTATTACTATTATTGTTGTTGTTATTTTATAATAATAACCATAAACTAAGATTGAATGGTATGTGACTTTTGTCTTCTAAATGAGAGGGAGTTTCTTTCAGTTTGTTTTCTTTCCCTAAGACATTTGTAATAACCTTTAAGAAGATTAAAGGAAAGTGCAGTTGCAATGCGCTTGTCAGATTTGTTTCTATTTCAGTTGCACCTTAAGTGTTTTCTAAAAATGGGCTTTACCAGAAACTACCTTAGAGAAAGAATCTTTCAAGACTCTGGTTCTGTGTGTATCTTTCCACTAAGTTAGCTAAAAACATGCAGATAAGCTGGTGGTTATGTCATAGTGAGATATTCAATGCAGAGCCATTTAACTCACAGACCTCCACAGACCTCCAGCATACAACAGTGAAATGACCTTGCTTTTAAAATATGTACTGTGAGATTTGTTACAAAAACTCAAGGCTTATGATGGATAACTGCTGGGTGATCTACAAAGGGCAACACAAATTAGCCAAGAAGGTTGAAAATATAAACAAGATGGAATGGGAACCAACCTGCCTGACGCAAACAAGAGAGGAAGAATACCTGTTTGGTCTGTCCAAATCAAGATGTGGTGGCTTTTAAATCCAAGCAAACCTAGGCATCCCCCATTGGACCACCTGTTTACACAGAATGGGAACTTTTTGAATTTTTTTCAGTTTGAAAAGGATTTTATCCGACAGGAAGCAAGCACAATTCACAATGAACAAATAATTTCCATTACTCCTTGAGAAAGTAATAGCCCTCTGCCTCTCAATTACTACTTTTTTTAAAAGCTGAAACAAAAAAAAATAATCTGTTTTAGAGTATTACACTGGAATAGCACTTGATAAATTCCTAGCAGAGACTTCTGAAAAAGTCTGTATTGAGCTCATGTCTTTCTTTTCCTAATAGGTGCAATTCAGGTTGGGCACAGGAATTTTCTAATCTCAAGTACCTAGTAATTTTAAGAGTGTTTCATTAGATCCATATCCTGCCATTTGCAAGAGTACTTATTATATTTATATTGTATTTGATCCTTGTCATTTCATAGTATAAAACAGGTAATCATGAAACATTGCCGTATTTTATGTCCATGCACCAAAACTTACTTCGTGGGTAGTATTTTATGCTATTCAGTTTGTTTTGTCTTCAACCCAGTAAAATGAAAGGAGTGAGCTTTCCTGCTGTCCTCCTTTTTCCACTCTTTTAAACTGAGACATTCAAATCCAAACATTTTACAGCATACCTAATACTGTCTATCTGGTTTTGACACGCTAGTTGGCATTTGTGTCTAATAATGATGGTGCCTGGAGGTATCTAAACATCCCTTCATTTCAGCACATACTTGCCTACGTGTTTTTACATATTCTTTGGCTAAGCTACTAATCCAGTGCTGTTGAACTTCTTTTATTCCATATGATTTTTTTTCCTGTGAGAGCTTGAACTGTAGCTGAACTTAAGTAAGCTGTGATAAAATTGAGATCCAAATCCAAATCCCTTAAGATCAGTTCTCAATTTAATCTGATTGATTTAGAGAACTTTGTTCCTTAATATTTGGATTTGATGATCTTAAGGGTCTTTTCCAACCTGAATGATTCTATGATTCTATGAAATAGCATCACAAAGGAAGAGGCTTATTTCCCTTCATGTTTTGGCTATACTGCTCCATAAATGCAAAGATTTCTGTCCCTCGGTGTTCTTCCTCCCCCTACCCCTGCTGTATTTACTTCCTTCAGTGTGCTGGGTCATTCTTGCGGGAAGTGTAGAGTGAGGAAGACATCAAATGGATTCAAAGAAAAATGCTTCCCCCCTCCTACTGCCCAAGGGTTTTTGTTAGCTAATTTCCTGCTCAGAATGTGCTCAGAAGTTGCATCAGAGTTTCAGCAGTCCATCAAAATTCAGATGTCTCTTGTAATATAAATGGGTGAGGGAATATGCCTTACCCTCTCAGCAGTATTGGAGGAATGTTGTGCTATTAACACTACATGCTAACCAGGAGATGAATTAAGGTGGGTGAATGTAATGCCTAGCACGTGTAGCTAGCTCATGGTCTGTTTCTTTTGCTCAGCCCCTCATGTTTACTACCTAACTGTATCTGGAAACACACCAGGGTGTTCCAGCATTTATGTTAAGAGTATGTTCCTCAACCCTCTAATGCTCAGATCTTTTTCCATTTGCAGTTTGAAGGGAGGAAGTACTGTGAACATGATTTTCAAATGCTTTTTGCCCCTTGCTGCCATCAGTGTGGTAAGTTTTAAATCAAGGTGAAACACTTCACAGTGATCACAAATGGGAGTGTCACTGGGGGAAGAAAGGCAAGCCTTGTGTGTGTTCTCTGGGAAGTGGCCCTGTGAACTTCCAGAACATACTAGACTTCGGAGAATTTAGGGAACTGCTTTTTCTAAAGGTCAGCAAACAACAGTATTTTAAAAAAATGTTTGCATTATTTGAGTAAGTGGTTTAGCTGTTGAGTCAGTGATCCAATGAGCAGACCATTCATAAACTCCTGATTGTATACATCGTTCATGACTCCTGATTATATATATCTATACATCTTCATGTGCTGATATTCGGCCCTTCTTATATAGCTGAAATCCTGCACCAAGACTTTGTCATCTGCTTTGACTCTTGTAACCCACCTGTGCTGCCCTACTTCACAGAAGCTGGGACAATCTTCATCATCTAGTGATATAAACAAGTGACGGTCAGCTGGGCCCATGTTGATTTTTTTGAAACAAATACTTTTAAGGCTTCAGCATCTAATGTCCACCCTACCTAATACTGAGGGCTGCCACTCTGGATGTAAATGCTTGTGCGTCTGCTGCACTGTAGTCATTTGCATATTTTCTTTTTTACCCCTGTGGGTGACACATTTTGCTGGGGCAGGGCTGGGAAGTCATTATTTGACT
The DNA here is from genome assembly GCA_035221455.1 of Xenops minutus. Lineage (NCBI taxonomy): Eukaryota > Metazoa > Chordata > Aves > Passeriformes > Furnariidae > Xenops > Xenops minutus. The sequence continues at coordinate 91,775,778 of JAWWEE010000001.1, forward strand.
ATTGCTTAAACTGGTCTGGAAGCTCTTACGTTTCCATGGCACCCTGGCAAGGCAGTATGGCTTTCACTTATCTCAGTGAGGCCTTTCCTTACGTGGAGGGAGGGGTTGAACACCAAGGGAGAGGTTTAAAGCTGCAGATCTGAACAAGAAGGGGAAGAGGAAGAAATGGGTTGGTGGTGATTTCTGAGAAGCTACACTGCCTATCTCCAGAACTTCTCCTACCCAGCTGGCACAGCCCCCCCTTATTCTGTCCTGGCTTCTTGTAGTGCCAGTTCCTTTAAAACCTCATCAAGGTTCTGCACAGAGCTGGGCTTTGCCACTGCTTGTACTTAGTAAGCATAGCCAAAATCAATGGGACTGTTGTCACTGAGGAGGCCTCAAACATTCCTGACTTTTATGGAGTCTATTAGGTTTTGTTCCCACATCAGTTACCTACCCAAACCCTCCACTTTGGCAGCTGTTTGAGCTGTTATCCAAAGCAGGGATTCAGCCTCCCACAGACCTGGAAAGTTTTGCTCCCAGCACATTTTAGGCTGAGGCTTTGCACTGCTCAAGGACTTTGGCTACACGCAGAGAACAAGTTAATCATGTGTGTGATGGACATCACTCCACTGCCTGTGCAGTACACCGTGCATGCAAAACAGTTCTCACACTATTTTTTAATGCCTCACAGGACAGGACTCCTCGTGGTAGGTCAGAAGTTGTGTGTGTTGGATTGATGTTCTACAGCTTCACTGCAAGTTTTCATTTGGACTCCACAGGAGGTTTTTTGGCAGAAGGTCCACAGCCATCCAAGCTCAATATAGAGCCCCTTCAAGGCTTGGTCCTAGTAGAGTAGAAACCACTGCTGTGTACATGATAAATTAAAATTTTCATCTTCTTAAAAAAAAGGAGAAAGATGATTAGGACACAAGAAAGGTGTATTATATGGAGTAGTCCCTAAGTTTCTCAACAGCTTGAGAACAGATAAGAAAAAACAGGGAAGAGACTGAAAAAGGGTTATTGTAGAGAGGTGGACTGTACATGTAAAGGACTTGTATGTAAAGAACAAAAGGTCCTCTATCAGCAAGGACATCTTCTGACTCTTAGCAAGAAACAACAAACTCAAATTACAGAGTTTGAAATCAGAACCATGATACTTCAAGCAATGTGTCCTACCAGATTTTGGGGTGAGGAAAAAGATAAGGATGTCATTGTAGTGATTTGGTTGTGGGTTGCTTTAACTTTGTCTAGTATGGTATTTTATATTCTGGTGTTGTGTTTCTTATAGGTGAGTTCATTATTGGTCGTGTTATTAAAGCCATGAACAATAGCTGGCATCCGGAGTGCTTCTGCTGTGATATCTGCCAAGCAATATTGGCTGATATTGGATTTGTCAAGAATGCTGGCAGGTAGATCTCCACCCTTCCTTTTGTTAACTGATCATAAATAAAATGAACTAATAGGTGGGACTGAGAGGTTTTGGTTCCTGAAGCTTTCCAGCTCAGATGGAGCAACTGTAGCATCTTCTGTGGGAAAAAAGTCTAAGAGGGCATCACAAAACTAAGAATGGGTATCTTAAAATATTAGCATTTTACCTACTTCAACACTAGGTTTCTTGGCATGTTCTCTACCCAGTGACATTTTGGAGCCATTATTATATGTAAAAAGAGAGAAAACGTTCAGATACAGAAGTATTGTCTTTATTTCTTTAAATAAAAATTTTTACTTTCTTTTTCCAACAGGGTCTCCAATTCTGGTCTAGTTTGGCACCTTATTTATTAGTAATTGCTTTATGCTTGGTAGGACCCTTTATGGCATAAGATATTTTTGCCAGCTGTGATCAGAAGAATGTTTTACAAGTAGATTCTGTGGTGATTGCCTTCATATGCATAATATACAGAATTATCTACAAAATTAGGACTCATGTGGTCATCCAGCTTCCAATCTAAATTTTTAAGATTTAGAGAGTGAAACATTCAGCAAGTAAAATCTATAGCAAACTTTATTTTCTGTGTTTCAACACATCTTAAACTCAACTGAGCTGAAGAAATGATACTCCTGTGGTGGCAGAAAATAAAATGATCACCCTGAACTTGGGAGATCATTTTGCTGCTCTGAACTTGGTTTGCCTAGCAAAGAAATTGTTTTAAAGACTATTTTCCCTCAAAAAAGGACAGATTGAAATGAAGTTCTGATAGATTTTTGCACTGTAGTACCTGGTACCAGTACTTACCTCTGTTTTTATGTTGTTTCAGACATCTCTGCCGTTCTTGCCATAACAAGGAAAAAGCCAGAGGCCTGGGAAAGTACATTTGCCAGAAGTGTCATGCCATTATTGACGAACAGCCTCTCATATTCAAAAATGATCCTTATCACCCTGATCATTTCAACTGTGCAAACTGCGGGTAACTTGAGTTCTGCAAAGGAAAACAGGAAAATGCTGGGCTTGTCTGGTTCATGGATTTACTTCTTAAAGTGAAAGCTCATCCTGTACAACTGGCAAGAGAGGGTGGGGTTTGGGTGTTTTGTGGCTAGATACGTGTTATTGCTTTTGGCATGGTGGGGTTCAAACAACAGCTGACCTGTTGGGGAGTAGAGAAAGATTGGACTCTGCAGGACAAGGTGGTACTTTACAAAATAGGAAGTATGGACACAGATACAGTTTCTGTAGCAGCAAAATGATAGTTTGTTATTCTGCTTAGGAGAGGAACAAAAACGGTCCTCTTTTCCTTCTTGCCTGTGTCTTTTTAGTTGAGTGGCATGCAAAGTTTCATCTCTCTTTTTAAAGCCTAACTTTTTTAGAAGCTTTCTTCCACCTCATTTTATCAGCTTCGGCAACTGCAGCACATACAACTGCACATTTCTACATCCTGCACTGATGCCCAGACCATGGAGCACTGTAGGACTTAGCATGGATTCTTAGTTGTTTGTTTCTGGTGCAAGGGAAGTTAGCATTTCAGTGCCATAACAAAGGCTGATTAGAATAACAATATGTAGTGTCATGTCAGTGGCAACAAGTTGAGAGTATTAGTGATTATAGTCACTTTTAAGGTTTAGCTGTTCTCAGTATGTAGCCATGCAACCTCCTGAAAAGTAAAGTATATGAGATTCTGCAATTGGAAATGAATAAACCTAGCTCATGTGGGTCTGTAGTTTTCTTTCAAGGAAAATGTACCTAGACTAGAGGACTACCTTTTACTTTCAGTTACAGTTATGCAAATCTGAAATAAACTGGTGATGAGTATATAAACCAAACACGCACATTTGTGCTGCATAAGCAGAATGAGAACAGTTCAGTAGTTATTTCCAGGAGACTGTGTGCAGCTCGCTTAGCAGCCTGCTCTCAGTTTACTGCCATCAGTGTTGAACTGTGTTGAGCTATGTTATATTTGATGCTGCTGCAATACTATAGTATGATTTCTAAACATAGGCTAAAATTTTTTAGCATTGACATTGTTCAGTGGCTTTATTCATGCTTTCAATTCTTTATTTTCTGAACAGAAAGGAACTTACTGCTGATGCTCGTGAGCTGAAGGGAGAACTCTACTGCTTACCCTGCCATGACAAAATGGGTGTCCCCATCTGTGGGGCATGTAGAAGACCAATTGAAGGCCGTGTGGTGAATGCTATGGGAAAACAATGGCATGTGGAGGTAAACATCAGATGATATATAATGTCTTTTATAAATGCAAACATTAATGTATTTATCTGTGATTTTGCTGATCAAGGAAAGGATCATCAAAGTTTGCAGCAATGATTATAAGTACTTTCTCTGAATCCCTCTTCAACCTTATTGTGGTTAGTCTTCCACTGTGAAATAGGAGTTATTTCTTATCTTACAGAGACTTTGACTGTGAAACTAAAATCAGTAATTAAAGGAAGCACAGTGAACTCCTTACAAAAGAAAATTTCAGAGTGCAAAGCAGTACACGTGGAAAGGCAGTAAAATCTGTGACAATCATAATGTTACTGAGCATCATAATACCCTTAAGTCTTCTACAGTCACCTGCCATGTGCATATCCCCATCGTACATGTGAGAGTTCATATTTCAAGGCCACGTACAAAGTTTAGTTCCACATATTCGATTTAATTTAGAAATATAAACAGTTCATTCCTTCTGTTGTTTTGAATAGCTCATCTAGGAAATAATTCCTTCACAAGAGTGTAATGATGGTGCAGATTATTTAATAACTCTTAATTCTATTCATTGATAAAAAATGAGAATCCTTTGATTGATTTTTTTTGTAACTTTTGGATTGAAATTTTGAGAACATTAAAAAATACTATTTTAGTGGTCTAAATGTCTAAACTCTGCTGTGTCAAGATGGCACAGCTAGCTCAGTAGACTTCAGTCATGTTCAGCAGTGGACTGGTCAATTTGCTTTCCAGAAAAAGTAATGTTACATTCAAAAAATAAAAAAACTTCTGTCATTTTCTTTGTAGCATTTTGTTTGTGCAAAATGTGAAAAGCCATTCCTGGGTCATCGTCATTACGAGAGAAAAGGCTTGGCATATTGTGAAACCCACTACAATCAGGTAAGGTTGCATATTTTAAAAAATTTCATTAATTGGTAAACTCACAAATTTGTTTTATTAGATAAAGTTGTAAACCCATGGACATTCTTCTGTTTTGTTGAAGGCAACTGTGGGTGTAATGCCGATTAGCAGATGCGCTGTTGCAGTTAATTTGTACACTTTCTCTATTCATTGGTCTGTCACTGAGAAAGAAAATTGCAGGTATTTCACAAAGGTTGGCCAGGACAATCAGTATCAAGATGTTCTTCAAGCTTAGTTGTACTTAAACTGAGCTGTTAACAGGCTTTTACGTTTCTGTGAGATCAGAACAGCTAATGACACCCAGTCTTTTCCAAGAAGCTAAAGATTTGGCACTCAGTAACTGCAGCTGAAGACGAAAACCTAATGAGTAGCCTGGGTTTCCTTACAACTGTTATTCTAAGACCACTGTGTTCAAATACGCTGCATTACCCCCTCAGTCAGTAGACTGATGAAGACTTCAAAGACTAAATTTGTCAGAAGACACCACCTAGTGACCACTTGCATTTATACAGAAGTTACACATCGCAGTGCCCTCTCTCTCCAGACTCCCTTAGTTCTAGAGTCCAGCACCGTGATGTACAGGCTTTTTTTATTTGGAAGCCATCTGCGTCATGTCACATTCACCTTCTTTCTTACATAAGTACAAGAGTAGGTGTTACATTTGGGAGTTGTAAGGCATCTGCTAATTACAGATGGATCCTTAATTTGCCAGTAATGAAGGGCAGATGATTGTTGCTGCTGTACTTGTAGACTATAAATGCCATGATTTTACTAGTAATAGTGTTGCAGCTATAATGGGGCAAGTACATATACCAGACAAGAGCTTTATGTAGAGCTGATGTCTTTTACTAGGTTAACTACTGTAGTTAGAAAAAAATACACAAAATTTTGGGCACTTAATTGTTCTATTGTGGACAAATGTTAAGCCTGGGAAAAGAATGAATAATTTTTGTCCTAAAGTTTCCTTTTCTTTCTTTTTTAAACTAAAAGTAACATTTCCATCCAGTTTTTGCTAGAAACAGCAATATGTCAATCTAGTCATTCATATACGTCCAAATGTTGAATTTTGTGATTAGTAACAATGTTTATGGGACACTCACTGCTGTATTTCAAATGTTCAAATGTTTAGGATTAGAGAAATGTTAAAACAAAAAAAAAATGGTATTTACAGAGGATCAAATAAAGGTAAACAAATGTGTATCTTTAATATTATCAAGACCTTTTGTGATGAGATGATGCAAAATGTACTTGGAAAACCAAACCAGACTTGCCAGCATTCTCTTTATTTTACTGGAATAAAGAGGAAAGCAATCGTGCCCATCAGTTGAAATGTAGTTGTTTTGCTAGTTTGAGAAGTTACCCTCGATAAAATCATTACATTAAAAATCCATTACTTCTTTCCTTTTCAGCTGTTTGGTGATGTTTGCTTCCATTGTAACCGTGTGATTGAAGGAGATGGTAAGCACTTTTCTGTTTCCTTAATGTTCATTTACGATGGAAGTTCTCTTTAAAACTGACAGTAAGGGGAAAACAGTCCTCTGTTGAATCCTTGATTGTTTTGGAGTGAGGTATCAAGCAATAGGACAAGAGGCAGTGGGAAGAAACTGATGCACAGAAAGTTCCACCTGAATATGAGGAAGAACTTCTTTACTGTGTGGGTGACCAAGCGTTGCAGCAGATTGTCCAGAGTGGAGATACTCAAGAACCATGTGGACACAATCCCGTGCAATGTGCTCTAGGATGACCCAGCTTGAGCGGGGAGGATGGGCCAGATGACCCACTGTGGTCCCTTCCAACCTTACCCATTCTGTGATTCTGTGATTCTCATTAAAACAAAAAACAGCCATTCTCTTGGTCAGAAATTAAATTAGAGCTGATTAGTCAGAGACCAAATGGTAAGAAAACGTTATAGCAAGCATTTCATGACAGTAGAAGACCACCCAGGGTCTGAAAAGAACTGTGAAACCACTCAGTGACATGCAAAGGCCAGGAATTCTGGAAGATGCACAGAAGTCATTTCCTGCCCCACCAGCTTCAAAAAAGAACATGTACAAGGGAGAGAATGACCACACAGGCATCTCCTCAAATGAATTTGAGGATCATGAACCAAATTGGAAAAAATACGTAGAGACTGAAAGACATAGATGGGCACTCTTAGGAATTTTTTTGAAGTGCCTTATTCCCGTTATGCCAGTTTGGTTCCTGGAGATATTTACCTTTCTATCACAGGCACCTGTCTTTTGAAAATCTAGACTGATGATGATGTCACAAAACCAGGAATGATCTTATTTGGAAATACGTGTCCTGTTAATTGCAGAACTGGAAGTAATTTGTTTGTTTTGTTATTGTTTGATTGTTTTTTAGGGGGAGGGGCTGATTTTGATAGGTTTTTTTGATAACCAGCTCTGATAAAATACCAAAAGGAAATTATTCTACCTGAAATAACACAACATTAAGTGCCGATTTGGCCCTGCCCAAAGTAAATACTATAATAACATTAGTCTCACCTCAGCCAATGCTATTAGCAAAGTAGGAGGAAACCTCTAACATGCAAAACAAGGCATAAACTAATTTGTAGTCACGTAACTATAGGGTAACACTTGCATTCCAGATATGTGCTTTCCCCACATTTTATGGACTGGACTATACCTGCAGAATGACAATCCAAAATGCTTTAAAGGAAACAGAGTCTTCATTTTCATTAAAATTCTACTGGAATGAGCAGAAGTGGAACTTGTCTGATAACTACTTCTTTGTATGATTGCAAACTTTCACCATATAATCTGACACCTATATTGGGTGTTTTGGTCTCTGAACTGAACAGAATATAATGTACACTAATTTCTTTATTTTAAATTTATGTCTTCTGTTACATTTTGTCTTTCATTTCCACACACAGATTTGACACTGTTGTCACAAATCATGAGAATCCAATATTGTTTGCTCTCTGGTGAAACAAACACCTGAGGCAGATGTTTTTCAGGAGGGCCTTTATGACTGAATTACAGAGGTGCTTGGGAGTAAAGACTATTACTTTTGCAAGCAGTGGAATAAGTATGCATCTATGGACATGCTTGCCCCATAGTGCAGGAGAAAACTTCTGCATGACAATGGTCTGGTTCTGTTTGTTGTCAACAAAATACTGTATTTTATGAGAAAACCATTATCCTGCATCCTCTAACTTAGATTAAGAAGAGAATAAAATTTGTGCAGGGAAAACTGGGAAAGTGTATTGAAAGAGAAGAAGAACAAGAAATGGACTGACATACAGAACAAACAGGAAATAGTTACTTCTCTCCAAAGCAAAGAATAAAAGTATATCCAAGTTTGTGTTGATCAAGTAATTTATCCTAAGAGTCTGTATTTTTGTCCACCTTGGTAGTGCTGATTTACCAGCAGTGTCTTGGCTGCTGGCTTCACGTTACTTTCTTCAGCTGGGCAGGTACTACTGTTGATTGGAGTGCAGTCTGAACTGGATCTGAGAAATAAAACTGAATGAAAACAAACACAATTTTGCTGGATTGCTCTTCAGCTGGAAACATGTCCTGATTAAGTTGGAAACACGGGCTCAGAACCGTTGCCTGCGATCAGCATGGTATGTGATGAGGTAGAAGCAAAATATAGGGGGCAAAAGTAGGTTAAGCTGGTCTTGCCTCAAAAGCAGCTTTATCAGTGCTTCGTCGTCCTGCTACACTACACTCTACATGTGCCTCCCTAGTCTTGCCATGTTATTGTTATGGTCCTTAATACTTGATACAAGGATCATGAATATGTGAGCTTAAAATCTTTGTAAGAACTTTTTTTTCTTGGCAATGCTAATTATTTCATTTTTATTCCCATCTCCCTAGTTGTGTCTGCTCTGAATAAGGCATGGTGTGTGAACTGTTTTGCTTGTTCAACTTGCAACACAAAGTTAACTCTCAAGTAAGTTTATTGATAAGTGATGCCTTCAAAACATACCACTGATTCTCTTCAAAGTGTGGATGTTGCTATAGTGTAGCTGTTACCATTTGAAAAACATCTAAGCAGCATTGAGGAAATCTGTGCATCTTTCTCCTATTGTTCCAATTACTGTTTTACATCTCTTCCCAGCTGTCTGTTCAGGTCTTCCTTCAGTTAATCTTCCTAACACTTCTCCTTTTCTGTCCTTTATTTTTTCTGTGTTTAACTCTAAAGGGATAAGTTTGTTGAAATTGATCTAAAACCTGTCTGCAAACACTGTTATGAGAAAATGCCAGATGAATTTAAGCGACGACTTGCCAAACGGGAACGTGAAGCAAAGGATAAAGAGAAGCAGAAAAAGAAAAAGCCAATCTGTTTGTAAACTTTTTTTTCCTTCTCACCACCATCCCTGCTCCTTTCTTCTTTGGTTAGTGCTAAGGATGCTTTTTTTAAGCTTCTGCATGAATTTAAGGCCAAAAAGGAAATTTTTTTTATGCAACTGCAACTTGAAATATTAACTTGTTATTCCATTATCTTATGTTTAGTCTGTTTATCTGTACCATTAGGTTTGAAAGGCTTTTTAAATTTTTTTTAAAGGTTAATAAATATGGGCATTTGGGTAAAAACTATGTAACTTACTCAGCAGGGTACTGTAATCACTGTATATAGTGTACATAACCTTGTAAAAGTAACTTAACATGTATACATTGAAGGTCTAATTTTTTGTTTGTGCACATTTAATAGGAGGTTCTTTTTTAATTCTTTTTTTCACTACCTCATCTGCTAAAACTTTGGGTTTTGCTTTGTTGTTTTAGGAATAAATTCGTTGAGTTTGATATGAAGCCTGTCTGCAAAAAGTGTTACGAGAAGTTTCCTTTAGAGCTGAAGAAAAGACTGAAGAAACTAGCTGAAACTTTGGGAAGGAAGTAAAGACTTCATTTGCTCTCCCCTTCCTGTACAAAAATCTTAGAGATATTACTTGGGGAAGGGAGGTGAGGCAACAGGCTGTGTGCTGCTTTGAGGCTTCAGTCAGACAACAAATGATGATGTATGCCTTCTATCAAACCAAATATCTAAAAATTCTCTGTTCTCTTTACATGTATGCTTATTTGTTGATAAACAGACAGTGCTTCCAAACTAAATTAAATACCAGCTCGCCTGAAAGGTTTCTGACCAATAATGCAGTTTTACTGATGCAGGTGGCCCATTCTGTACACTAATCTCTGCAGAATTTTACACAGAGAAAATTTGCTTGTAAGCATCTGTGAAAACAAACGGTGCAAATGTGCCCAACTTTAGGGGCATGTATTGTCATTTATGTTAGTGAAAGTATTAACCTTCATATTAAGCATGCGTACTAAACTTGCCCAACTCAAGTGTGTTGGGCAAGAAACCAGCATACTTTGCCTTATGGAAAAGTTCACGCTTGGATTTCAGGCTGAGTAGTTTCATTAAGGAGCCATATTTCAGACGGTTTGAAAACTATAGATTTCTAAATATGGTCACTGTACAATGACCTACTTCCGATAGATTATGCTTACATGATGAATGTTTGTACATCAGGCTTAGCATGACATACCTATATAAAAATGTGTTCTTAGTGCAAGAAATGAGCATACTCAGAACTACTTGAATTTTGCTATATTCCTCTTAAAGTAACACATTAACTTTTATATATGCTTTTGCATTCTATTTACTTTTTGTGCCTTATTCTGCTGGACCATACGTAACAGTGTTCCATTAAACATATATAGTTTTATTTTTTATTTCATATTTTTATGCAGAAACTATATAGAAGGTATTTTCAAATGGTAACATACTTTGCCTTAATTATACAGGATGTGAGAAGCATTTTATTTCAAATGTGAAGATCTGAGTTTAAAATGTAGCTTCTAGACCTCATTAATTTTCAGAAAAAATACTGAAAATGCGTATTTCAATTAACTGGCAATATTACTTTTACACCTGTGAGTGTAAATATGCAAGGTTTGATCCTGCTGGGATCTACTTCTTTAGCCATCCTCACGGACTGAGCTTACGAATAATCAAAATTCCTTATAACATACATTTAATTGTTTTATACTATTGACTTCTGTCCATTCAAATTTGTTATTTTTCCCTATCTTATAGAAAATACACTTACTTAGGACTTCTTGATGGTACTACCTTATGAAGTATGCAAACTTTTTTTTATTTTTTCTTATATTAGTGATTTAAACAGATGTTATGTAATTACATAATAGAAAAAAATTTCTTTCCTGTTTATGAAAAATAAGTTACTTTAAAACATCTGCTTTCCAGTGTCATCAATAAAGGCCATGTTATTAAATCTTGTATCGCCTCTCTGAAATGAGTGCTTGAGAAGTGTGAGAAAGCAGTCAGGCTCTCTTGGTTCCCTGTGCTTTTACCTGTGACTCTGTAAATAGTTCCTTATTATCCTGTTGTCTCCTTTCCTAAAGACATATGTCTGTAGTTAGTCCTAAGGTTCATAAAAGAAACCACAGTTTGTTTCATAAAGAACAGATTTATTCTTCTGGATATTTCCTGAATTGGCACAGTCATTTGGTTTTGCTAAAGAAACTATCTTGTCTGAGTTTAAAACATGCACCTTCCTATTAACTTTTTCTCTCCTCCTTTCACTGTAATGAAACTGTCACCCCAAATTGCCAGTTCAGTGCTAGGTAGGATATTTTTGACTATTTTATCCTACACAGTTATTGAATGCCATAACATTTATAAAAGCAGTCCCTGACTGTAAGACTACAAAAGCTTAAAATGTCCCCAGAAAGCGTTTACATAACTAGCCCTGTTGGACTGTGCCATGGATTCAGCAGACCATACTCAGCAGTGCTTCCGACTTCAAGGTTTTTCACGTTACACTGGCTGTACATCTTTTCCTTCAGCTTATGTGTGCCCAGCCTTACTGCTCAAAGAGTCAGGAAGGGTCTCTAACCCTGAGGCTAAATGGCAAGACCTCTATCAGATCCACATTGCTCAGGGTTACATCCATCTACAGCACAGTGGCCTTAGGACTGCTCTCCACTCTGGTAGCCCTGGGGCCCTGACTCAGGGTGGGTTTTCCATTTCCAAGTTCCTGATTGTGAACACTGTTACAGTTCACCAAGGCAGTGGTTTCTGTTTTATGATCACAAGTATGTGTATCTCAGATCCCACAATGTAGCTTTGAGAGCATCTGAGGGTACTTGAGGGTTGAAAGCCTGATGAAGCATGGCAAAATACTGGTTGAAAGGGACTGCTAGGGATCAGTTAGCCCAGCCATCTGCTCAGAGCAGGTCTAACTTCAAAGCTGGATCAGTACAGCATATGCCAAGCCATGAGCATTGACACAGAAGGATATTTCATAGGCCTTTGTGGATAATATGTTTCAGTGCTTCATCACCCTCATGGTGAAAATGTTTTTGTTATTAGTGGAGTCCTACTTCAATTGGAGAGTTCCCCAAATCCATAGAGCTCTCTTGGGAGCTGTCTGTAGTGTGAATTGTCATTGCAATAATACCCCTGGACGTTGTCATGAAGAGGATTAATTAAAAGAAGTTGCAAAGCAGAGCCAGGAGCAAGGTAGCAATTAACCTGGACAATTACAGGTCTGGTGTTGAAGCTCACTTCCTGGCCCATTGGTATTATAATTATTTTGCATAGCTGCACATAATTTCCTGAAAGAGGCAAAGGCTATTATTGATTTTCTACCCATGACCCCTGCAAAGTCTCTCAAAGAGGCTGTGAGCCTGGGATTTGGGAAGGGATGCCTCAGAAGCTTTGCCCCTTCCTGCTGCATCGATCAATAATGTGTGGGCAAGAAAGATTCCTTTACAAGCCCTTGCTTAGGCTAACAGTAGGGAGCACTCCAGAAAGCCCAGTGGATGTTGCTGTAGGGGGAAGAAGCTGAGCCTACAGCCTTTCTGCTGCTGGCATTGTCAAACCTTATGCCCTGTTCCAGTGGATAGGTAGTGAACAGAGCTGAGCACAGTCAGGTTGCACAGACAGCACTAGAGCCAATGCTGTCCTGCCCTGCACTGTGACCACTGGGGACAACATGAGAGGTGCCACTTCCACAGGGATGGGCAAGACAGTACCAGTGTCAAAGGACTGGACCTGGTCTGTATGAAGGCAACTTCCTGTGCCTCCCCATCAGCTGAAGAGCAGTAACATTCTCCAGTGAGCCAGCTGAGTAAACCCTAGTGTTCTTCCCTGTACCAGCACCAAGCTTTTTATTATATAGCCTGGCAGGTGCAGATAATAAATTGTTCAGTAACTCCAGCTGTAGACACACCATTAAAAAGTACAGAGAAAAAAAAATAATTTCTTTTTTAGGTGGGGAATTAAGTCCAATTTCTAAATAAATCACCATTAATAGGAGAAATAACAAGAGACGCTTATTTTGTTCAGTCAAGGTGTTACATGAATGCTGGTGGTCTCCTTACAGGAACAAGTTGGCTATGCTTCCTTATTTTTCCCGCAAAGAGGGTAAGAGCTGGGGGGCTGTCAGTAATTTTTAGGTGTAGCAGGAATCATATGACGGTCAATGGGTTGTTTGAGGACTGGAGAATTTTTTATGACACTTCTTCAGACACAGAGCGCAGTGGCCTCATTTTGACCAAAGCATCTGAACTGGCAGGAGAGGTGGCTAATTCCAGTGAGTAGAATCTGAGGCTGCCTGTTGGGAATTTCCCCACAGGACCCTCCATCCTTGAGCCACCAAACTTGTACAACTACAACTTGCAAATTTGTCCTACCTTGAAGGTTGCTGATCTTGTCTTCTGGTCCATGTTCCCAGCTGTACTTTACAGCTTAATTGTTTAATTATACTATTCACCGTGCCTGGAAAATTAGTTTCTCACACAGCTGCTGCAGTATTTGGAGACTCATTTTTGGGGGGGGTCTCAGTGGTAAGACCCTTATGCTTATGGATTAAATTTGTAGTTCCTGTGAACTACCTGATATAGAAATAGAACGTTCAGGGTTGGAAGGGAACTTAAAGATGATCCAGTCCCAATCACCACTGCCACGTGCAGGGAAACCTCCCGTGAGACCAAGTTGCTCAAGGCCTTTTCCAGCCTTGCCTTGAACACGGCCAGGGTGGAGACATCCACAACTTCCCTGGGAAACCTGTTCCAGTGCCTCACCACCCGCACAGTGAAGAACTTCTTCCTAGTATCTAACCTAAAGCCCCCCTCTTCCATTGTGAACCCGTCGCTCCTTGTCCTATGGCTGCAGCTCCTGATGAGGGTTCCCTGTGCCTCCCTGCAGCCTCCCACAGACACGGGAGGGTTGCTGTGAGGTCTCCGCTCCGCCTTCCCTTCTCTGGGCACAACAGCGCCGGCTGTCCCGGCCCATCTTGGTAGGGCTCCAGTCCTCCTCGCAGCTTCGAGGCCCTCCTCTGCACTGCTCCACCAGTCCCGCGTCCTCCTTATGCTGCAGGCACCGGAACTGTTAACATAGCTTTAGACGAGAGTTTATTATACATATATAGTATATTATTTAGGTGATAAGTATATTCTCACGTAATACATTACCACATATTACTCAGGTGAGAGTTATACAGTCTGAGGTGAGGAAACGCTAAAGGCGGGTTTCACACACAGGACACCTCTCTGTGACAAATGTTCCCCTCCCTTCAGGAGCTGCGCGCTCCCGCGGCCCCTCCCACCGCGCGCATGCGCCGCCGGCCCGGCCCCGCCCTCCCCGCGCCCGTTGGGGGCGCGCGCCGCACGGCTGCGCGGGAACTTGCGTAACGCGCGGCGGCCGCGTCGCTGCTGCGCTTCCTCCTGCGCTTCCTCCCGCTCTCCCGCCCTCCTCCCTCCCTTCCCTCCCCTCCTTCCCTTCCCTCCCGCCCGCCGCGCTTTCCGCTTCCCCTCCGCAGGCGCCGGGCCGGGGCCGCTGGCTGGCCGGCCGGCCGGGAACGCGCGTGCCGCCGAGAGGGACACGGGGCGCGGCCGCCCCCGCCGCGGCGCCGCCGCCGCCATGATGAGGCGCTCGAAGCCCGAGGTGGAGCGTTACGTCGCCTCAGTGCAGGCCGCGGCCTCGTCGCCCAGAGAGGTGAGCGCGGCCTCGCCCGCCGGGCCCGGGGGGCGCTGCGGCCGCTCGGCCCTGCCGCTCTGGGGCCGCTTCCCGCCCCGCCTGGGCCGGCAGCGGCGGCCCTGCCTCGCGTCCTCGGGGGCCGATACCCCCCGCGCCGCCGGGCGGCTGTTCTCGCTGCCTCAGCCCTACCCTGCCGGCCCGTGGGGCGGCTGTTCTCGCTGCCCCAGCCCAGCCCTGCCGGCCCGTG